>FN648934.1:0-16827 GCA_000310025.1 Ectocarpus siliculosus | reverse complement strand
CCTCACCGGAAAGATTGCTGTTGCTGAGACCTAGCCACGTTAGCGCTGTCAGCCCGCCCAGCTCGGGCGGAATCGTGCCTGAGGGATTTGGTGGTAGCACGGACCGGAACGAAAATAGTTTCACGTACCACGTCTGTCTGCCACTCGGGAGCCCCTTTGTAACCATATTCCCGCTGCATAACAAGCCAAGAATGAGCAGTCTGCTCTTCATTTCGTGTATAACCCCGAACGTTTGCTAGGCATGTCAACTGCGGTCTCACCAGCTGAACGTCTGCGAGGCATGTCAACTGCGGTCTCACCAGCTGCGAAGGTGTTAGTGTTTAAACAATGTTCAAGAGATTAATCGTACATATCACAGGTGGGGCAGGGCAGTGGGCGAGAATCAACGCATATTCGTGGTGTCTGTACCCAAGGATACAATGGAAAGCGATTGTGATTTCTGAAATTCGTGTTATCGACCGCCTTAAGACAAACGAGAACCAACCTCATCTCGAGGCCGAGTGCTACAAGGACATACAACGTCACGTTCGGGAAACATGGAGCTGGAGGGAAGAGCAGAATCCATTTCGAGCAGCAAACCAAATCGTTTCACAGACGAAACCCGAGTCCGCAGCTGCAAATTGGAAGATGCGGTCGATGCGCTAAACGCTGTCGCTGTTGACGTTCTTGTCACGCTTCCATAGTAAAACGTTGTAGAAGACATTTGTGGCCTCTGGTCAGTACACCCCCAGGGCGGAATGCATCACATCACCCAGAAAGCCCCAGAAAGGGGTAAATAACCCCAGTCAACTGGTCACTTTTCAACTTCTCAGGCCACAATATCCAATCATTGATGTTGGGGTTGGGTAGCCTGGCCAATGTACATCCCGTAGCCCGGATTTGGAGCCTGAGTCAACAACCAAGATAACTCTTTGGGTATTTGGGCTGTGAGAAGGACAGTCTCACACCTTTCGTGCCTATTCCAGAGACCTGGTCAACATTGTTTTATGCAAAATGTATGGATCACTCAAAAATGGCAACAGATCACCAAGATTGAAATTGAAAGACGCCATGATAATGCACGACTATTGGTAAATGTGGAGGAGGATGAAGAACTTTACGAAACCAAAATGGCTAACAGGCAACTACACATTGCGGTGCGGTGGTTGCTGCAAGATATCGCCTTGTTGTCTGAAACCTCTCGGGGTTTCCCATTTCCTTAGTTTCGGGGGCGAGATCGATTCATCCCCGTACAAGGGTTCTCTAATCCATCGACTGCTGGCACGTTCTCGCAACCGCACTAAAAAAAGTTCCCGCAAGGTAAATGTGTCATCCACAGACATAGCTGCGCCGAAAGCGCTTGGACTTCTTCAACATGTGGTGCCGAGTTCCTCGACAGACTGTTACCCTATTACCTTCCTCTGTATCATAAGTCTGTGCCGTTATGTTTTTGCGCCCCCTTAACGGTGTCCGATCGGTTTTCCGATTTTTTCGTTGAATTCTCCGGCGTTTTTTGAGACAGAAAAACTTTTTCTTTTTTTCAGTTGGTGCTTGAACCATGCGGCTGAAAGGCCGGAGAACATTGAGTTGGCCCAAAAACGGCCATATTTTGACCATTTCCAGGTAGGGGGTGGGTGAGGCTAAACGCCTGTCCCGCCCCCAAAAACTCAAGAATTATCCCCACCCCAAAGATAACCCCCCTCCTATACTCCATCAGCCAAACGCGCCCCCCATATGTAATAGTGACCCCCCACACTCAAATCAAGATACTTAGGATTTACACACTAAAACCAAGACACTTGGAGGCCCCACACAAGAAACGAGACACTTGCAGGGCAACAAACGATAGTAGTGCCCGAACCCAACCCCCCCGTCCTACTCAACGATACGTGCCGCGTCCGCCAATAATCAAACAAGTAAGCGTGACCCCCCACAAAAACCAAGACAGTTTTGGTTCCACATCAAAACCAAGACACTTGGGGTTCCCACACCAAAACCAAGACACTTGCGGGGTAAAACAAATGTCTGTTGCTATCGGGGGAAAACAAAGGGAAAAACTCGATTAGTCGTCCTCGCTGTCGCTGGGACTCGATGCCATCCAGGCGTAAGCCTTCTCAAAGCCTCCATATCGTATTTTACCACCCTCTCCAACGTCCCTTCCCTCTGTCGCTTTCTGACCCCGGTGTGTTCTACTGCGAAGTCGTAAAATTCTCAAAATACTTCTCAATTATTTATACCGAAATACGGCCAAAATGGGCATATTTTGACCTAATTTTAGTGTGTAACACGGTCTTCGATTATAAGTATTTTTTTTAGTCATCTTCGTATGCTCTTTGCCTTTCAACGCACCCGGTCAAAGGCTAAACGTCAACGTTTAAGTACCCCAACGACTGAGCGCCCATAACGGCACAGACTTATGACACAGAGGAAATATACCCATACCCTTCGGCAACATCGCCGAGCACAAACTACAAAACATAATGGATTTATCCAGCAGCGAGAACACCTCAAGGAACACCAATCCCGCCCGGGTGAAGGACCTTAAGAGAGAAGGGCAATCTTGACGAATTTCATGTTTCCCCCGACTCCTCCGCCGAGAGGGGCAATAGGTCATCGTTACACGTCTGATCGATGTCCAACAATGGTCGGGTAGCGGGGAAAGGTGCGGACTGTCGTTTCCGATGAATCGTGAGACTCACATTGGAGCCATATCACATAACAGGGAACACCCAACTCCGACGGCCAACCGGTCGGTGGGGTGAATTCAACCTCGCGCCTTCTCGTCGCGCCTACAAACGGACAATGCTTCTGTTCATGCCCGGAGCTAGCTCGTAACACCTGTAAGCCAAAAACACCTTCTTGAATGAATCACAAAAAGTATGGTTTGGCGGGTTCTCGATGACCAGAAGTAACCAAGTGACGCAAGTACCTGCCAATTGCTGGCTTCCGAGAAACTCCTATAGAGTGCGGTTGCGTGGGGAAGAACTCGGGAGGTGACGGAAGACCACTACAACAAAGTCTAGGTTCGTTGGCGTATTGTACACAAGCTATCACAGGTGGTAGTCTCAGTGAAGAGTTCGACATCTGCTAGAAACCATTCACGGGCTTGTGAACATTCAGGACGTTTCGTACTGCTGATGCAGCCTGGGGATGTGAAAAACACGACGTGTACTGGAAAAACTGCAAAAACTCCCCAGGTTCCTTGGAGAAGGACCAAAACTGGTCCATACCCGCCTTGACTCTTTCATCGACCTATGGCAACATTAGCACGTGGAAAACTTGACAAATCCCACACGGATGACTCTCTGTTCTCTGCGTAACGGCCTCCTCCTTAAGGCCCACAGGTAGCATGAACGCATCTCTCAAGCGAACGGTCACCTCGTGAACGGAGTTTGATCGCATCTGAGAGGCAAACCTCGTCCTTCTTGGCACACAGACGACACAACGCAGAGGGTATGACCAATGTATCCTGCCGGTCCGCTCATCAGGAAGTCCTGTTTCCAAGGATTCCCCTTGCACCAACATTCGTGCAGGCGCCTTCTGACCTCTGCTCGCGGCACGTATCCAACACCGAACAGGATTATCCCGGGGCTAGCTCGCTTTGGTAATCTGCGTGGCAACTCTGGAAAACAACGTGCGACGTGCCTAGGGTGCCCTTGAAACAAGGCGATACATAGAAGGGACACACACGGTGGGTGCTATAGCTGCAGATCTATTCCTCCCCCGAGCCAAAGACAGACATGTCGGAAATGCCCCAGTTTCACCAGTATCGTCGCTTGCAACATACGATGAACCATGAGGTTCCCCGTACAGACCAAAGGCGTACCGAAAAGACTTCCCGTCGGCCAAATGATCGTGGGGGGCGAAATCAACCTCGTGCGTTCTGGTGGTTGTTACACGATTAAGTCGCGGATAACGAAATCTGTTGGTGTAGGTGTTCAGTTCGCACCATCAGCACGCGGGAAAGCACCTCCTTGCACGGCTCAAAGAAAGCATGGTGTGCAGTGTGTCCATGAGAATATCAAAACGAGGTGCCGAAGATGCTTGCAAATATATACTTACAGAGAACCGTCCACGGAATGTGGAATCTTTGTAGGTGTCCGGAATCGGGAGGGGATGGAAGATGAAGAGAAACAACGCACGTTGTCGTAATATTGCGTCCCCAGAACTGAAAAAATAAAAACACCCCAAACAAAACACACCCAACGTATTATTGTTCATTGAATCAATGTAACAAGTAACGAAACGAAAGCACTTTTTCCCACGTTTGTTGTTGCTCGAGGCTCTAGCGCCGAGTGCATACCGTAATATCCTTTGAGTTAGCCCCCCATCATGAGTTAGCCCGACCCTCCCAAAAACCGCCATGGTATTGTAGCACAAAAACGTTTGAGTTAGCCCCGGGGTTACCGGAGTTTTTTTTTTGTTTTCGCCCCGCTACCTTTGGGTTAGCCCCGGGTGTTCTTGCTCTGGTGTTTTTTTCTCAGCGAACAGGCCCCACAGCTGCGAACAAAAGAAACAACCGCCCATGGGACAGATGTCACGGGTAGCGACCGGCAGAGAAGAATGTCAAACTGTGCTGACACCACTTTTATATCTGATACGTTCGTGGTTGATAAGTCACGCATTGTCGGCGACATACATGAGTCAAGACACCTCCAGCACCTGGTTCACCGAGGCGCAACCTCCAGTAGTAGCGGGATCTCTTGAATCTGTCACGAGCATTCAAACAGAACAAAACACCTCTGCTCGGGAGGGGATTTGTTCGCCGACGTCCGTGTTCTGCGTGCTCTTTTACCTCCAAGACTACTTGTACACCTGCTTTTGGACATTCACACGCTTGGGAGAAATCAACACATGCTATGCTTGACGGGCGTATACCATCTGCTGGAATCTGTGGTATCGGGGTATTTTTCTCCCTTCAACCGGCTGGGCACAGCGACCGTTCCCAGAGGAGATACCCTTCTCACGACATTGTGTGTCATCGTACTGAATCACAGATGCTGATGCACGAGCAAGAGTGTGCGATGAATCGACGTTTGTTCTGACCGAATGCCCGCTTGAAAACGCCACCCACGGAATGAGGGTGGACATCAAAAGGCTTGGGGCATCCAAACCACGCAGGCAGCACATGTGCCGATACGTTACAAAATAAAGCCAGCAATCCAAGTATGTGAGGGCCTCAACACGAATGTATCATCAGACCATCAAGCTGCCGTGGATACCGCAGGACACCGGACACTTGTGACCTATGCGACAACCATTCGAAGCCAAGCGGGGGACCGGCCTCTTGCGCTTGCCCAACGGTAGATACGGAATCACAATGAGGTGATACGTCATCCGGCATAAACCTGCCCGGTGTCGGTAGGTGAAGCTTTCATACTTGAGCGATGAGGCCAGCGACGACGAAATGGCGACTGTAGTTCACTGCTTACACACGTCAAACCGGGGCCACATTCCTTGTCAAGAAAGGTCCAACCCGCGGCAATGCGTTCCACGATGTTGTAGTGCCGAGAGTGGTAGTCCGTCGAAGGGCTTGCTTGGTCGTTTGTGCCCAAATCTGTTTTGCGGAAGGGTTTCACTGGCATCTGACGAGGCCACCGTCCGTTTTCCGTGTATGCCACATTTTGGGGTAGCACAAGTTCTCAACTCAAAAAGCAAGGTACAGTTATGCATACATTTCCCTGCTCATGGTGGAAATTACTCGGCTAAAGTTTGTTTGCCATTCGTCTGCACTTTCCCAATCCAAGACACGGACGGACTTCCGTTGTCCAGCTGAAACCTGTTCAAGTAGCAAAGGATAGTCAGTCGCAGATGAAACAACTCTTCACCGCCGTACCAGTTGTTTCACACGTTGTGTTTCAGTGTCAAAGAACGTGATGCAAATCGTTGCTGTGAAGAAGTTCGGATAGTGCAGTACGCAGTGCTTGTAGTTCCCACATCTTCGAGACCAGGTTGTTGGAGCAAGTCAGGCCTGAGGGCGCGTTAGCCACGGTTCATGCAAGGTTGAAAGAATGCCTTGACGGCTGCATGTGAGAGATTGCACATTCCAGGGACGGTCAGAGCCCGGCGTGTCGCTGGAACGAGGTGCATAAGCATCGACGCCCAAGCCAGAGATGCAAGCATGTCGCCGACTAATTCCGAAAAGTAGGAAATACAGCAAAGGGCCTTGAGTAAGCGCCGCGGGGGTGCGAACAATTTCGAAATCATTTCCTCTTGATTCTATTGCACAACCGCGGTGAAAATGTTCAACGTTCTGGTGCGCGGACTTACGTCCCGGATGTGGAAAAAGCAATCACATTCCTTGCTCATGTTTCGGCGCATCACCCGTACGAACTCAAGAAACAACGTGCGGTAGCCAACAAACATCAACAGGGCGTTTGAAAGGGCTGCAGTAATGGAGAAGAGACTGAGCTGAGGGTAAAGGAGCTCTGAAGTGTATCAGCTTGGGACTGTAATGTTTCTGCGGGGTCTGCAGCGGTCTGCGAGCGTTTCCAGCTATATAGGTGAAAATGCAATCTTGGTTGAAACTTTGCGAGGTTATCGAGGACGACGGCAACCGGCGTTGATGCCTGCCGGAAACTTTGCTTGCAGTAATCACTTTACCAGTATTTATTATCTCTCGTTGTGCCGAATTCTGGACCCCTCTCTATCTTTCCACTATTTGTCGGCGCTATTCTCGTGAAGCCCGGAGGAAGCACAACGTGCCCTGAGGTAGGGTGGGCACAAGTGACTTCTGTATTCTTATTCTCGACGTGGTGCCTTCTAAGTTGCGCTCAGCCCCATGGCACCGTTCTTTGAATGCTTTCTGTGGTAACTTGCAAAGAGCCGTGCAGATACAGATCCGGGCGCGAAAGACGTCATTCAACCAGAACTCCTTTTTTGTTTGATTTTCAATGCCCCGGGCGCCACCTCAACGTCCCGGTGTGAACAAATAACTCGGTGACTTTTTCAAAGCGCTGCACGGTTTGTGAAACAAAAGCCTGTTGATATTCCGCCTCTCCGCATGGTGTCAATCACGTTGTAGCAGAAGCGCAAAGAGAGTCACTGACGTTTGCTGACCTCTCAAGACTTAACACTCGCGAAGCGACCAGAGGGGTACAATAGCGGTTGTTTGTGCATCTCGGCGACGTAGTCTCGTGAGCTTCCTGCGTGTCCGAGCTAAACATCCGACGCGAGACAGGACCATGTCTTTTCGAGTTCTCTCAATCTTTCTTCGACAGTCCGCGTCTTCAGGCAAGGGGGGAGGGTCGAACCTTTTGAATTTTACTCACGCAAGCCCTGCGTTGTTTCCCCGTAGTTTACCATGTGGTGGCACACGGGAAAAATAATCGCAGAGGCAGAGCACGTGAAACAGAACCCATCAATCACCCCAAAGATGGTCATCTACCTGACCCCGAGACATTACAATCCAGGTGGCTCTACAAACGCCTGAATGCTGCGACCCGCGATAGGGTGGAGCTGGTAGGGTGCCATGGTAGCCACGGCTACCCTACGGTACGGAGTGAGTGTCTCGCACGGTAAACGGTCCGAGACCACATTCAGCAATGACACACGATGAAGCAACCGCCTCGTGACGTCGCTGAAAACAGAGCGCCACGAAACCACTGGGACCCCTACTCGTGGCGTCGATTTCCAAGCCGCAAAACTACAATATTCTCGAACATAAGCAAGCGTTCTGATTGTCGTTCTAGAATTCCTCAAACTTTTCAACAGGTTTGCCTTCGAAATGCGTTTGAATACTTTGGTGTTGGGGGTGTTCGTTTCATCTGTGGTGTGCATGCACCAGGACACCGTCTCAACACGTACATACATGAGAGACAAATGTTCTTGGAATGTACGCGAAGAAGGAGGGCACAGCGCACTTTTACCATCCTTCCGGTGGATAGTGTACGTCTCCGCTTCAAAGGCGCACATCTTAAGTCGGCTCCCCACTCGAAAGACACAAAAAATCTCACAAGCAAGGGTGCCCCGCAGATATCCAAAGCAGGGGGGGAGGGGGGCACTGTGTTGAGCATTCGGGACCCCCAGAATGATGCTGAAGGACACCTTTCGAACTACACGGCACAATAGATACGGCGAGCGATCTGCTGCTGCTACCACTACTGCGTGTGGGTATGGATAAATTTGGAGGACGTAGCTAGAAGTGCAATCGTTGGTTGTGTGTTCGTCTTTGGTCCATTCTCGTGAAATTATGCTTAGATTGGTAAACTGTATTTTGTGCTAACTGATATTGACCTAAGGGCAGGACCGACGGGCTCCAATCATGTTTTCTCTTTTGTTTTTGTCTGGCGTTGTGGGTGCTCCGACACTTCTAGTTTCGTTTCAGGTATAGTTTTGCTCCTTCCCTGTCTAGCAAGTAGCCTGTGGGGCGCACCAGGTGTACAATATGTATCGTATCATCAGAGTTCGCTGCAACGACGGTTGACTGTCATTCGTTTATTTGGGGTGGTAATGATACGCATCTCGGCAAGATGCTGAAGGCGGGAACGACGCCAAAGCATGAGGGAAATATAGCCAGACAAAAATAACAACAGAACCAATAATTAGTACAACAACAGCTGCTGTTCCATTGTATGCCCCATCCAGCAGCACGATACCCACTATTCGAAGGACAATGCGGGGGGGGGGAGTGTTACAATGTGAAGGTTCAAGAGCGAACGACGGTATGTGAGAACGTGCGGCCTCAACCACCACCACGTTGTGATAGCCAGGTTTATGATGTTTGTTGCGTTTTGTGTTACATAGTACCCCTGTTGCAATTGCGCGTCTTTTGACGTTTGGTACGCGTTCGTTGACTCCGGGGAAGGTGAGTCATCCTCCCCGAAATCTTAACGACACTTCCCCGCGTCAAAGAAAAACTCTATAAAGAAAAAGCCATGTCAAATGTGTATCTTCAAAGTGGGGACGACCATCGTTTGAAATAATGTGTTGGAAAATAGGAGGGCAACGTTCGCTCCAAGATGCACGCTTGCAGAATGGGGAGTAGAACAGAATCGTCGTACAGTTTCGACTGCTGTGACGTTTAGAGATATCACGCGAACAGAAAGAACACAAAACTGTGTACAAAACGAAATCGTGTCTTGTTTGGTAGAGCAGAACATCCTAAAATTTCGATGAAACCGCTCATTAAATACTGTATGGGCAATACTTTGCGGAAGACGTAAATTATCAGAGCTATATTCTTTGTTACGGGAACTGAAGAGCAAAAATAGAAAAATGTACCCCCATCCGAACACCATGAAGGCCTGCGCCACACGAACATCGACGACGGGCCACGTCCGAAATGGCATGCCTCGCAACCAGTAGAGTGCGACGTAGCAAAGTACGCAGGGTTTATTATCAATAATGAAAACCAACGTAGTAGTAGGTAGATTCTTGCTCTCGTTCTGAATATCGAATGAAATGAGCTTTGAGAAAGAAGGCGAAGAAGTAATTGATCGGTGCGGTGACCCAATTTCTGCTCAAAGTTCAATTTTGTAGCAACCAGGGCGAAGGATGGAGTTACATACGGTAGGCTACCTCTGCGAAGGGTGAATACATGTACCCGAGTAGACCATCGTGGAAATTTGAGGCCTTCCTCGGGGCCACGTCGGCAGTTGACACGCGGACTTGGGCAATGGTCCTATCGCAGTAAGCAAGGGATCACCAGAAGCTGTTTCCTTTTCCTGGTCATATGTGAACAGTTATACATTGGTGTTGGCTGGTCGTTAGCAGTGGAGGTTGTTCGGGTGATCTTTTCACTTCTGTTTCCTGGCGGCTGTTCGACTAGGAGAGTCCTTCATGTTCTTCGAAGCAGCTGTAACATTTTTTTCTTTCTAGCACAGCAGTAGCGGGTAGAACAGCGAAGAACACCTTGCTTGGTCACAGGTATCCGTGTTACAGCAGTTTCGAAAACACACACGTCTGTACCTGCTGTGCTCCGTGGTTACGCACGCTGGAGGAACACAACAAAACACGCCCACCCGCTAGAAAGGTCTGAACCGCTTAGTAAAGCGGGTAGGCCATTCAAGTCCTGTAGCAATCTAAGAGGTGGGACGCCGTTGTGGCTCGAAGCGCGGCTGATTGATGGTGCGAGGTTAGCTGTCGGTCGGTCGGTCCCATTTGCCCTCTCTTCAACTCATACCAACACCCGCCGCT
The DNA here is from genome assembly GCA_000310025.1 of Ectocarpus siliculosus. NCBI lineage: Eukaryota > Phaeophyceae > Ectocarpales > Ectocarpaceae > Ectocarpus > Ectocarpus siliculosus. Next base: position 6,711 of record FN648934.1, on the reverse strand, counting down.
TGTTTGTTCGTTTTCTCTTTTCTACTGATGTCATCGACTCCCACGTTTGTGCCGCTGTGCTGCTGCTGCTGCTGCTTTACTCACTGCTCGGGTCTTGGTTGCTCATATTGCCTTATTACACCTCCTCCCTGGCTCTCACCCTTCGTAAGGCACAGCCAAAAAACGCTGTGGTACATACTGTAGCTATCAAGCACCCACGACCCGCAGCAGCACAGCGTGCACAAAGAAAGTCGAAACGTTGGACCGAACATAGAACGACGTTGTATGAACGTAGAACTATAGTGATGACAAAATAGTTCTGCACCCAGGTCGCTGCGGACGTGAGTTCGTCTGTTTGAATTTGTTTCCCCCCCGTCGTGGTGGGTGCACAGAGTACGTGCATGCGTGTTATGTATGTATGTACTGCGTGATGGTTTGGCTGTGTCTGCTTTCATGTATCCATCTTTCTTTTCATGTTTGAAAAAAACACCCGCCCGCACACGCGTGCTCCTGTCTGGGTTCATTCGATCCGTCCCCCCTTAAAAAAAAAATACATCCACATCCTGTGGCCTCTTCCTTTCTCTGGAATGTGCGACACACGCCATGATCGATCATGATGCTACGGTTACGGCCCTGCAACATACTTTGCATGCTAAACGCGCGAATACAACGCTTGTCCGCCCGCCGGTGGCGAGGGTGTGTGTGTGCGTTTCCTGGGCAACAATATTGTACGGCTCTGATGAATTTCAAGTCGTTTGGCGGCCTGGAATCCGCTGCGGTGGGAAACGCAGCATCAGAAAAACGGCAAATACATGCGGAGAGTGGAAGAGACGAACATTAGACTAGTGTGTTACATCTTTAATCTATACTCCGTACATGCATATGTATGAGTTTTCTTTTTGCACGTTCTTGCATCACCCCCTGCCGCGGTGCTCTCTTTACCCCACGCAGAGGGACGCCTTGTAATAATTTACCAATTAATTTGTATATTCGTACGCAGAGCATGGTTGCGAGGCCGAAGCAAGCCCTGCAACCGCCTCTTCAGGCGAACGGAGAGCGCCGGAAGGAATGTTGTGGGGGAGGTTGTGCGCCAATGAAACATATTCACTTGAGTACTCCAACGGTTGGCACATTTTCGATTTTTGTGTCCATCAAATCCAAACCGCCCAAATAGTAGAATTGTAGAGACTCTTAAGAGAACTTTGCGTGGTTGACGGATACTGAAATGGGTCCTTGGTCGCTAGAGAACAGAGACGGCGAGATATGCATGCCATTGACGTAGTGAGCTTGATGTTTCGGGAGGTGTTGACCTAGCGGTTGCCACGACCGATGACGTTGTCAACATTGCCAACCAACCCTTACACCAAATCTATCAATTCAACAGTACCTATGCCAAGCGTCTGGAATGGAATGCTGTACCACACTGAGCGATTGAAGTGGAAAGTCCCTAAAGCGCGGAGGTGAGTTAGTTCCCAAGTCATTCGGACAATTAATGGGTGATAGCTGTGGAAGTACCTCCTGTACCTCCTGGACTTCGACGGGACCGTGCAACAGCAATGACCACCGGCTGTCACACCAAGCGAATCGCACCAGGTACAAGAAACAACACTTAATCACTCCCAAGGCAGAGACGCCAACCACGTCCAAACTAGGCTAGCATAGGCCTCTTCCGCTTGCCCAACGGTCGATAACCAATCACGATGACGCGACACTCCAGCTGGCGTAAACCTACCCGGCGCCGCGGTAGACGGAGATTTCATGCATGAGTAATGAGGTCAACCACGACGTAACGGCGACTGTAGCTTGTTAATGAGACACGCCAAACCATGCCATGACCACATTCCTTGTCAGGTAAGTTCCAATCCGCGGCAACGCATTCCGCCATAGCAACCAGAGTGGTAGTCGAAGGGCTTTCTCGGTCGTTTGTGCCCAAATCTGTTTTGCGGAAGGGTTTCAATGGGGGCATCTGACGAAGCCAGAGTCCGCATTCCGTGTACGCCACCTTTCGGAGTAGCCTCCATCCCATATGGTAGCACAAGTTCTCCACTCTTGAAGCTAAATGAAGCTTGCATTTCTATTGCCCTGTTCATGCGGAAATTACAAGTCCGACGTTCGACATTCGACTGCACCTTCCTAAACCAATACACGGACGGACTTACGTTGTCCATCTGAAACCTTTTAATGTCGCACGATAGTCAGTCGCAGATGAAACAAGTATTTACCCTGCCCTCCAGTCGTTCAACCCGTTGTGTTTCGGGGTCAAACTGAGTGACTGAGCACTTTCGTTGCTATGAAGAGTTTTCGAACGTGCAATGCGCAGTACATGTACTGTAGTTCCCACATTTTCGAGGTCAGTGTATTGGACAAGTCACGACTGAGGGCGCGTTAGTGATGCTTCGTGCAAGGTATGACAGAATACCTTGACGGTTGCATGTGAGAGATTGCACATCCAAGGGACGGTCAGAACCCGGCGTGTCCGGGAACACAGTGCACCAGCATGGACGAGCGAGAGGATCAGGCATGTCGCCGATTTCTTCCGAAAAAAAGAAAATACAGAAAAGCGTCTTGAGAAAGCGCTGGGGGTGCGAGCGGTTTTGACATCTCATTCCTCGCTCATTTTTCGGTGCATCACCCGTGCGAACTCAAGAAGCAACGTGCGGCAGCGAATACAGATGAAGAGGGCGTTTGAAGGGGCTGCAGTCATGGGGAAGAGACTGAGTTCGGGGTAAAGGAGCTTGGAGTGTGTGAGCATGAGGAAAATGTTTCTGCGGGGTCTGCCGCGGTCTGCGAGTGTTTCCAGCTAGGTAGAAATGCAAGCTTGGTTGAAATTTAGCGAGTTCATCGAGGACGACGGGTCCGGGCGTTGATACCTGCCGGGCACTGTGTTTGCGGTAATCAATGTACTCGCTAGTACTATCATATTTCGTTGTGCGAAACGGTGGGGGAAATTTCTGTGTCAGTTTGCGAAAGACGCAAGCGACCAGCTGGGCGACATTCTTGGTTACAGAATCTGAAAACAATTAGGCAATGATCTGCCATCCAAACAAAATCAAAACCTGTACCACGCCAACATCAACGACGAGCCATGTCTGAAATTGCATGCCCTGCAACCAATAGAGTGCCCCGTGGATAAGTACGCAAACCGTTCAAGGGTTTGTTGAAGGTAGGCACCAACGACAAGGCTGGGTGGATGTTTCACATGCGTGTTAAATGAGGCAATGGGCTTTCGAGAAGGAGGCGAAGAAGTACTACTAGTTCGGTGCGGCGACGCATTCTCCGTTTGAAGATAAATTACAGTAGTGGTACCGCACTCATGGCGAAGGGTACGAGCCACATGCGGCGGGCTTTACGTTCACGAAGGGTGGATACCCGAGTTGACAACCATTGAAATTTGGGGCAGTGTTCGTAACCACGCTGGTCATTGACACCCGAACTCGGGAAATGGTGACATCGGAGCAAGGAAAGGAATGTCAGCCGTTTCACTTTCGAAACACATTTCCCAACGGGCGTACTGGTTCGTCCAGCAGAATCCCTTCGAAGTATTATCAAGCCATGCAACCACTACTGTCTCCAATGGAGAACGCCGGGACAAACGAAGGGGGGGGGTGCGCCCAAGAAAGAAATATTGACTTGAGTCGTCCATTCATCTTAGCAACAGCGCTGGCACTGGTACCACCTTCATCGCTGGTAAGTCCAACGCCACGATAAGAGAGAGGAGCGGGAGACGAAATGGGAAGTCCGAACGCTTCGCAATCCTGCTGCAGCCTGGGGTGCGGAAAACACAACATGTACTAAGAAACGTTAAAACCGCCTCAGGCTCCTCGGAGAAGGGCGATCATTGGCCCATCCTCGCCTTGACCCTGTCGTTGATACTCTCTTCTTTGTCCCTCGTGGCATCACAGGTCATCACCGTCATCCACGGGCATGCTCAACGAGATAGAGATGGTCAACGGTCGTCAGATGGAATACCCGCGAGATGTTGTGTAGTTCCGCGATTCACGACATAGAACACACTGCTCTGACCGACATACACGCACAATCTCACGTGAAGGTGAGGACACATGAGAAACATACAGTACATCGGATCAACACAACATCTGGCAAGTCCACGATGGGGGGCGCTCAATGAAGGAGCAAACTACGTAGACTGCGCCGGAATAGATGCATGTCGGGCAAATCCAAGCCAGCACGTAATCGAATACAACAATCGGCGCCACCTGCTGCAATTCTAATTGGTAGTCGTCCACAAATCACATACCATACCAGCCATATGGAGCACTTAATCGGCGTTCACGATTCGGGCCAGGAACTACCAGGATTGTACACAAATTCTCCAACGAAACTCACGTGAATGACTGTGAACCCTCGTATTTCTTGCTAGGATGCACTGTCGCTACCGCGCAAACACCGCTTGCTGGGGAAGAGAAAACCTGCCGTCCTAATTCGCTTCAGTTCGATATTCTGGATTGCTGGACTACCAAGGCCTGAACTACCACTGGCTGCCGCCCTCAAGACATGTGTCCTGAATAACGACGGCATTATTTCAACACATGTAGCTCTCATTTCGTCGATATCGTGCCATGTCGCAGCCTGCATTCGTACTTGCTTTGAGCCGCGTTTCGCCCAAATAAACATAAAGGATGTGCATTCCCGTGCCGTTCACACCCTTGTCCCCACCGAAGAAAAAGCTCGACAGACTACTGTGGTTCCAATGACAGCGCTCTTTACAAACTTCCAAGGTCTATAGAAATTGGCCTGGTCGGTCGGTCGAAAAACCCAAAATCGAACACGCCCCGGCCTCGAAGATGTGCACGAATGCAGTTTCTCTTTCCAGTTTCGGGATGCTCCTACGAGAGTATGGGTATTTGTTCCTTAACGCAATCTTCGAGTCTGAGCGACGGCATTCACTCCTGTTCTCTTGGTTTGGCATATTATCCTTTCGTGCGTCTCGATTGGGCTCATGTACTGTACTTCTTGCGAGTGGTTGGCACAAATCACCGAGCACTACATGTCAAACTGTAGTATATATTCTAGTATGTTTTTCCATTGGAGGTTTCATCCCTGGAACACCGAATTCGTTTCTTTGCCTGTGAAGCAGCGAGAGGTACTCAACAGCAAAAGCATCACTGTTCGTCAAGTGTGACGACTATATTAACCGCACCAATAATTGCAGTGGAGGTGATACCAGCAAGTACCCGATCACTGTGACTCAGAGGCTGAGTCTGACAACCAACAAAATAGTATCCTCGCAACCCTACGAATCCGGGAAAAGCCCATCACTCAGCAAATCACTCCTTGTCAGGACATCAAACAATAGATCCAGAATTGAACTTGAGCGGTACAATCGCGGATTCCATTTCCGGTATGTACATGATCGATGGTTAAAATACTCGGGGTACTTACATTATTGGGAGCCGATAGTTAGGAGACGACATAGACTTGAGTACAACGGTTGGTATTTTCCCATTTTTGGTTGAGTCGAATACAAACCGCCCAAAAAGTAGAATTCTAGAGACTCTTGAGAGACCTTTGCGTGGTTGACGGATACTGGAATGGGTCTTCGGTCACTAGAGAGCAGAGACGGCTAGATGTGCATGCCTTTGAGGTAGTGAGCTTGATGTTTCAGGAGGTATTGACCAGGTACAAATCCGTGCCTAGCCGTTGCCACGACTGATGAAGTTGTCAACGTTGCCAACCATATATGTATCAATTCAAGAATACCAAGCGTCTGAAATGATTTACCACACTGAGCGATTAAAGTGGAAGGTCCCTAAAGCGTGGAGGTGGGTTGGTTCCCAACTCATTCGGATGTTTAATGGGCGATAGCTGTTGAAGTACCTGCTGGACCTGCTGGACTTGGGCGGGACAATACAACAGCTATGACCAGCGGCTGACACACAGAGCGAATCGCAATCGCATCAGGTACAAGATATAGCCACTGGTCACTCCCAAGGCAGAGAAGCCAAGAACGACGAGAATAGGCGAGCACAGAACACGCCGAAATATCAACCACAGACAACCAGACTCACTACATTCAAGACAGCCAACAGGAAGGCCTCACCGGAAAGATTGCTGTTGCTGAGACCTAGCCACGTTAGCGCTGTCAGCCCGCCCAGCTCGGGCGGAATCGTGCCTGAGGGATTTGGTGGTAGCACGGACCGGAACGAAAATAGTTTCACGTACCACGTCTGTCTGCCACTCGGGAGCCCCTTTGTAACCATATTCCCGCTGCATAACAAGCCAAGAATGAGCAGTCTGCTCTTCATTTCGTGTATAACCCCGAACGTTTGCTAGGCATGTCAACTGCGGTCTCACCAGCTGAACGTTTGCGAGGCATGTCAACTGCGGTCTCACCAGCTGCGAAGGTGTTAGTGTTTAAACAATGTTCAAGAGATTAATCGTACATATCACAGGTGGGGCAGGGCAGTGGGCGAGAATCAACGCATATTCGTGGTGTCTGTACCCAAGGATACAATGGAAAGCGATTGTGATTTCCGAAATTCGTGTTATCGACCGCCTTAAGACAAACGAGAACCAACCTCATCTCGAGGCCGAGTGCTACAAGGACATACAACGTCACGTTCGGGAAACATGGAGCTGGAGGGAAGAGCAGAATCCATTTCGAGCAGCAAACCAAATCGTTTCACAGACGAAACCCGAGTCCGCAGCTGCGAATTGGAAGATGCGGTCGATGCCCTAAACGCTGTTGCTGTTGACGTTCTTGTCACGCTT
>FN648933.1:0-13306 GCA_000310025.1 Ectocarpus siliculosus | reverse complement strand
CCCCCCCCCCCCCCCCCCCCCGCGCGCTCATGCCAGCGCGCACTCGACACGAAGCGCGATCCTCAACCCGTATATTGACGACGATATCGGCGTTGAACAGTCTAGAACGGATATCCAGAAATTGGTCACTGGGATGAAGAGCGCCCAGCGCACTCTTAGTGGGGCTGCACGACACGCGGCCGAACAGCGGTGTATCGCCGAATTCGTGGGTACCCCCTACGGGAGACTCGCACGAAAGAAGCTGATGAGAGACGGGAAGGTATGCGTCCCGCTGTTCGCTTCAGAGCAGGAGGCCCGCACGAAGACATCATCAATGGCATCGGCTGTGGCGCGGCTCGTGGAAGACACGGACGGTTCTGTCAAGAGTGTCATGTTGAAAAGGAGATACACGAGAATAAAGGGTCAGGACAGGCTCATGATTCCCCTTAGTGATCTGGGCACTGATTTTGGTAGTGTCTCCGGTGACATGGAAGATACGCTGGTGTACGTGCTGTGGGCTCTCGACAACCCGGGGTACGATCGGATCCTCGCGGAGATAAGCACTTGCTTGCTCAGTCTAGAGGGACTCTTGGCACAGGTGAAGTGAACATCGGCTCAGTAGCGATGTGTTTCGTGCGGGTTTCTCGACGCTGTTCACGCATGGTCACCCGGCAAAACACCATTTCACCTATTTTTTCTTTCGCACCGCTCCGTGTCTCGCACCAATGGTCCGACCGACGGCAGGTTTTCCACCGGGACCAGGTATTGGAGAAGATCACCGATCAGATGGCGGGCCGAACACAGGCGGGGACTCGCGGAAACAGTCGACCTCAGCCGCCTCCGTATTCCGCGTTGTGTGCGGTTCAAGAGGGGACTATCCTTCGTATCGTGGATGGCAGCCATCTTGATGTCCACAAGAACTACGAGCAGGGTAGCGCCGTCGAATGCCAGATTCCGCGTGGATGGGGATTACTATGGCATGGTCTATCCGTACACGGCGGCGACGGTTGTACTGCTGCATGGCTTGCTCGTCTCCACATCTTTCTCCGTGCGCTTGGTTGTCCGCAGGCGGCAACGGGAAAAATAGACTTGGTCGACTGAGTGTGCATGATATGAGTAACAATAGACTTGGTGTTATCTTTGTAACTGTGGCATGAGTAAGCACCTCCGGCTTCAACCACAGAAGGCCATCGCCAGGTCGGAGCTTTTCTCCCGGCTGGATATCAGCATTGAGCTCTTGCGACGATAGCATCCCTGTCTCGTTAGGGTGGATCTCTGTAGAGGCCAACACTCCCTCCATTTCAGACAGAACTTGCTCCGAAGTGGGAATATCCCGTTTCTGGGTGATTCGACAAGTTACGGTGAAGTCACGAATTGGTACACTGCTTTTTGCCGCATGTGTTCCGACGTACGATAGTACCGCAATTGTGCGTCTGATGGCACACATCGTGGTTTTGGCACCGGGCGCGCGGATACATCGATCACGGAACGGTGTAATTGCATTTACCGCACCGGTATTGGTGTTTACGCACCCATGTGTGTTACGGCACCAGGGCGCGATAAAGGAACAAGACAGAAAGGATTTAGAAACCGATCGCACCCGGTACCATAGCACACACAATAACGGTACATGCCTGCAGCTCGCAACTGGCTGCCTACGATCTACCCGTTCCCGTCGGAGAGGTCGTGCGCGACCATTTCGCCTACACTGAGCTGGTTGTGGTTCATGTGCGAGACCCCCGAGCCCGACCAACACGCCAAGAGCAGCGGCAGTGGGAGCAGGACGGGCGCTGATGCGTGCTGCATGCCGGTGTGTGTGTGGAGTGTGGAGGTCGATGGTGATCGTCTCCGGAAATAAATATAATGACCTCGACAACGAGTCAATCTGAGCCACCGCATGTCTACAGCAGGTACTGGCTATTATCACGTCACCGACAAGAGCAGATTATCGAACAACAGTAAGAACTCTTTGAATCGTCCCAGGTAAACATAACTGCTTGTAGTTCTAGGATGTTCACAGCGTGGACTGAGATCGGCTCTAGAAGCTCGGTCTTTACCTCTTCTTACTGTTGTTTTTGTCTTCACTTTAATATCGATCCGACCTCGGCACCCGGTGCCTTATTCTGTCCATACTTCGTAGTACAAGACTTTACGCGGTCGATTCCCGTGGTCACAGGAAAACTAAACTATAACAAAACACAGGAAAACACAAAAGACCCCAACAAAAGCAAGTCGGTAGCAATCAACGACAGATAGTCTAGGACAACACGCTCGCCTATACGCACTAAGCGAGGTAAGACTAGACTGGCAAAAAGGACAGGAAAGCAAGAGAAAAGTCCAAAGAACAGAACGGACAGAGACAAGGGAAAGAGACAACGTGTGGGCTATGCTCATGACAACGACACGGAAATAAAAAGGCAACACACCAATACCTCAGCGACACGTACACGACCGCTGTCTCTGAGTCTCCGTGCGGAAACAGACGTCTGCTTCCGCGCACAGAGGTAGGGCCTACAGAGGGGACAACACTTTCACGCCACGAGACACTAAGAACGACCGCCTGGCGCTCGTCATTTGGCCATTGAGCCTGACGCCGCCCGTGTTCGGAAGCACGCGCGGGGACTCCGACCTACCATACACTTGCGTCTCATTATTCAAAGGGTGCTAAATCAGAAAGAAGAACAGGCACAAGACTCTTATGTTACTTGGGTGCCCTTCCGGCGTCTCGTATTTTTCGTACGGAACACACCCGGGCGTGCTGTTCAGTTGTTGCCGTAGCTTGACGTTACAGCCAGGCATTGCGTCGCTACGTACTGAAGATGGTGTACCGCTGTAGATTTGCACGGCCTGTTCAGGTCCCTGGTGATGAAGCAGACCCCTGCACAGGCGTGCTGGCAGATGCCGGAACAGGCGCGCTTATGGCGGCCGGAGCAGCGGTCCCGAGACCCGCTTCGAGACTAGATGCTGTGGTGAAAAAATCAGCTTCGTTCAAGACGGTGCCCATATCTTCGAGAAGTTTCATGTTCCTGCATACTCCACGAATTCAAAAGCGAGCACGGAAAGAATGTCGGGGCGTGAGTCCACGGGGGGCGTTCCGAGGTCGAGTCAGCGGAACAGGACGTATGTGACGAGAGGCATGGACCTCGTGTTGCTGTGGCAGAGGTGATACAGAATATACCGATAGACGATGTACATAGACCGCGTGGTGTCCTCCCCTGACGTATAGGTACCTTCCTTGTGCTTCCGTTTCGACTGCAGGAAATACTGCCGACCCTCTGGCCGTCATCTCCTGTTCTTCGGCGATCCCTTGCCCAGAATTTCAATCATACGTCTGGCTTGTCCAGGGAGACCTTGGTGCCAACTGTAACGTTACCGAGGAAGTCAAGCCGGCTGTAATACAGCGTCGTTTTTGGGTACTTTGGTGACAACCAGGCAGACGGGATTGACTGCAGGAGAAGCAATCCGGTACGTCAATCGACACCACCAGCGTCGTGCGCGTCGGAATGTCATCTCAAACTATAGATCGTTTCGATGTAGTGGGGAAGCAAAGAACGGAATAAGCGACCTCTACGGATGTTTACAACACACTTGTGCATGACATGGTCGGCCTAACCTTTCAAATGTCTTCGCGCTCCCGTTAGAAATTGTGGGCCAACGCCCCCTTCCCTGGTGCCCGTCGCTTCAGATCGAGATAAACGGCGATGGTCATCCTCATGTAACCCACCGAAGGATGCCGAACTAGGACTCGCTCGGCCAGTGTATCGAGAAGATCTTCTATCCCTGACGGCCGCGAGGTAACAGACATGGGGTTGGTAGATGCAGGGGTGGGCGTTGATGGTCAGGATTACTTGTCATCCCCGTGCTTCTCGTGGCATCATCAACAACGCATTTCCCAAATGCATACGAGACTGTAATCTACATGCCGGTGTGGGAAGAACATATAAGCTAGGATTTTATTTTCGGTTCAGCATTGTGGACCAGACGCGGACGGCCAAAGAACGTTCGGATACGGCGACGACCACGACTGGATGGGACACCCGGTGCGACGACGAACTGTGCTTGAATGCGATGCGAACAACCGGGCGCGTGCCGTGTACCTGCCACATGGTGCTGCCGACCGACGGGTGCATGGAAAGCTCTCACTGCTATACGTGGTTACCGGCGCATCCTCGGGACACACACTTCACGTGGTAGTACTGCTCTTGCGCTACGGTACATACGAAGAGACAAAGACATCACACTGACAAACGAGGCAGACGCACAAGAGTGGCAGGTGGTAGTGAAAATAGGCCCATTTGCGCACAAGCACCAGCTCCTCGTTGGCGCAGCACATCACAACACACGCCTTGGGTTGTGTAGATCGATAGTTGATTAAATCTTAAATACACAAACGACACACGCACCTGTACACCAACCGCCCCGGTATATCCGCGAGTACGCTCTAGCACTTCGTGAAGGCAGTGTAGACATAATTACGAACATCCGGATGCCAAATTATGTACAGCAAAAGAAATGATGCCCTCGGTCAGTACGCCTATCGCGAGGTGCGTACCTTCGTTGAATTGAGTCGCATTACGATTGGCATGATGCACGGCATAACTCGGGGGTACACCAGGCAGGGGCGGCGGGGGCTGCCGGTGAACATGGTGACTCTGGTCGAAGGCTAAGCGTTGACGTCCAGAACCACCGGGCGGGGGGCGAGTCTCGCCCCAGCAGCCGGTGTGGGCGTGCTGGGTGGCAATACCGGCGGGTGGTGGTGTGTGCAGGAAGGTCGTTGCAGACGTACGGCTGGGAGGTTGCTGCAACCCATCTCCCGCAGGACGGGACTCGTCGAGCGACTCCCTGCCCTGCATCGCCGAGTTTACGCTGCGCCGTGACTCGGCGTATGAGCGTCCGCCGCCGCCACCGGTCGCAGCTGCGGCGGGGAGTGGTGCTCCGACAGATCGCTGCCTTTGCATATCCTCGTAGGTAGCGACTTGGACCTCTGCCTTCCGTATGAAGTCATGCACTTGCTCGCCCTCTCTGCGGTACTTGTAGAAAGTCTGGACCCTGATCCTCGCTGTGGTGATCTGGTCGGGTTCTGGCGACGTCGTCGTCGGCATGTCCGGATGATGAGCCTGTTAAGGGGGCAAGGCAAGAGGGTAGTGTCCCACGTGTAAATGCTTTAGTGTAGGACATCGAGGAGGACATCAATGCGTACCAAATACGGTCCCATCCGCGTGGGAGAGTTACGACCTGTTTCCCGCAATGAGCGACACATACCTCTTCGTACAGGTAGAGGCCGTATAGGTTTTCTACATACGAAACGGCGGCTCGCGCTTACGGGCGGATGGCGTTCAATCCCACGCGCAGCCTCAAATAACAAGTTAGATCATATCCGCGCAGCACACGTCGGCCGTAGTAGCATATCATTAACAAGACAGTTAGGTTTGGCGCAGCTTTGGTAGGACGCACAGCGTATCAACTGCAGCAGCAGTAATCACCCCTGTTACACGGCACACGGCACTTCCCGACAGCAAATATTATCTGTTCCTTTTCGCGGATACGTTTGGCATCAAACTCTCGGGATTTCCGTACGGTCGGAGACAATGCACCCTGACTACTACAACCGCCCATGCACGTTGGGTGTTCCTGCCAACCGCAACCAAAGCAGGGGGTGTGTGGGTGTGGGTGTAGCGGCCTCTGCTTGTCGTGCGGCCAGTACACAAACGGTCGAACTACGATCATATGTATACCCACCCCCAAAGCACAGCCTTCTTCATAAGGTTACGTGATGACACAAACATTCAAGGCCTCTTCGGGCGTGGGTGGCCGTGGTCCCGCGGGTGACGCGAGACCACACGCGCATTGCCCGAACAGGGGCCGTTTCTAGTAATAGCGGTGGGCCTTTCCGTATCGCTCCTCATTTGGACATCGACATCGCGATCAATTTTGTTATTAAAAGAAAAAAAAACCCAAGACATGTCCTTTGTCTGAACTTGTTGTACACATGGAACACACGGAGGAGGGGCAAATGACGCCGAGCTAGCGTGAAACCCGAACCAACTCACCGGGGACATGGCGGCGTTGTTGGAATCCACTAAGTCCGAGCCGTTCTGCCCTCCTAGCGCCGGGGGTGCGAAGATACTTCCGGTGGACGTTCCCACGGGCGCAACCACCGAACCTTGCTCATGTGATGCGACAAACGTGACCTGCCCGTTAAGACGGAGGATCGCGGAGACAATATGAACGGTGCCCCATCTACGTCCACTACGTAGCATTAGTGGTGCCCCCCCAACCCCCCCCGGCACACACACCCGCAGTAACTACGAAACACGAACAACGACACTCCCGTGTCGAACGACGGCGTCGGAGGTTGGAGCAGGGCAAGTACTCAGATGAACACACCTCCTCATTTCGGCATCCTCTTCGTTGTGCAGTAAACGATCTTTGTCGATTGGTCTCGCGGGTGTAAAGGACTGTGTGTATCGTACGTACATGTATATATATCTGTACCTATAAAACAAAACTTTGTAGGCCGTTGTTGTCGTGGTCGTGGTCGTGGTCGTCGTTGTATATATGTATATGTGGTTAAAACGAGGGGCCCTCGGAGACCCCGCTGTTGTATGCTTTCGTGGTCTGCGCGACTGGCGCGCCCCAAGAGACAGGCTTCGCCTCGGGAAGTACAATGAAGTGAACATGGTATGGATTTGCGTACGTGCGAGGTCGGGAAGAAGAGCAACGCCATACCTATCAAAACACATCGACACCGGGGTGGTCAATAGATGGGGGATGCGAATGTCAACCACACGCTATAAGACGGATACAGATAGACTCGACGGAAGGTATGGTCACAGACGGTGACAATCGGAACGTTTTACACCGGGCACCGTGCGGACGGATACACAAACGACAAGCGGCGGCGCCTCGCGATGGTGTAGTCTATGCGTTCAACGGACAACAGTAAGTGCTCGTTTGGATTTCCGTCTGACCTAGACTAGAGGGCCTTCGTCCAAACACACGTATAGACTAACGCACGGTACATCGCATGGGCCCACGACTACACAGCGAATACCTGTTCTAAACCTAGCGAAGAGCATGTTCAGGTCGAAAAACATCCCTCTTATCATAGGCCTCGACGGAGGAACGAAAGGTCCATCTATGATCGATTGGCTGCTACGGGAAATCCAAAATTGCGGCCATCGTACATGTAACTCACCGACGGGGCGGCGGGTGGGTTGTTCGGTACCTCTGACTCGTCCTGCATTCCTTGCGCTTGTGCCGCCGGGGTCTCATCGCTTGGGATGCCCGCGGGACCTCCTTCGCGTCGCCCAGGAAGTAGAGACTGCAAGGGACAACCCCCAACCCATTACGAAAGGTTTTTATCACGTGTGGCTAAATACGTAGGGTATCAAACGGGATAGATGTGCATCCTCGCTTTTCAGATCCAATTGTTTGGAGGGAAAACGCGATCTAACCCATGTTGACGTAAATGCCGGCAGTCGGGTGCCGGGATGTTGGTACGGGTAAACTGACGGGCGGCAAATCAGTGCGCGGACGTGTGACGATATGCGTGCCAATGGTTCGCGTCCAGCACTAAGCAAAGGTTGCAAACCTGTCTCAGATTCTTTTCCTAAACATAGAGATGGATTCGTAGATTAAATGCTAGGAAAAACGTAAAAACTAAAACGCAAAAACTAATCCTACATGCTTGTTTTGTGCTTGCACTTTTTGCAACCGCCGCGTCTTTCGACGAGTGACCTACATGTACAGGAGGATATCAATAGTGCCCGCTACCAGCCTGCTCACCGCAAGCCTGCCCGCCTGTACAATCCTGGTGTCGCTGTCTGCCCTGCTCCCGCCACCTGCTTCGTTCGCGCTGGAAGCTGCGAGTGCCGCTTGTAGGCTATCAACCCTCTCTCGTTGTGCGGCGAGTGACGTTCGTTCTCCCGCCGCGCGCCGCTCAGCCCGTTCGCTCGCGGAATCCGTAACGCGTGGCCCGACAGTGGGGTGGTGCCTCGGTAGTGGAGCTGTGCGTAATGACTGGGCGTCGGTAGCGGAAAGGGGAGCCACTCCTGAGGAGGACCCCGAATATTGCTGCTCTCGACGTCGCCCGTTGGTTCTTGTATCAGCTCGAGAGGTGAATGGTTGCCCCCCCCCGGAATCGCCCCGTATCGACACGTCCGTCCCAGCGCTCGCGCCAGGGCTGCGGAGTACAGGCGCTGCCGTTCTAGAACGGGTAGTGACTGACGGCGCGTTGGGCGCCAACGCCGGGGAAGCAGAGTCCCCGGCCGAGTCGCGTATCGACCGCCTAGAACTAGCAAGGGTATGAATACAAACGAAGGAAACATTTCGGGAAGAGATTGGGGACAGCGGATACGATATTTTTCTTTAGTTCACAACTCAATCGCATACAGAGCCCACATACGTCAATGTTGCATCGTATACCGCAGCTAAAAGGATTCCGTGCTCCTTAAACATCACCCGGTCAGGACCAGCAAACAACGGTGTCTAGTCTGGTACCGTCACCGCCCTAACTACGATAGTGTTCGCGATGATGTTGTACACAAACTGTTCGTTACGAAACTCGCAATGGTGCAACAAGCATGAAGAAAATACGCCACAGAAAGACATCTCACATCGGGTTCGAGCACCCAAGGAGGCCGGGGCTGTACGTGCTGTTGTCTGAACAGCTTGGCTGGGGCGAGGCTCCTGGCGCTCTACGGCTCTAGTCTTCTCAATAATCGCTCCCATGTCGCTCAAGTCATGTTCACTAAGCCGGAAGTCTTCTAGTTCCACTTGACCGCCGCAAAGCCTCTCAAGCCCGAGGTGCACGACCCGTGCGACAAAGGTGTCCACGGAACTGCCCTCATCCGCTCCTGATTCCGTCGGTAAAATACGGTGAATCCGCATCAGCAGCTGATCCCTGCGCGAGATGTTTTGCCCGTTCACTAGTGTCACAGTCCCGGTGACGCGCACCTGACTCAAGGCTTCCTTCACGAATGTCAGAACCGCCCGACCCGCGCGATCACTCGGGACACAATCGACAAGTCTAAATCGCGCATCCAATCCGACCGTCTGGGAGTTTGGGTCCTCGCTACGACGCGCATATTGAAAGTCGTGCGTAATTGAAGTGGCGACGAAGCTAACGAGGCCCCTAAGTCCGACATCGACCCTAGACGCAGTAGTAGTGACGCTCTCCACCCGATGATCAGGGTCTGCTGACATAGTTGGATGGTTGGTGTTCCGGTGGTCGGCAAATAGGCTTCCATTGCTGGTGCCCGGACCAATCTTGCTGGGACCAATCAATACATGTTGTACGCTCACTATGTATGTACTTACGTACCACTTTTTCACTGCACGGCGCCCCCATCTTCACGAGCAGTTGCAGTTACACAGGACGGCGACGTCAGACTACAAACCCTACGTCCAGCGAACACAGAGGAACAAGAATTACACAAACATAAAAGCCTACCTGTGACGACGTGCCTGACGTGGGGTCATCGCCAAACTGGTGAGTGCTGTAGCCGAGGGCCGGGGATGTATGCGACAAGGCGGCGAAACGCATGCCAAGATACGCAGACGTTGGCCCAATACACGTGATTGTACACGTCTCAACTAAATACTAGTTTCAACCGTATGATGAGCGTCCAAGACAAATAAACCGTGATTGGTAGATTATTAGGCGGACTACGGAGAGGCTACATATATAGGACAACGTCGATCCGCCTGCTGTACGTCGGATATGATGTGCTCGTTACAGACCAACTTTCAGCTGTGTTCATTCGACCTCTGCGTTCCTCTACCCATCATCCAACGGCATTTCATCTCGTATTGAAGTTGGGACACGTGGACGCGTCACTCGGTTTCGGTGCACTCTACTACCCCTTGCTCCATTGCGGCACCTAACTGCAGTATGTACAAGACTTGTTTGTGCATTCGATATGAAGTATCCGCCCGAGCTACCACAACTGATTCCATGGGCTCAATCCGTCCTCGGTGCATGGAGATGCAGCAGTTGCACAGCATATATATTGCGCCGAATTCGGGGTCTTGTACATTATCGGCATTTTCACCATGGTTAACCATGGTGAACCATGGAGAACCATGGTTAACCATGGTGAAGTTCACCATGGTTGACCATCGTGGTTAACCATGGTTAACCATGGTTAAGTTCACCATGGTTGACCATGGTTGACCATGGCAAGAGTGACCATGGTTGTACGTTTTGGTACCCATGCGCAACTTTGTTTGAACCTGTCGGCGCACATGCATGATGAGAGTCTCTCCTCGTAGGCGTTACACTATGTTACAAATACACTCGGAGGATGATCGTCGTGACGTGAACTGTTCTAGTCAGGTATCAGGTAACTATAAAACAAATATTTGTAGGCCGTTGTTGTCGTCGTCGTCGTCGTTGTTGTTGTTGTTGTTGTTGTTGTTGTTGTTGTCGTCCCTTTTCAAAAACGCGCTGTTCGATGTTTCAGCCTCCGGCTCTGGCGAAGAGGAGGCAGACCAATGCACACAAGGGGCTGCGCGCCGTGTCTCGCGCACAGGGCACAGCGCGGCCGCGACGGTGGCGCAGTGTGCGTGCGGAGGTGGCGGCGCGGCGCAACCGGCTGCGCTACATAAAGTATAGGTAAATCAAATCGTTTATTGGGGGGGCAGATGCTGTGTGCAGCTGCGGTGGTCTGTCTGCTATAGAAACCTCACGGCTACCAATGAATCCATTGCTTTTTCCTTTCGCGTTGAGGGAGACCGACGCACAAAATACACTGCCCGCCGCGTCTGATGCCCAGCGCGGCCGCGGTCATGCCGCGTTGAATCTGCGTGGGTTGCTTAGCAACCAACTCTGCGGTACACAAGAAAAAAGGTGAAATCGGTTTCTTTGGGGTGCGCTGCTGCAGCAGCAGCTGCTGCTGTGCTGTGCCGATGAGGTCCCTGTCTTAGAACAACCTCACGGCTACCAATCCAGCGCTCCCCTTTCGCGCGGATAGAGACCGAGGCACGCAAGGTGCGGCACGCCGTGTCTCGCACCCAGAACGGCCGCGGTTGTGGCGCATGAGTGACACAGCAGCAGTAGTAGCAGTCAGGGGGATGTTCGCAGAAAAGTATGTACTTGTAGGAGGGGGGCACAAAAAAAGAGAGTCCATCCGTAGAAAGGAAAGGTGACATGTTCTTCTGTTGTATGCACTGCTGTATGCACATATATGCACATACATACATGCATATCACACAAAAAGCAGCGTGCTCTGTACCTACCCCTTCCTGCCTGTTCTGAATATGTAGTGCTCTGTAGATGTATATCTAAATATCTGTAGGTTGTAGTTCTCGCTGCTAGGCTATTGCTGTGCTGGAATGTGGGGTTGCTATCTATAATAATAAGCTGAACATCATCCAGCAGCAGGGCAGCAGCAGCAGTATACTGTTGTACAGAGAATACTCTGGCTGCTGCTGTACATATTCCCTGTGGGTAGCTGTGTGTCAGGGGAGAGACAGGTAGTAGGTAGGTGTGGCTCCCCGACGGATTCTTGCGTGTATTTATTCCTGCCAAAACATGAAATAGTGGTAGCAGTCTTACAGTCAGTGTAGAGATATTTCACACAGCGTACAGCAATAAATATAAACAACAACAAACCAACAAGGCCGCGTTGTCTTACAACAACAAAAGAAAGAAGAATTCATGTCTTGAAAACTGACAAAGATTGCCGAAAAGCTTTCATGTGCCTGCACATTACATGACATGCCTCCCACACATAGTCTACATAAGGATCGAGGAGTCATCATTCATGTGCAGGCAATCGATGCAGGAAGAAAGTTCATTTCTCTCGGTGGACTACTACTGCTGCTGTACATAGCACATGCCTCCCATAAACAGGATAGACGTACATACATGTAGAAAGATCGATTGATATCGTTTTGATCGTTCAGCAGTAATAACAACAACAGCAGCCCCCGGGTAGGCCGCTTCTGGTTACGAAACAGATAGACTAAGGGTTGAGGTACGGATGCATACCGCATTATCATGCGCTGTTCACCGTGTAAAAAAGTAATTGGGGAGGAAAGGACACATTATCGATGTGTCCTTTCTGATCTAGATGGACCGCGTCCTTCGGTGACTAGAAAAAGTAGCTGGCTAATCTAATTGACAGATCTCGGCCTCTCCCTCTGAGCCCCTCCGTGTATGCATACAGCACACGTTTCGCGAAGTATTGCAGCAGCATACAAGAACGAACGGCAGACAGATCTACCTGGGGAGGCTACTTTTTAGCTTCAACTTCACAAAAAGAAGAACAGTCGAGGATGGATATGGATGCGTGTGGTGTTCTTGCCGTGAACACGGAAGAAGAATATTTAATCGGGAAGAAAGACCCATCCATCCATCCATCAATTTGGCATTCTTCTCAAATATTCTTCATCCCGTAGCTGCCGTGGCACGGTCGGTCGGTCGGTCGGTCGGTCGGTCGGTCGATCGGTCGAGTTGGGTTGAGCATTAGGTTGGGCAAGCTTGGGTTGGGATACGTTGGGTTGGGTAGTTTGTGTTTCGTCGGTCGGTTTGTCGGGGTGCGTTTTTGGGCGGGTTGGGTGGTTGGAGGTAGACGGTGTCTTTGGTTCGTCGGTCGGACGGTCGGTCGGGCTGGCGTTGGGTTGTGTTTTGGGTTGAATTGGGTTGGGTGAAGCACGGGTCGGGTCGGTCGGTCGGTCTGTCGGTCCGTGGGTTGGTCGGGTTGTGTTTTGGGGTCGTGTTGTGTTTGGTTTTGTGTTCGGTTGGGTAGGGCGGGGTAGGGTAGGGTATGATAAGGTAGGGTGTAAGGTAGGGTGTGTAGGGTCGGTCGGTCGGTCGGGTTGTGTTTTGGGGCGGATTGAGTTGGGTTCGAGATAGGGTGAGTTGGCTCGGTCGGTCGGTTGGTCGGTCGGTCGGCCGGTCGGTTGTGTTGGTGTTGGTTTCTGTGTATTGTGTTGGGTTAGGGGTGGTGTAGCGTAGGGTAGTTTAGGGTAAGGTCGGTCGGGGGTTGGGTTGGTGATAGTGTGGCCTTGGTCGGTCGGTTGCTCGGGTTGCGTTTCGGGGTCGGGTTGGGATTGGGTAGGAGGCAGGGTGGGTTGAGTCTCGGTAGGTTGTTCGGGTTAGAGTTGGTGTTGGTTTCTGTGTTAGGTGTTGGGTTGTGTAGGGGGGTTGTGTGGGTTGGCTCGGTCGGTCGGTCTGTGGGGTTGGTTTTGGTTTCTGTGTTTTGTGTTGGGTTGTGGGTTAGGTAGCGTAGGGTAGGTAGCCTAGGGTAGTTTAGGGGAAGGTCGGTTGGGGGTTGGGTTGGTGGTAGGGTGGGCTTGGTCAGTCGGTTGCTCGGGTTGC
>FN648931.1:0-14002 GCA_000310025.1 Ectocarpus siliculosus | reverse complement strand
CCAGGCGTTTCCTAGGGGTGTACCAGTGAAGAGCTACCTCCTCCTGCCCGTCAATTTCGCGCTTGTCGATGACCTTTCCCACAAGAAAAAGGGCTCCATCCGACAGAAAGAACGAGAAAGAGTGCATTGTGCCATGTGCCCATGTCTGTTTATCCCGCAGCCGCCGCCCCCCCCCCTGGGCGGCACGGCAACTTTGTTGATGCTGCCGTAGACGTTCATCGAGATCGTCTCCGAACGAGCTGTCGTCGTCCTCGTCGGAGAGACCGTGTGAGAGACCCCCCTCATCGCCACCGTCGTCCAGGTCTGGTTCAGAGTCGTCGCCGGAGACCTGAAGAGGAAGCCAGGATGTGTCCAGGTCGAATGCCTTGGTTCCCGTCGTCCTTAATATTCTGAGGCTGTCGGCGTGATCCAGCTTGACGCGCTTTTGCTTTTCCGGGTCTGGATCCATTAAGGCGCGTAGTAGTTCGGGACAACGGTTTTGCAACGCTTGAGAGCTTTGTTTCTTGCAGCATCATGTCATTGACAAAGGCGAACAACGAACGCAGGATACGTCATTACCAGGGCTCTTGTACGGCAAGCAACATATTAGGATACTCTCGTTGAACGATATTGCGAAAAAAAACGAAAACGTACCGCCGACGTAGGCGACTGGTAGCTTCTGCCACGAGGCTTGTTGGCGCAGCTCTACCCGGTGAATTATTTCATCCTGGACCAGTTTGAGCTCGTAGGGCGGGGTTGACTCCAAGTGCACTGCATGTGCGTGCATCAGGCGCCAAGGGCTGAATCCGTCCCCACTCCCCACCGTCTTCCCATCTTCGCTGAAGCCTAACCAGTCCTCGTGGTGCATCTTCATCTTTACCGTCACCACCATCGAGGGCCCCTCCTTGTAGATTTTGAAAGCTTGGTAGTTGGTGATGTTTGGGATGCGTCGTGTTACGGGAGCCACCAGGTCCTTGAAGTTGGCGAGGTTTTCTAGGGTCCGGCATTTTACTTGTACCTTTTTGTAGCCGCGTCTGAAGGCGTCCCCCCGCTCCTCTCGCGTGAAGATGTCGACCCCTTTCACCGCTTTGGCGAAGCTTCGCATCAAAATGGCGCAAATACGACGTGGGCAAAAGGGGGGGGCACGAGACGAACAAGAAAGGTTGGGGTGTCTTTGTAAATGGTTGACGTCGGGATTTATTTGTCGGCAAGATGAAGATGTGGATATACGCCTTAGATCAATCGCACCCCGAGGACAAAGGCTCGATCACGAGGGATATACATTTATTATTTCATCAACAAATAGTAGGCGCTGCAAGACGATATATGTAACGTCCCTCGAACGCACAGTGGATACATACTATACGTCGACCATCCTGTGCATTATTCTTATGTGTTTCTTCCGCGACGACTACTCACCAGGAGAAAATCTGGTCGATCTGGATGTGGGTGTGGCCAACCATCATGAAGCAGAGCGTGACCGTCCTCATGATTCCCCGACCAACCATCGCTGCCAAAATGCCCATGAGGTAGTTGTTCTTGTTCTCGGCGACAGTGTTGTCCACCTGCACGGTCACGTCTCCCAGGGCATGTTCCCAGGAGAGGGTCAGTTCCATGAACTGGTAGTACAGCGCCGTTGCGACGAGATTTGTACCTGCGACGGAAAAACGTGTCACGCCCCCATAGCACGAGAACATACATGATGAGAATAAAACGTACATACATGACGATGTCCGCAAATTCATTGGGTTTATGATACCTAGCTGTCTTTTTATCTCGCGCCACGTAGAACTAGACTTGTGCCGCGGCCCAAGCCAAACGGCGATACGCGTTGAAAGGACAAGACCAATGCAACTGAGCTCAAAACCATTGAAGGCGGCGGCCGCCAATCAACGTAAATATAACGCGACTGCCAAGCGTACTATCCCTGCGTTAGAGGTGTGAGCATGGCAGTCGGGCATACTGCCTGCGCGTGGCAATGCACCCTAACACCAACCGACGCAAGCCTCATCAGCAAGCGGCGAACATTTCGATCATGAACGAACATGCAATGAAAGAGTTTTATCTTCTCGCTACCGTCCGTGAAAAGCTTGCTCCCTTCTACGTTCTCAGATGTAAAGTTTCCTACCCTGCTCGAACATGCCTCAAACGTGAGTCATCATGCGCACTCACCCGTGCCGAGAATCTGGGGGGCGAAGAACACGTTCATGACCATCCCGGCGACGAGCACACCGTATACCTTCGCGCGTTCGCCATACCCCCTGGAAAACAGGAATTAGACAGGGGGCGGTGCGAGCGCGCGATGGGGTGTGGGGTTGCGATTCCTCGTGTTGGATGAAGGGGCCGACGGGCCTCTTACTACCACCTATTTCTTCTTTTCCTCACGACCGGTGACCTGTCCACGTTCGCTGATACCACGCTGATTAAAGTTAACGTAACCAATTACATCAAAGTATGTGTTTTCCGCGTAGCCTACTCGACAAATTGATACTACGTTACTAAAGCAACGGGTTCCCTTACTTGTCGTCGATCCCGTGAGCCTTGTCCTTGGACAGAGGGACAACGAAGTTGCTCTGGTTGGCGACGTCCATCATGCAGTAGGGCTGGTCCCACGGCACCCCGTTCATCTTGGCATTCGCTGCAGCCGTCTTAAGTTTTGAGATTGCCTTCCGGTCGTTGCTCACGTCCTGTCGACACGAACACGAAGGCACAGATTACTGCTCCGGGTTCAAGTGTAAGCTCGACAATCATGTCAGCAGCCGGTGTGCCCACCCCTGGAACCTCTTCTTGGGGAGGTAGGTGCGGTAGACAGGGGTCTAATATATACTGTGCATCCCCGGGTTTGTGCTGTGGCGTCTGTTCAAAAAACATGTTGCGTTGTGATGTCGTCGTATGACGCTGTAAACCACGCAAATAGCAAATACATACATACGCACCTCCATGTGGTCGTCGTACTCCTTTCTCTTCAGGTCTTTCTCCGCCTCGTCCTGGATGCCTCTGGAGCCGGACTGCGTTCCGAAGATCGCAGACTTGAGGAGCGTGCAGATCTTGCAAAGCATGAAGTCTCCGGTTGGTTTCAACTTGAGATGGGGGAACTCTTGGGCCCATATCCTGTTGAAATACTCACGCGTGCAGAGGGCTGCGTCCAGTCCCACTAGCTCCCCGTGGAGCTCCTTCCGGGTTTGGCTCTCGTACTCGTCAAACAACTCCTGCGAAGATGACAATAATAGTCGAAAAGAGAGGCGTGCATGGATGGTGGATGGATGCGGCTGCCAGTAGCAGTATTTACGTACTCCTGCTGTTGCTGTGGCAATGGCGACTCGTCGATAGGTAGTGGTAGATAGAAGAGGTCAGCAGCAGTAGGCTTGTATTACCAATCAGAAAAAGGCTAGCAATTGGTTGGATAGACCACTCGGTCAGCACGAACTGGTCAACAAATAAATGATATCATATTATCAAGTTACTGCGGATCGACCTTTTTTGTACCTGCGCAATGCTCCACACGCACACCCACGACCACCACCACCGCCATGGAACAAGAGTACACCACATACAGAAGACTAAACTTGTTGGCGTCTTTGGGCTATCCTTCCTTCCACAAACTGAGGAGGGAGGGTAATGTTCCCTCCCGTCACAACCCAAATACATACGCGCAGTACATACATACATACAAACATACATACATATGAAGTGCGTACACATACATACATTTTTGTTCTTGAGGTAGAGGTACTTGTCGTCGGAATTCGGCATGTGCTGCGCGAACGTGTCCTGGTAGTGCTGAAGGAAGCCGATGGCCCTGTCCCTCTTGGGTGAATCTCTGGTCTTTTGCACAGGACATCTTTAGACAGACCCATCAACACACAATTAATTATGAACGATACAGGAGTGACAACATGCACGAACGGGAAAGACGTCGTCAGCCAAAGGCCAAAGGACAAGTACAAGTGAGCTGCCCGCTCATCGAATGTACGTATGTATGTATGTTTAATTAAGTTGACAGCTATCTACTACTTACTGCTGCTGCAATCTCTACAAACATGCTTAATCTTACATAGTCTATGTCTATCTTGAGAGCAGCATGCCTGTAGTAGTACTGCTTATTGACAGTAAGTGGTAGTATTTACCAAACGAGGCCCAACACGCTAGCAGCCCACAAACCAACACACACGCACACACACACACACACACACCTTGTCGCTGATCTAGACGCCGGAGCCTTTTCCGTCCCTTTGCATGAACATATGAGGCTGTCGGAAACCCTGAAGAACTCCCTGAAGGCTCGATTGCAGACAGGGGTGCCCGCCGCGATCATGCTTCCCTGACTTAGCTTCGCGAGGGGGACGTGCTCCGTGACGAACCGCTTGCGGTCTTCCTCTCGCGTGAACCCTTTGAAAATGGCCTGCTCCCGTTCCAAGAAATCCCCGTCGTGACAAAAGTTGTTGTTGTTGTTGTCGTTGCTGCTGTTGCTGCTGTGGTTACTGTTGCTGGCGCCGCCCTCGTCATCATCCCTACCCCCCCCGCCGTTGGCGAACAGCTCGATGCAATTCAACCTGCAGCACCGCAGCTGCTGCTGCTGCTGCTGCTGCTGTTCGTTGCTTGTTGCCTTCATGCGCTCCCAACACTCCTGCGCGGATTGTGGTTCCCCCCACTTGCGCTTGGAACGCTGCTGTTTCTGTGGAGCCCCGAGGGTGTCTCCCGAGTCATCCTGTCTCCTGAAAAGAGGAGTCGTTCGTGCCCTCTTCTGGCGCCTCTCTTCCTCCTCGCGCTGCCGGCGCGCTTTGTCCGCTGGGGTATCTGCTTTCCCGAAGAGCCATGCCGCAGAATCCGCCACGGGCATGGCTTCGTTGGACGCTTACTACGTGTGCCCTTGGTTCCTCGGTTGGTTGCTGTGGTATGTGTGCGTGTGTGTGTGGGTTTCTTGAAGTAGAGCTCCCTGTATCGTACCTCTCGCGTCTCGACCCGGCAAGAGAGAGTGGTAGAGCAGTCGATAATCGATGTGTCATCAACAAGCGGACATCTTTATTACAGGGCTCAGGGCAGCGCTTTGTAATCAAAATGACCAGTGAGAGAGGCCAGACGATTTTTTAAATATTTTTGGAGACCAGAGATGCCAATTCGATTACATCGGAATCTATCGTGGTCTGAACCGACACGCGGACGTTTCCGCGCAGATCTAAAGAAAAAACGCTCGTTCTACGAACGATATGATTAGTTTGTAATCAAATCGAACGGAAAAATCGTCGCAAAGACCCATGTTTATGGTCGCCAAATCTTTGAAAAAAATCTTCAAATATTATCAAACATTTGCGCGCGAATATCTGCCAGAGGAACATTTGAGTACCGTTTTTATGGGCAAAAAAATCTTTATCGTGTGGTTTCTCGAAATGCATCGCACGTGCGGCAGGGAATCGGGGGTTTGACATTTTTGTGCTAACGCCGTGAGATATCTCATGGGCGCCCATGGGCCCCCATGGAACCCCATGAGGTCGATATTATGGTGACCCATGGGGGTCCATGGGTCCCATGGGCCCCCATGAGAACAATCTCATGGGAACCCATGGGCCCCCATGAGGTCCAATGAGAATCCCATGGGACCCCATGAGAAATCTCATGTATTGTCATGGGGGTCCATGGGAGCCATGGGTCCCCATGGACCACGATAAAAATCGATAATCTCATGAGATATCTCATGGGGTACCATGGAAAACCACCCCATGGTGTCCCATGAGATTGGCCATGGGGTCCGTAAATATAATTTTTTATCGTTCGCCATGACCCCTCATGGCGTGCTATGGGGCACCATGAGATCCCATGAGAAACAAAACCGGAAAAGCGAAAAAAGTGGAATTTAAATAAACGCTATGTGCCTCATGAGGCCTGATGGCGCCCCATGAGGCCCCATGGGGCACCATGGGTCACCGTGGAGTCTACCAGTTTATTTTGTTAATTTCAATAAAATTGGTAGCCCATGGGGGTCCATGAGGAAGTCGTGTCTCCCCATGGCGCCTCATGAGAACCGACGGGGTATAACTATTTTATTTCTTTCCTAATATTACGCGTTTCCCTGTCGGATATTTTTTTTTTCAAATTTATCTTCGAAACCCCATGGGGTACCGTGGGATACCGAGGGTCACCATGGGTGACGACGAAGTGCACTATGGGTGGCCATGGGCCCCAATTTTATGCTGGCCATGGGGCACCATGAGAAACCTCACGCATGTACCACGGTGGGGCACCATGAGCTACCATGAGAAAAATTTTATGATATTATGTAAAAATAATGTAGTTTTTTCCTGAAAACAATATTATTATATATATTTTATATATATATATTTATTAAATATTTATATATATATAAATATATAAATATATAAAATAAATATTATCAATTATTATATAATTATATAATTATATATATATAAAATATATATATATATATATATTAAATTTATTTATATGTAAATATATAAAATATATATTATTATATAATTATATAATTATAATATATATATATATATTTATTAAATGTATTTATATGTAAATATATAAAATATATATTATCAATTATTATATTATTATATAATTATATAATTATATAATTATATTATTATATAATGTAGTTTTCTGAAAACAATAATATTATTATGATAAATACATATTCATCATAATTTTTATTATACGAAGGAACTACGTGTATTTTAATAAAGAAGAACTGCGGAAAATAAAGATATAGTTTCTGTTATTATTATCGATGTACAAAATAAATGTAGATGCCTCGCTTAGTTCTTCTGTACTAATATTCGCCTTAGTTGGGTTGATTTTAACTTAGTTTCTGCCTTTGCATTATATCACGGAGAGTGTTCAGAGTTCGTGTGGAGTAACGGACTCCGTTCCGAAGAACGGTCCGGAATTACTGTAACCAACCGTGATAATTAATTCCGAGAACAACGGAAAGACAATCAACACGGCATGGCATTATTATCGGAGACACCGCACACCGCACGTCCAAGCTCCCAAAGAATCGACTGTCCGCGTCGGCGCTCCTACCGGGCGCAGGTAAGTCCCTACCTTTGCCGTGTGCATGCTGTGGTACCTGGCTGGCAGACATGCTGCCGTTGTTTTAGAGTGATCAGCAGCACCGTACCCCCCACGGGAGGAACAAACGTATCTGAATCCTTGCGTCGCCGTATTTAGAACGATGCCTTTTTTTGTACACCTACTACCTGCACAAGAAGCCGGAACGGGTGTGTGTGACGTCCTACACGGCGTGGACGTCGGAGACTATATCTCGCCTCCTCACACACGCCCCAAACGAATCACATACACACGCAGCACGTCGGTTAGTCTAAAGACGGACACGCAGCAGCAGTAGGGATGGAAGAGGGAAGAAGGAAGAAGGATAACGGTATGTAGGCGCGACAGGCGGTGCGGTCCAAAACAAAGTCAGGAAAAAAGCAGGAAGGCCGCGCAACGTATAATACTCCATAGTCTAGAGGGAGGTGGGTGACGTCCACTACTGCTGTACATGTGAACGCCACCAGCAGCAAGACGTTACCGCCCGTCTTACTTGTGGCCCTGCCGGAACCCTCTCTTTCTGTATATGGGATATGGCGGTCTACAGCAGTACACATTAAAAAATTTTATTCCCGCCTGCTCTCTCGGGTGCTGCTGCTGCTGCTGCTCTCTCAACAACAGCGAGTACACGCGGGGAAGCGTGACCTTGAAGTGCATGCAGCAGCTGAGAGGCCCGCCGCTAGCTCCTCCTGGTGCGCACTCTGTAGATCCGCTTGCGTTTCAGTCTTTGATGTGTGGAGCTTAATGTCATCGACGGCGTTCGAGGTTCGAGAGTGTATACGGAGCGCCGGATGACCGACGGTGTTGTTGAGGGGCTACCTCGCACCTTGAACGTAAACGGACAGGTGTGACCGTGTGTCAGCGTGAGAAAAGCTCGCTGAGTGATGAGGGTCTTTCCTGTGTAGTCCCGCATCGTGACCCTGCTTTGCGCTAATGTCTTTTTGTCTGTGCTTTCACTATTTTTTGCACCGTCCCTGTTCTGATCATTCTGAATATACATGTATGTGTCTTGCGGCGTCCTCCATGGCCAGGGGTGCCGTCGCTTTCGCCGCCGCTTGGAACACAGGGGTTGGGAGAGAAAATGGAAAGAGGCGGCGCCTGGCGAAACCTTGAGCCCGGGTCCGCGACCGTCTCTGATCGAATTGGGCAAGTCGAGGTGGTAGATGTTTTGGCTACCCTCGGATGGAAGACCGCTTGGTTGAAGTCCACTACTTCCTCTATCCTATAAGTTTTCGGTTAGCAGAAGTAGGCGAGGCATTGATTGTCAACCTTTGCATGGGGGCTTGAAGGGTGGAGCTCATGCACGAGGGAGGACCCCTGCTCCACGTGCGAGTTGGACGTATGGATAAATAGTGGTTTCAACAGCAAGCTGGCAGAAGGTTCCGGGGTTGGCGTTTTGGTAGCGCCCTCAAGGTTGCTGAAATAGCGACAGGTTGGAAAGCGACGGCATTATGTAAAAAAAGGTCGACATACATGCAGCGAAATTATTGAAAGTTCAATGCACGTTGATCGTGTCTAGGCGAGGGTTGGTGTGTTGTTGTCTGTAGGTCGCATGAGGTAAGTACGGATCTGAATTCTTGTCAGTCGTCTTTCGCGAACAGCATCCGTCCGTAGGTCAAGACTTAATGCAGGTATAGTCGCGTGCTCGGTTTCCACGCCTGCCGCTTGGTGGTGCGGTCCCCCACAATCTTAATCTGGTAGGTCCACGTCGTCTTCCGTGGAGTTCTGTTCGTCCCCAACACAAAGGCCCCTCTTCTTTACATATATATTTATGTGGTTATCGAGCGATGGGGGTGAGGGTCCAACTCTCGACGTTTGGAGATATGGCAAAGGTATCAGGCATCAACAATCGAGGCAATGCCAACGCATCGAAGCCGCACAGGAAATTTCGACGTAAAACGTGTGTGTGTTGGAGTGTATGCATCTGTATTGAAATAAGACTCTCCCCCCGTATTTGAGAGTCCTGCTGCCCTCGCATGTCGAAAGCCGTAGTTTTGAGGACGGCAGTCCTGGAGAGGGTGAACCCTGCGCTCGTACAATTATATGCATGGGGTTAGGTTCGTATTTCTCCTCACTATTTGCGAGCAGATCAGAATGAGAAGATCCCTTTGGCTAGTTTTGGTCGAATTGGGTGGCACTTTGGGCTTGTCTGTTGGCTGGGCATGGACCACTTGAGCTTAGCAAAGAAGGAAACAAGAGAAACCGGTGCCACGGTGACTTCGTCGGGGCCGTCGTTCGAAGGGGGGAGGGGGGCTTTCTGTCGTACATTGACAAGACGGGCATTGATATTGATATATATACATCTGTACTCCTATGCTGGCAAGATCACCGTGGCGGATCGTTAGCAAAAGCCGCACGAGCGCACTGTTAGGTTTTGCATGAGCTTGAAAAGGGGTGCATCGCCACAGCTTCGGTGCAAGCCCTGTGGATGGTTTGTGGGAGGGAGCAGATCAAGGTCCGTGAACTCTTTACTTGGGGGTATGGCATTTCCCATAACTATACAACCCCCACTCTTCAGCAAGCTCATGATATTTGCACACGCTGGAACAAAAAACTAATATCCTCACGTTCACAGGCCCGCAAGACCACCGTCAGGTACGGATGGGAGGAACATGTCCCCAGTCACCAGTTCAGACGATACACCGTAGACATTTCCACCGCCATCATCACCTACGATATGGTGGCCGTTTCGTAATTGTCGTGAGGAGTGTGTCCGTCCCAGCAGGATCACCACACGTCGTTTCCTCATCAACCATTCTTCCATTAAACCCCAACGAGTTGATAGTGTGACGAGCACGAAGGGCTCTTTACTTGATAACGGGTGACACGTGTAGCTGTATTGATAATACACTAGGGTACGGCAGTGCCGACGCCCTCGCCTTAACATAGAAATCGAAGCGCCACTCGCATCAGACTTATCTCAATCTGCACCCCTGTCCAACTGCGAACAAAACCGCTAAAGTCAGAGGCGGAACCGAGGCTCCTCCCGGAGCAATTTCTCCCTCAGGAGTAGCTCGTTGTGTGTGAACATGTTGACCATCAGGGTGAATCTGTTCATGGTGCTTGACATCTTGGAGACGCACGGTCCCAGGCCTGGAGGGTACACAACCATTGAAACGCGTCGACGGTTCGAAGTAGAGAATAAGCATAGAGTCAGGAGGCGACGCCAACTCCCCCGACATTTGATCAAACGTCGATTAGCACGGACATCGGATAGAGCGCACAAACCTACGAGGTTGGAGGTGGGTTGATGCATGACGAAGTCTTACACACAAAGAGCAATTTTACGGACGTATAATTCGGCAATAAACACCTCGATACTTTTGTTGACGTTTGGGTGCATGTATAGACGGGGGAACTGCTGTGTACGACCTTACCCAAAACGTACAAGTCGTCTTGTTGTCGCAGGACAAAGTTAGCGTAATTATTAGGTCGCCGTTGTTGGACTGGATCCCCAAATCGAAATAACCCCGTATTCAGCACCCCTGCGTAACGCCTTCGAGTCCGACAAGCGCAAGAATTGCTGAGCGCAAGGTTCACATTGAATCTGTAGGAGGTTTTCGTACGAATTGACGGTCCGTGATACCGTCAAGACCACGTCTCGGAGCTCGCGGTTAAGATCGCTCGCTGTTGATTTTCATGTAGGTATATGGTGTCCACCTACAGTAAACGCCCTCATTTCACGACAAGACCTATTCGCCAGTGTACTTCCGTTCATTCCGCGAATCTGGGTTTAACGCGAATCCCACCCCGCCGGCGCAACCATCGTGTCAGTCAACAAGAGCCCCCACAATAGTTCGTCCCCGTGCCAATAACTGCTTTACCGTGGAGGATGGAGTTCGAAGATTCTGCCCGTGATGAATTCCAGCGAGAGGTCGGCTCGTCGACCCCGTTGTTGATCCATAGCAGGGGGTCGTCTTTTCTGTTGGGCGAGCAAAACTCGTAGCAGTCGGGTTCGTCATGATGAAGCGCGTGAAAGCTTGCGGCAGTCATTAACGACGATGTACGAGCAACAAACGGCGACGGGGGGGCGTGTAGACGTGTAGGTTAGTGAGCATGAATATGCAATCGAAGGTTGAACAAAATCCGGAGAAGGTCGCGGTGGCGTGAGCCACAACAGATATTAGTACCTCAAACGATAGCA
The DNA here is from genome assembly GCA_000310025.1 of Ectocarpus siliculosus. Taxonomy (NCBI): domain Eukaryota; class Phaeophyceae; order Ectocarpales; family Ectocarpaceae; genus Ectocarpus; species Ectocarpus siliculosus. The sequence continues at coordinate 2,802 of FN648931.1, read as the reverse complement.
GCTCCAACGGCAGGAGCGGTCCTAATGTTCTACATTATGTGGATTTGTTGGGTAGTTGATTCCTAGACGATTCAAAATTGCGCGTACTTCCGGCTACGACCTCATCGTGGTATGATTTGCGTCGGCTTGCTTTCAAAGTTCTGGCAACGGGTAAAATCAGACGTTCATCTCACCGGTCGACAATGACAATGTTGATTGTCATGGCCCATGTGGGGTCCGGGTGGCACAGTAGGAATCTGCGCCTTTTGCATCCCCGGTCGTAGAACAGGATCCCTGGGCGGTGAGCAGGATGTTGCCAGATGTCGTCGAGAGCAGACGCCACCTCTGTATCCCCTTCGAACTCGATGATAGGAGACATCCCGGCCATAGTCCCGCAGCTCCACGTGCATATCAGGTATCCGAACGTGTGCCGTGGGCCGAGCATACTGCGTAGGTACCTGATGCGGCGCGGCTGTTCAAGATTGACGCACGCCGGGGTCAGCGAGATCGGTACGTTGCTGAATGTAGACCTCCGATGCACAGACATGACAGCGTTTTGCACTGAGGTTCCGTAAGTTAGAACACCCAACTATTTGCTTGAACACGCTGACGCACACAAGACATGGACTGCAACACTCCACAACAAGAACATGTACCTATTCATGTAGTTGGTACGCATCGGGACGCCCACCTCTCGAGTATCTCCTGCTGCCCTCGCAGCGCTTGTGGCATGCCACCCTCCTCTTCTTATCCATTGGAGGTAGTACCTTTCCCATGGTCTGTGGAAGGCGCAAACCAGACTGTCCTCCTCCCGCAGTCTAGGGCAGGGTGGGTCTGTGATGTTGCACATGTGGGCCTCTCTTTTCCTCGTGATAAGTGCAAAACCTGACACATGGTGTGCACCGAACGCCAAGTGTTAGACAGTTTTAAACGTCCAGCTACAGCGGTGTTAGTCGTCAGGGGTAGGGCCTGTCTACGGCAGCAGGGTCGGCAACGTTGTCCCGCTCGAGATGATTGGGGTTATGGTTCGTAGACGACCATCATCGTACTATTGGTCAGGTAACGATGGTGACACGACTGGATGACTTGGTAAAGCACACATGAATTGGTAATTCAACAAGTCGTAACGAACGATGACTATCACCCAAGACCGCAAACAACCCACCCACCCACCCCCATGTTCTACCCAGAGCCCGGTCCGTGGCGAGAGGCCTGTCAGGTCAAAAAGCTCACCTTGACCCCCGTGTACCGCAGAGAGAGGTCATCGGCGCAGCCGTACGTCGCACACTTAGACCTCCTCACTGCCGTCAACCCGTCGCATACTGCGCCTCGTACGTGGACCTCGGTTCCGTCAACTTCGATCCGCTGACAGCACAACCTGCATTCGTGCCTTGTGTACAGCCCCTCTCTCTGGATGTCTTCCAACAAGATGTCTAGTTCCGTTAGTAAACCTTTCCAGTTGTTGTTGTTCGCTCCCGACAGGTTCCCGCGTTCGTCGAGAATTGAAACCTCGACTGGTCTATCGGCACGGATAGGCTGGCCGGCTGGGGGTGCGTGCCAAAAGGGTCCTGTTCAAGTGGGGCCGCACACATCGAGTTAGATTGCAAACGATTCACGCCACTGGCGTACGCCGACTTTCATATCTAGTTCGTCGTGACCAAGTCTGACGTTAGTTTGGTCGTTCGTGTAGTGAGCTCATTTCTGAACGGAGGTTGACTTAAGGTGCACGAGCGCGCGCGGTCTGCCACTGCGCGTATACGGGGTGGTAGGGACTACACTTAGAAGGGGGGATCCCGAAATGAGGATGCCCCCGCGCGATTGCTTTGGGAGTTGCCTTCTGCGGAGTGCGGACATGGGTATCCAACAATTGTCCCTGCTGTACGGTGTTCTGCAAGGACCCGGCGTCTGGAGGGAGCCTCTCTACCGTCCTTTTCGTTTAGATCAGCGACAATCCATCAGCGCACCCCCGGAAACGAGCCATGACAAAACTGAGGAAACATCGAGAGGAACTTGTGCCAAAACACGACACTCTCTCGTCGAAATGGTGCGTTTACATTTGTGTAGATACACAAAGGAACGCCCGTCCAGAATGACACGCATGTTGCATATATAACCGCCCCCTCGCGATGCAGCACGACCTTCAGCAATCCTGTCGTTACACAACACACTAGTTGTGGGAACCAGTGCACGAGTATTTTGAGTAACGTGGTATACCTCTGCAGGACGACGACCGCCGGGTAATGCACGCTAGGGTTCAGTTGGAGGCTGTACGGGGGGACGTGTGGACGCCAAGGGTTATAGCAAGTAGCGATCTGGCATACCTTTGCATTGGCGGTGTTTGAACAACGTCCAAATGGCCGAGCCCTCCAACAGGACACGTCCTGATAGCCGTGATGTTCCACTGCCCCGTTCGCGCGGGACGGTGCGGTGGTGGACGTCCGCTTGAGTCTGGAACCCTGCCCTGCATGATTAAACAATTGTACAGAGATGATAATCAACCATCTGTGTCTTGGCAGGTAGTACCATGAAGACATTAACGCGCATAAGGCTGTACTTTGCTCTTGTTCTAAAGCCTTGAAGGTACATCCCCGTACAGTACCACACTAATGATGTGCACCAAGTGCAGTCTGCCGGATTCTTATCTCCGAGAGAAAGTTTTACAGGGTGGGTTCCATGTGTGTTTTATAATTCCGGTCGTCCCTCCGTCCTGCTGACCATGATTGCCACGAGACGCGAGGCCGTACTTGGAGGCGTCATAGTGCTGCGATCTCGTGACTGAGTGCGTTCATTCCGTGCGGCCGCACCACTCGTGATATATTTTTT
>FN648930.1:0-20015 GCA_000310025.1 Ectocarpus siliculosus | reverse complement strand
GGAGGATGCAAGGATATGAAATAACTCGTAAACAAACACGTGTATGTGCAAGTCACGTGTACCGTCGCATTCTCTGTGATCAGCGGTGTCGATCCTATCAGGGAGGGTATAATGGAAACCACACCAAGAGAATCTGCAGGCAGACGCGGGGAGTATTGACAAATGCAGGTAATGCGTGTGCTTTCAACACTATCGCACTGCATCAGTAGAAGTCGCAGGCGACGTATGGTTTGCGGCAGGCCGAAGTACACTGTTCGTGGTGGGCAATACAACCGTTAGATAGCTCCTGGCCGGAGAGGTGGTCGGGTCTTTGTATCGTGTTATACTACTCGGCATGTGTTCCAAAAGCATGGACCACATGAATGTACTTCGCCTCCTAGCATCAATCGCCATGTCAGCTTGCCTTCGAGGCAATTTTCATCTGCGTTTACACCCCATAACATGAACAGAACATGAAATGGAAGGCGTCACCGTGGCGACCACTACACCTGAGCTGCTCTGGGCACGCCGTACCGGGCAAGCGGCTCACCCCACGCTTTACAGTCCACCACACGTCCTTACATAGATCTAGTACGTTGCATATGGATTGCTGGGCTGCAGTCAAGTATACCGTGTCTGTCGTTATTCCCGATCTCCACTGTGTAAGAGGTTACCTACTACAGATTGCCCCAACATATGACGGCACCCTCTTACAACCGATATGACAGGGGGGTCCGGAGGACCTTGGTCACGCAACCCTCTTAAACCGGAGCAACGACTCTAACGCGATAATCTCGGGGAGTTACCTGATCATTCTTGCTTGGGTCCAGGTTCGCCGCGGCGGGGGCAGCCCTCTCGGCTGGCTTATTCGTGCCAGGGGCCGCCTGCAAGACGAAGACGAGCAACTACGAGCGGCAAGGTAAACTATACTGATGAAAACGGCATGAACATGCACTTCGTGTTGGGGACGTGCTGCGGCTTTTCAGCTCTCGACCTAGAGCATGATTCGGACGCGAGAACGGAAGCACCGAAGGGGGATCAATGTCAAGGCGAATACAACACATCTCCCCCAATACCTTGTTGAAATTTTCTTGCTCTTCGCCGCAGAATGGCCGAGTGTTGCGGCTGGCTTCTTCGTGCCGGGGGGCGCCTGCAAAACGAAGACCAGTAACGATGCGCGAGGCAATGTCGAGGATACAGATAGGAAACATATTGACAGTTTCTTGTCCTTGGGTTTGTGCTTCGGTCATTTACTTCTCGGCCGGCAGCATCACTCGGACGCGCCCATTGAAGCGTTAAGGAAGGAGCAAGGCGAAAACAACAACTCACAACCATTACCTTAACGTTCTTGTCGTTGTTGCGACGGGCCGCAGTTGGGGCAGGCGTCTCCTTCGTTGTGCGGGCCTAATACCGATACCATGACGAGTATCAAGGAACAATAACAGTCTATCACGTAAAGTATCGTTTGGATTGTCGGCGCCGTGAAATAATCAAAGCAGCGAAGGCAAGGTGAGTGTACGTGCACGATGGTCTAACGTGGGTTTCCCTACATTCGGCGGCTCCCGGGCTTTTGGAGGGGGGCACGCAGGGGGCGCCGCCCTCCTGGAATTGACATTGCGCAAGACGAGCAGAGGGCGCCGGCGACCAGCGGCCTACAGCTTGATTTGTGGCACCACCTTTCTCAGGTAAGGTAGTCTAGGGTGCCTGCCAACTCACGCAAGAATAGCCAGCCCTCTTGGCGCTACCCAAATGACGTTCAGTAAGAGTGTCCAGCGCGTTTTCCCATTCACAATACGTTCCCAAAATGTAGGTTGGACTCGTGGCGTTCAGCTAGGGTTAGGGGAAATGCTATGGCGGCATGACCCGACAGAGCGTACTATTACCACCATAGACTCGCCTTCTGGGCCGCAACCGTTGCGCTCTTCGCCTCCCCCTTCTTCCTCTTCAGCAGCGTAGCCTCCTTCGCGTCAACGCGAGCGGGCAATTCGAGTACACCGATGTTAGATTTCTATTGGAACGTTACCCTCGCATGCGGTGAATCAGTAGCCACAGAGATTTGACTCTACAGAGGCGGCCTATGTTCAACTATGTGGCATAGCGTTCTACTTAACCGGAGTGTGATTTACGTCTGATCCACCCGAGGCCATATAATACGGGTAGAACTCCACACATGCCGGCACTACGCGGACAGATACATCGTCGGTAGTTGGGTGTCATCGGCGGAACACACGATATTACCACACCACAACGTTGTACTGCTTACCTCAACGCCTTCCTGGGCCAGGACAGCCTGCCTCGCCCTCTTCTTAGAGACTCGTTGTGGGCAGCGAAGGCGGCGTCGCGCTCCTTGATCCGGTCAGGGCATGTCGACTTCGACATTTCGGTAAGGTTCTTCCTCTGCTCAGGAGTCACCTTCCTCCGGGCCGACCGCAGCGTACGGGTGGTGTCGGACTCTGACTCTGACTCGAACTCGGACACGGGCTCGGACACCTTCTTCCCGGCGGTCTTCTTAGTATTGGCGGGTGCCTTCTTCTTCCCACCGGCCTTCCTAGTCTTGACGGATGCCTTCTTCTTGCCCCTAGGCGCCGGCTGCTCCGACACTCCCGAATCTACATCCAGGGGATCCCCCGACGCGCCCTTGGACGCTTTCTTCCGCGTGGCCCCCTCCTCGCCCCGCTGCTCTCTCGCCAGGTCGACGGGACAACCGGCCGCGCCGGCCCGCGGAGACGTCGACCGTTGTCCCTTGCGGGTCGGGCGGCCTCCCTTCCTCTGTTTGTCAGAAAGGGTAGGCGGATCTACGCATGCGACGCTATCGTCAGAGTCGTCGCGGCTGCAGCCGTTCGCCCCATCCTCGCCGTCGCCGTCATCATCCGTGTCCCCAACTTGATGGATGGGTCGGTTGTCGTCAATGTCGTCGTCCGAATCACCAAAGACGTCGCGGACTCCATACATAAGGGGGACCCAGGGTGTCGCCGTGGCGGCAGCGGTCTTAGCTCTGGTACTGGCAAGCACCTGAGTGCGCTGGCGTTAGGAATTATGAGGGCAGACGAGGTGTCGGGGGTCACAACGTGCATGTGTTGTGGATGAGTACGTTGTACAGACCAGAGGCAGCACACGAAAAGGTAATGTTCATTCGGGCATGATAACGGCACGAAAGGTGAACAACGACGAAGACGCGGATGGCAGTCTACTTTCGCTTTACTCTACTGCAGATGAGGTCCGAGCGATCAAGTAGTTATTCAGAGGGGGGGGTTGTAAGCACAACCGTTCGTTGTACTCATAGTCGTGCATGCCGTTGGCATTAGACAATTGACCTCGCACCTCTACAAAGCCGGGACGGAGCACGTCGGGTTCTCACCGGACCAGGCTCTCACATCACGAAGCGCGAGGCACCGCGAGGTATTCGGCGAGTCGCATGAAGGGTGCGCTGCATCCTGCTAAGGGTGTTCGGCTTCTTCTTGTGCCTCCACTTCCGGAGACAGTTGTAAGCAAACTGTAAAACTGCATTGAGGGTGTTTGACCAATTTCACACAACGTGGTGCGATCATCCCCTTTGCGCTGAGTGGGGGATCTCTAACAGACAACAACAACATCTAGCCCTCTACCACCATTATGGTAACCGCACAAAAAATCAGAGGCGAAAGGAAGCTGTAGCCGGGTCACCTAGCTCACGACGTAATCGGCTTGTATCACAACGTCGTTTCCAGCGACGAAAACCCAACTTCGCTGGCAAACACCGAGGGCGGGGGGGGGGTGGAGGGGCAGCTAATCTTCCTCGTCGCGCATATGGGATGTAACCCCCCGAGCGAAGCCTCATCTAGCGTGGGGAAGAGCCACCTGTTGTGTGGGTCGGAGGGAAACTCTATGATTGCTTCAACGCTGCACTTTCCGCACCGCCACATCTCCGTAGTCAATTGAAATATCTTTAGCGTTTTCAACCCACCCACGTAATACGAACTGCTTACACGTATGCCATTACCCTGCGCCTCTGTTCGCAGCCCGCTGACGTGCGCCTACTACGGTTGATGTTTTCAAGACACATGTACCATGGCCATCTCGTGGGGAGTCTAAGCTGTGGCATCATCACGGGAATCTCCAACCTTTGTGCTTACGAAGGTATGGTGGTCGTCTGCGAGGCCCTGGAGAGCATCTGGCCAGACCCTTGATGCAGGCCGGACTTGCTGTTCTACGACCTAGCGTGCAGGATGCGACCCTACCGCATCCTCCATCCCGATGATGGATGGCTACTGACGCGCTACATTGTCGACAGGTGGGCATTATCGTAAAGTGTACAACGCTTGTAACCTCCGTCAAGGGTATGGTCGGCTGCGGCCCTGAGAGATTCCCAGCACGACGAGAGGGTTATGCACCGATGCACCATTGTCCGGTTTTCACGCCCCGCTTGACATTCCCGCGGCCCGGCCATTCATTCGTACGCGTTCCTTCATGATCGGTGGTTCAAATCGTGCAGCCATGACTCCAGCACCATTGTTTGTGTCGATTACACGCACACTGGTGTGCGACTTTTATGGGTACCATCGCGCAGAGACGTTCGTCACGACCAACCCCAGCAACCTCCCTACTGATGTTACCTGTTTCCACCGAAACTTCCAGGTTCCACTTTCGCCAACACGCGGAGGAACAGTGCGCCCTTCACAACTCATCTGAGGCACGAGACGACCCGACTCTGTGGCACGTGACCCCGGAAGGGCAAGAGACGCTCCTGTGGAACAGCTCGCGGGCCGAAAGCAACACCTCCTGGCTCTCGGGTTTGTACCGAATATGATGTTCGTGTTTTCGTCGTATATATTATGGCAACCGCCACTCCATTTTGTGTAGTGAGTCGTGTTTCAACACGTGTATCTGCGTATGTATGAAGAGTTCTGCGCTTTTCAGTGTATTTCTTCGTACAACTACAAGCATCCAGGGTCGCACAGAAAGGGGTCGGTACCGGGACTTTCTTCTTCTTTATTTATTTTTTTTTTATGTGCGTTCCCCACCTTTCTCCTGCGTAGAGCGCGGAGGATTTTCATTATCCAGAACACCACCGAGGCGACCGCCCATAGAGTAGAGTGCTTGATGTGTAGCATTGGAAAAGCATACTCTCCTCCTCCGAGACAGGGGCCGCGCCGTCAATGTACGAAATGGAAAGTCCAACTTCCCGCACATGTCGCAAAGGGCATATCACGACCATAAACCTGGGAGAGGGTTGTGTCAAATGACGCTCACCTTGTTTCTACGCGGTATTTCTAGGCTTTGGTACCGAAACAAAACTGTGTTCTAAACGGAGTGCTTCTTACCCGATAGAGTCCGTACTTTAGGTTGTCTGAAGTGTACGATAGGGTCGCGTTGTACTTGGAACTATGTTCCTGTGAGTGGATCACTTCTAACATAGCGATGTGGTGGAATATACATAGTTGTCTTGAACCTTCGGCAGCCCTAGAGTATATGAGTCAATCCTCCGCCATCTTGGTCTCTTAAGCGTTTACTTCCATTTTGTCTCACCCCCATCCAGGCTTCGGGCACTCCGTCAAACAGATGCCCCGAGTGCTACGCGACTTCTTCCTTACCCATGCGATCCTGGTCAGGAACGAGACTCTCCTAAACTCGAACCTCCTGTCCGAAGATGCCAACTTCGACGGTTGAATTGTCCACGTAACACAGAGGGGGGGCTTCAGAATTGGAGGAGGTATCGGATGACGACGTGGTATTCTCTCGGAAGTGGTTCGCCCCAAGGCGAGTTCACCACATACAACCAACGACAAGCAACCGGATACATACCCAATTTTAACTCGGTGGTTTCTTTGTGTTGAATGCCCGGAAATTCGTACAGAAATGGTTTTCGTGATAACTGTATTGTCGTCTAAAGTAAGTCATCTGTGTGGTGTCGCGTCAATAGTTGCCTATACTTTTCGTCGTTATTTCTGCTGGACTGGAGCGTTGGAGGGAACCTGTCTATCTTCCCTCTTCTTCTCTTTGTCTTCATCTCCTTCTGTTGTCTCTTCCAGAGAAAACCTTATTCGTTTATCATTTCGATCGGGATCGATCGTCCTTATCCCGTTTGGTTTTTCTTTGTTTTTTCTTTTTCGTTTGGGTGGAAAGTCAACGCCTTGGAGTACGTTTATGGGGACCATGTTTTTTGTCTTTTTTAATGGTCTACCACCCCGACTTTGGCTTGTTAACACGGAATGCGTCCGCGTCAGCTGGACCAGTACGGACCTCCTAACGTACTGATCGGAGACCGGAACGGGTTTTTTTATTGCGAAGACAACACCGACAACAATGCGGCACTTACCCATGGGCCATGGGTCGTGCGATGTTTGTCAGGACCACATATATATAACAATAGACGAGGGGCGGATGATGTGGTCAACTCTCGCAAATCCTGGAACCCTGTTCGAAACTTCCACACGCGAGCAACGCCAGGGAAGCGGATTCCAACACGAGGACAGGACATATTATATGCGATGCCGAGGTGTCGCTCGATTGACTTGGTGTGATATGGATGGCATGGATGAAAACGTTGAGGATGGTGGGGATTTGGATTTGTACGTCGTAGTCGTACCTGCGAGTCCCAATGTTGACTACTATTCGTTCTAATATATTGATAAGGAGAACAATGAAACACGTCCAAGAAGAGGCGGGGACCTCATAGTGTGTACCCGAAAATGCTACATCAGGGAAAGACCACACGGAAGGCGTTGCTGCCGAATCCAAGTAAGCAGGGGCGGATACGACAGGTACGGAACACGAGTACTGTGTGTGTCGACCGTATACCGAAGGAGGCCGTGGACGATTATACGTGGGGCCGTTACAATGCTGCCGATTACAGATGGCGAATAAAATAACGCAGGCAAGGGCAGTCTTCAGTGGTTAGACTTCCGTGTTGTACCGCCAAGCGCTGCCGCGACTTCCACCAAAGGCACTCCACCTGAGACTATCAGGGAAGTTCCACCGTAGGCGAGTTTACATGAAATAATTGTTTCACTTCCACGACGTCCACATAATTAACTCAGACAGGCGCTGCCATGACTTCCATCTAAGGTGTTCCACGTGACTGACACTGTTGACAAACACCAACTGTTCCCACTTTTCATGGTAGTGGAAGTTGGATGGTTTCCAAGACTTCCACCACTGCCACCACTTCACCTCGCGCTTCCTCCACTTCCACCTAAAAGGCGTATCACCCCACACCAATATTGGACGAATGCCACCTATTGCCAGTTTCCGTGGAGGTACAGTTGTTCGCAATTACGCGCGTCCGCGCGTCCGTAGCTTGACCCAAGCGTTCGTTCCTGTGGTCAAAATTGACCACCTGCAGGGTTGTTCGCAAACTACAGTACCCCTTATCGCTTCAACCTCCGTCGCCATTGCGTCTGGGTAGCAGGAAACCCCTGCCGAGTTGTCGATACTTCATCGTGTATGTATGCATCTCCGAACAATCAACCGATCGATCATTACTTACATAGGTAGGGTGCGAGGGAGAGGGAGAGAGACAATCAGACGGAGAGACCGAGCGACAGACATGATGTTTGCATCATGGGGGGGGCAATTTCCAAAGGAGGTTCCCTCTACAGAGGAAGAGGCGTCGCCAGCAGAATAATTATAGGTGCGTCTACATACAGTTCCAAGCCAGCGAGCGTCGTGCGAGACCATGATACGTGTGTGTGAAAACCCTGCAGGTTGGGGTGGGGCTTGGTGTGTGGCATCTTCACGCGTGGGAAAGTCAGCGGCGCTAAGCCAGGAACATCCAGCTATCACGACTCATCAAAGCTGATCTCGACGTCAGAGAGAGAGAGAGAGAGAGAGAGAGAGAGAGAGAGAGAGAGAGAGAGAGAGACGTGCACACCCTGCACCGTAAGAGTCTTTGGAGATGACGTTGACATGGAAGCTGGCAGGACGTGGAATGCTTGCTGCGTGGAAGCTGACCAGAAGTAAAATTTCCAAACTTCCCCATGGATACTGGACCGGCCGAAAATGTTTACATATAAGGCGTGTGGCGTGGAGCAGAAACACTTCCATGGAAGCTGACTACAAGAACTTTTTTCATGGAAGCAGGTGACAGCGGTGGAAATCAACTTCCATGGAAGCTTGTCTAGATGGCAAGACTTCCATGGAAGCAGGCGCAGACTTTTTCGACTGCTTCCACGGAAGTCTTGCGGGGGGTACTTCCATGGAAGTTGGCTGGACGCAATATACTTCCATGGAAGCTCTTTCGATGACTTCCATGGAAGTGTTCGTCGATGGCTTCCATGGAAGCGATGCAAACCATTGCAGACTTCCATGGAAGCTACCTCATGCTATTCGAAAGAGCTTCCATGGAAGTCCGTGAACTTACTTCCTCCATGGACGCTATATCCGACGCTGAATACTTCCATGGAAGCTGGCATTGCCCTCTTTTGAGTAGCTTCCATGGAATTCTAGGTTTACCTTCCATGGAAGCTACTCCACTTCCATGGGAGTCCAATAGGACTTCCGTGGAAATTCGATTTCCATGCAAGTGGTATCAGATAAAATTAGACCATCTGACCAGTGAACGTTGACTGGTCAGATGGTCTAATTTTATCTGATAAAGGATAAAGGATACTTGCACGAGTTCGAATACCGGCTGGGACACTTTTCTTTGCGTAAAATTACCTTTGCAAGAAGCAACGACTGGCGAGGGGTCCGCCCCCGGAGATCCCTAGTCTCAATCCCAGTGATTAAGCCACAAGCCCATGTGTCCCAGCCGGTTGTTAACGAGCTCTGAGCATATCTTTTATCAGATCAAATTAGACCATCTGGCCAGTCAACGTTGACTGGTCAGATGGTCTAATATTAGTGGCACATCCACCTTTTTCATATTTACGTCCATGAAAGTCAACTTGACTCCCATGGAAGTGTCGTGCAGCGCTTCCATGGGAGTAAAAACGTGTCACTTTCATGGAAGTAGGGAGTAGTTTCCATGGCAGTATTGACTTCCACGGAAGCTGAATACATTAGTGTAGGAGATCGGCTTTTTTGCCCTCGAGTTTGGCTCTCTCTGCTACCAAAATGCGGCGGAACTGTACAAATACATCTGATGCACGCATGTACCGGAAGCTGTCATGCGTTGACCCCCCTCGCAACCGGTTGCTCCGGAATTGGACCCCTTTGTTTGCGATTTCTCGGGAGAAAGGGTGATCGAGAGCAAGAGGAAGGTAGTTTCGAGGGTCAATGATCCTATGATCCTCGAAAGAGTAGTCTAGAGGACTCATACATTGTATACACAAACGCACAGCACCGACAGACGATTTGCAGGTTTTGGTCGGATTGCAGATCTACGAGATCTGCGATCCCAGTCAACCTTATTGGTCAACAGCCAACAGTCTCGGGGATTCAGACTCTTCGAGCGTGCTGCCGAATGGCTATTATGTGGGTGTGTCGCACACAAGGAAATCCAAAAAGAAGCTAGCAGACACGTGCGTTGTGCTTTTCCAGAGAAGAGCGCCACTGGTAGAATACGTTGGCGGTTTTATCGCAGCCGGTAATAACATAGATTTTGGCCACTGATGTGACCCTGCTCTGCATGCGGTTGGGAGGAAAACTGCTCTGTGCAACGTACTTCGAAGTACGTCTTACATGAGCCGACACTTCGTTCTCTTTCAGTGTAGAGGCGCCTACATGTAGTCTATCACACTTCAACGAATGGGGAAAGTTAGACACGGTAGGGTCCGGGACGTTCTTTTCATGCCGGTAAGCAGACGGTGTGTCACAATAATCGACCACGCAACGAAAAGCTTCAAATATTCGCATGCTGGCGTGTGACTAAAGAGAGATATCGCGACGTCCCTCAGCGCGATTCGCAAAAGACATATTGCGAGAGAAACCCACAGAGGGGAGTCGGCTCGGACAATAACCCGCTCAAGGTACTGCCTAAGCTCAACGGGCTGGGACACCGGGAAGCTGTCCAGCGCAAACCTCGCGATCCCTTCTACCTGAGGGAAGGTTGACGTCGGGAGACGGGAGAGTAGCGCACGGTACACTACTAACTAGGGTTAAGGATTGGCCCCCCGCCCCCCAATGGGGCTGGGGGCCAACATCCAGGACCGATGGTGGTGAGTATCCGGCAGGAAGGGAAGAAGAAGAAGAAGGGGAGATGATTTATAGGGGCGGGAAGAAGGGACGGTGTTGGGAGCGGCAAGGAAGTGGTGAAGAATCTCGGCACTCGACGAGCGCGCGGTCCCGTCGGGGGTGAAAGGGACATACATGTCAGTCCGTAGTCTTGTCTATTCGATGGATCGAAAAGTCGAAAAATCGAGATGTACATTATGTACATAACGATGGAAAAGGCCGACGAGGAAGGTACGAAGAGAGGAAATTGCACCCCACGTTCGAAGTCGGTGTGAAAACCGCAGCAAGGAAGGAGTGCGAAGGAAAAAAAAAAAAAAGGGAGACGTCGACGTTTGCGTCGTGGAACGATCCTTTCGTATAACGCAGGTACTCACCAATGAATGCAAGACGGTGGGGTAAATACCCATCGTGAAAGTCAAAGCGCAGGTCATAACTGCATATGACTCATGCGCGGAGAAGTTACCACGGAGACTTATCAACAAGAAGTTTGAAGGCCGGCTGAGAAGGTTTGAAGACACAAACACTTAAGCGACGATGGCAAGCGCAACGTCAAAACTTCACAAGAAGAAAAGTGGGTATATCTCGAATGGGTAGTCTTTCTGTGTGTGTTTTTATTATTCCTTGAAAGTGCATACAAAAAAAGAAAATAAGGCCGGATGCCGACCTATTATCGCTCTCTCGGAATGAAGGGATTCCCACAATTTCCAACAGATAATCCACAAGTAAGTACGGGCATATGAAGGCTGGGTAGAGAGAGATCGGAACGGTTTTTAATGTGAAGACACAACAACAACAACAACAATGATGAAGGTCGCCCCGTCCTGCGTCGTTCGCGGTGTAAAATGATAAATGCGAAAGATGGACTGTGTAAAGATCCAGCGGTCTTTTTCGGCAGTGGCAAAGAAAAATATGCAACCACATGCCGCAAAAAAAAAAAGTTGAGCGGGATTGTCGTAGTAAATAGAACACCGCCTTCTCTGTTGTTGCAGGCAGGTTCTTCCACAACCCGGGAACCCAACCGACTCTTGTATTTCGGCCTACAAGACTCCAATCGACACAAGCACCGGTAGGAGAGTGCGTGGGAGATGCCGTGACAGCACAACTCCACTCTCCTACGACATCTATGTACAGTAGTACTGCTGTCGTTGTAGCACCATGTGGAAGATCTCCGAGAGGTCCTCCTGCGCGGTAACGACAAAACATGGCGAGAGCTCTACGTGTCCCTGTCGTCGTCGTCGACACATGTGGCAGCCGCGCGACACACGAACGGATGTTTGCATCGCATTTGTACTATGGTTCGCCGTGGCAGGAAGCATCCCATCCAGTTAGGTCGTTGCGGTAGTACGCGGACGTCGTTCGGCGTCTAGTCCATACTGCTGTTGCAAAAACACAGAAGGAGTAATCGAGCTATGCATGCAATTTTTTGCTCTGGTTCACTTTGCCTCCACACCCCGAGAATCCCACTGCTGTATCTCGACCTACAAGACTCCAACCAACAAACCAGCACTGGCAGAAGTGCGTGGAAGATGCTGTGACAGCACAACTAAGTCGACACTCGGCAACTTCTATGTACAGTCGGCGTCTGGTCCATACTGCTGTAGAAATACAAAAGTCGAGCCATCTATTTTTTATTTTTTTCCATACTAATAAGAAGAAATGTATCACGTCACGACGACCAACCTGTGAGTATATATATAACATGATTTAGTGTGGCATGGTCATTCCTGATTGCGGTTCAATACAAACACTATGACGAGTGCCTACACACTTCTCTCTAATATGGCGCGAAGAAACTTGCCGGTAGATACGATGGCCCTGAATCTACAGGGGGTTTTGCTCGCTTTGACTGTGACGACGGCTACAAGGACCAGCAGGCGCGCCGGGCGGAGCGTGGAGTGGGCCCTGCTGCAACCGGTGCGCGGTGGGCGAGGCTCACATCTCTTTCGGCGTGGGTTTTCAATTCAGTATTCAGCCTCCGTGTCTGAAGAGTGTTCGACAAGCGCCGACGCCCTAGTCCAACACAATACCAGTGTTCACCGCACCTCATCAAAGCCAAGCATGCGCCGGAGCTCGCCTTCAAACCACGCCCGAGTCTTGGCCATGATTCTATTGTAGAGCGAGTTCCCACGCGTCCTGTGCGGACGGCATGTTTGTACGAGTCCGCAAAAATCGCGAATTAGTGATTGAGTTACGCCTGCACTTGGGCGGCCATACGCATGTATGGACGTCATTACAGAGGCCAAAGCAAAACGAAGCAAGGTTTTCAGTCGTACCCTGAGCACCTTGGGTGGGACACAGCAGTCTGTCTACATCTACCGGCTAATGGTGCATTGTCCAATGCATAGTCTACATCGTCTGCCGACTGCTGCGTATGCCAAACCACATTACCGTATATGACACAAGATAACACACCCCCTGGACCGATTTTCAAAGCTCGATTACTCCACGACGAAGAGGATGCATAAATGAAACAATACGTTTTCGAACAGCTCTCGACGAGATGGTTCCAACGCCGCCGTTTTCGGCGCTGTGACTCTTCCTGCTGTTGAGAAATCGAGCTTTGAAAATCGGCCAAGGGGGTGTGTTATCTTGTGTCATATACGGTATTACATGCGGCAGCTCGCCCCGAGATGTGACCCTCAAAATATCATCATTGTTAACCCTGCTGTACGTCGAACGGCCACATGTGCTGTCCTACATGTACCTGTTATGTGGGTTGCTTCAAAGAGCATGAGAGCAACCGCTGCGCGTCTACAACGCAACAACGCAGCTGGTATGTATATGTAGACAACACGTAGACTCGGTGCTGTGCAGACGGACATACACTCCGCGGAGTCCAGCGGCGTGTGTCGCCATCAGATGCAATTCGGACGCTCTGAAAGGGACATCGGTAATCAGATGAAGCCATCACCTCAAGAAGGAAACCAGCAGGCGTCGACAGACAGAAGCTGGCGTTGAACCTGTGAGCTGTCTCCTAGCGCGGAAGGCAACTGGTGCGGAGTGCGGAGGGCGAGTGAACAACCGATCTCCAAAAAATGGACAGATCTCCAGGTTCTACGAAAATGGCAACCAGGTTCTACGAAATAGGGGTTCACGGTTCACGGCCCTCCACATTTTTCTGTGACGAGTCGACGTCCCCTGTTATCAAAAAGGAGAAAAAGGGCACATTGGATGGTCTTCATGGCCAAAAGAGCGCGCAAAAGAGAGGGAGAACAGTAGAACAAACCGAAGAGTAGAAAAAGAAGTGGCAGAGGACAATGGAAGCTGGAAACCCAAAGTTGACGTGTTCCTTCAATTTGGCGTTTCAGCAGCAGTTTCCGGACTCGAGATCATCAGCTTGTGACTCTGTATGCATGTAGGCCGGCAGGGTGTGTCCTCTTTCGTCCAGAGTCTCGATGGACCAGGAAACGCGAACGGACCCAACCCCTACCCCCTTGAGATCTTTTAGAAGATCTTGAAGGTGGCGGCAGCCGGAGGAACGGAAGAAGTAGATGCATCCAACACCCACAACTTTTTGTTCGTGGAGTCGCGATCTGATACGCTTGCTTGCTTTTCTCAGGAGATCATACATATGGGATGACCCGATACGATAGGGGCACGGCGATAGAGTCTATCCAGATGTCGAATACAGTCTACAGTATACGTCGAATGCTGAGACCCATACATTGGGCTCTCCACTATACATTTAGTACACGTAACCTACATTTTATCGCCAAATATCGTATCCGGGCCGTTTCAAACAAAGAGCATTTGACAAAAAGGTACCTATTAATAGGGTACGCCTGCCTGTACTGTGTAGAATCCTGTGTTTCTCCGCCTTCATTTGCTCGACGGTGTTGGTTCAACAGACGACTCCAGAACATGCCCCTTACAAAGTCCTGTGGACTCTAATCTGCGGATAGAGATGGGATCCGTCATGTACGTTAGTCAGAACACTAAAAGAGTCGGCACCGTCTGCTGCTGGAAAGAGCCAAAGCTGGGACAACGGTGGCACCGTCTATGCAAGAGTCAGCCTGAACCACAATCGACTATCTATACGTTATCTCGCAAGAGTCAGACTGAACCGCACGCGACTAGTCTATAGGTTAACTCGCAAGAGTCAACCCGAACCGCAACCGACGCGCGACAGACGCGCCGCCTTTGGGTCGCCCACACCAGCACACAACTCCATCTCCTCCCCCTTCTCTCTAGACTATTGCTCTGCAACAGCACAGAAAAGACAAGACAACAACAACATTCAACATGAACTTCTCGGAAATCTTGGACATGGCCGTCCCAACTCCGTCCGCGTTGGTGCGGATGACGATCCTGGTCGTCATCCTTCAGGTGATGATCGCCTGGGGTATCATGACAACGACCGTTTTCACCGAGGGCACCCCGGTCACGATGGCGGCCGCTGAACAGTCGTTGTCCACCGGCATTACCACCAGGTCAGTGAAACGTTCGGCTGTGCAAGCGCACACCACGCGCGAACGTTAGGACGCGGCTATGGTAGCGTGTCAAGTCGGCGCATCAAAGTCATACACCCCTGACTTTATTTTCAATAGCACCGGTCACCACGAAGAATTTCTTTTGTCTGAGTAAAGACTACAACGATCACTACCTACCGTGATAGCTGTGGCGTCCGTTGACCGGTGGCTAAGTTAGACACACAACAGGCACGCGCGGCGACTCACTGAGCTGCCGCGCTTTGAGACTCGACCCCTGCGCGGGGTTCATGGCTCGGACCGTGTGCACCCTACAGCCGTCACTAGTTGATTCGCCGTTCGTTCACGTCTTCGGAGAAATTCGGCTAAATAGTCTTGAGCGAACGATCACGCGATAGCTGGCCAGTACATCATATGATAGACGAGAGTCACTGAGTGATAATTGTCCTGTAGTACTGTAGTGGTGTGACATCACTCAACGTTCGTTGCATCGTCAGAGCAGCGCGCATTGCTTCGCGTGGTCTGGAGCATCTCGTGTCGAATGCAACCGTCGATGATCAAACCACCTGTGTCTTCTCGGGCCGTTTCTGCTATATGTCGCTACGTGAACGAACAGCGAGTTCCCCTGGGCGTCCATCATCTGGACGCTGATCGCGTTGATTTTGTCCGCGTTTTCGGGCAGGGACATCGTCATCGACATTATGGTGAGGCCAGGCTTCGTTAGGGCGGGAATTGACTATCATTCCTGTTTATGTTCGCTTTTTTCCCATCCTTCGTCGATTAACGAGTCGTGCAGCAGCATGTGGTGCAGTTCACCCAAATTTCGCGCCTCGTTTGATCTGTCCTCTTGAGACAGAAAAAAGGCCCGAAGGGCTGGCGGTCTGGTATCAAATCTCCTTCGGTGCCCGATATGCTGTTAACAGATAAGCGTTATCTGTCTTAAAATAACAGAGGGTGCTGTCCTCATAAGTTACGTCTGGCGAGAACCCGTCCCAGGATTGCATGGAACCTGGTTTGATAGTCTCCCACGAGATAGGGTTCGACCGAAAGCTAACCTGTCCCTGCTGTGTCCACCTCACCACACCGCCGCCTCCGCATGACATGTCAACCCCACAGGCCTTAATGTTCACCACGATGCTCTTCGATTCATTCGTTAAGACGCTTGGCTTCGTCCTCGTAATTCTCCTTCACGTGAGATGGGTGTGGATTTGACACGTACGGTGTACCAGGTATATGGAAGAGCTGCACGGCATGTCTGCAGAAAAACATCACTGTAGCTACGGTAGTGTGTGGGCAGTGTGTGCCGATGGAACATTCGGCGTGAGAACGAGGAAACACTTCGCTCCTGTCTGCTCCGTTGAAAGCTTAGCTGCAAATAGGACTGAGTGCATCCACGCCCGGGAGAGGTTTACTCACGCAGAGCTCGATGCAACGGGCAGCACCCATCGCCTGAAATCTCGTGCCACGCGTACCATGCGAAAGAAGAACCAGCGCCATCGCTAACATCCCTCTCTGCTCCTGTGTTGCAATATATATTCTGTTTGCGTTCACAATTCGTTTGTACCCTAGGCTCACTTCTATGGGTTGGCCGAGCGTTGCCTTCGCACTGCCGTACAATTCGGCAACACCAGGCGAGTTGTGATGTCCGCGAAGCACAAGGCGCAGGTCAAGGCGCTCAAGAAGAAGCTCCGGGTCAAGTGCCGGATGGTGGAACTGGCGTCCATTTTGGACGTCCAATCGACGTAAGTAAACACGAACAATTTTCAATAGACATGGCTACATAGGGTTGTGCAGTGTTACATGCCGGTCTAGGCTGGGTGTTATCTGGGGAGAAAACATTGACAGGCGGAAGTCACGGGGGATGAAGATGTTGGGTATGGCAAGATGTACTTACCAAGCACAAGTCTCTCCCACCCACAGTACGCCAAGGGGCGTTCACTCGCAGCAAGAGATGTTTGTGTGGATGTTGGTGTGTGCATGTGTCAGGATCAGTCACTCTCCCATCCGTACCGGCGGGGTGAAATTAGAGCTAAACCTCACGGCCCTTGAGGAACGGCACCAGCTGAAGCGTCATTCGAACGAAGTTGAGCTCAACTCTGCTGTGGTTTGAGGTAGAATCAGCTACCGCTCTTGTTTCAACTGCGTCAAACATTTTTTTGGTAAACATGCTCCTGCTGCTGCTGCTGCTGCTGCTGTATCTCCTTTGTGTGCATTTCAGTAACCTTCAAGCCTCGTACCGGCAAAGGATCAAGCTGCAAGACAAGCAGGTGAGGACACACCCCGATCACACCCCTGTCGGTGTTATTAAGCATCCTCCGGCTCTTGTCGTGAGTTTCTTGGCAGCCGTAAAGTCCTATCATTTCGTTGGACTCACCATGATTCGGCGGCCGCCGTTAGATAATGAACTTTGATGACAGACCCACATACTGTGCTACCTCCTCCACATGGGCCATGTGGACGACAGAATACGAATATATACTTCTATATATCCCGCACGCAGCAGAACGGGGATGACAATTTGCTGTTCTCTTACAGTAGCTACGTGGTGTTTCAGTTTTGAGTTCGATGACTAAATCGATCTGAAGCATATGCCCTCCTCCTCCCTCCCTTGCCCCCCCTCCTTTGGTCTTCTTATGACGTCGCCTGTCTTCCACTTTCGCGAACGTCACGGTCTTGCAGCTATTCACTCTCCACCTCCAGTTCAGCGACCTTCAGCGGTCGAACGCCGCGACCGTGAGGGATTTCTCGCACTACATGTGGTGCGCCGAAAGAACCGTGGACTCGCTTACCGGCGCCAATGCCCTGCTCGAGAACAAACTTGCCTGCTTGGAGGCAGATGTGAGTCAACTATTGGTAGAGGGGGGGGGGGGGGGTACCAGTTTAGGATGTCTAGAGTCTCTTGACGTTTGTCATGTGAGAGGGAATACCGACTCAATGGAAACTATACCCTTGGCGATGCTCTCCTTTCCTGATTCGAAACGCAACAAAGCAAACGTTGCGAAGTAATGCTCTAAGACGGTGTATTTCGGGCGAGACCATTTCTCAGCCCACGCACAACCGCAATCGATCGCACACACACCCTGTGTTTGTGCTGTAGCCACTATAGTAGTACGCCTACCACACTTGACGCTTTGTTCAAGTGCTTGGTACCATAAGCATACGGGTTCAGGCTGTGCGGGTGGAACGTGCATTGTATCTACCCACTGATACGGTGTTTCCGCTACATCGCTGGCTCGACGCTCGT
Source organism: Ectocarpus siliculosus (assembly GCA_000310025.1). Classification (NCBI taxonomy): domain Eukaryota; class Phaeophyceae; order Ectocarpales; family Ectocarpaceae; genus Ectocarpus; species Ectocarpus siliculosus. The sequence goes on along the minus strand of FN648930.1, from coordinate 2,273 downwards.
GACCACAGGTGCAGACTGGCCACGACCTCTATGACCAGTTTCGATCCGACTTCCTCTGCTCTCTTCGGGACGGAGAGACGGCGCTCAGCCACAAGGATGCGGAGATATCCTCTCTGAAGCAGGTGGGTCATGCAGTGGGTTGTGACAGGATGACAACAGGAGGGAAACTGCTGCTGCTGCTGCTGCTGCTGCTAACTGTGTGCGCACTGAGTACACAATTTCACGAGAATTCCTAGTAGGTTTCTCCGGTTGACGTTGTTGCAATCCTACCGCGGTTCTACACGGTGAGGTCGATGGGGTAGAAAACATTCGACGCACGTTTGAATGACGCCCTGGTCACGCTCTACCCAGCAAAGCAGTGCTCTCTATCGTGAACAACGCTTCAGGTACCCAACCTCGAGGGCCAAACCTAAGGTAGATCAAGATGAGTGTGGAGCCGCAGTAGCTGTGACAACATGTAATGATACCACCACCATCGCGTCCTCCGCCCCCTTGCGCTCTGTGCGGTGGGCAAATGATGACAGGACAACGCTCAGCTCGTTAAGGCCAATCAGGACAAGGACGAGGAGATCAAGCTACCTGAAGGCTCAGCTGGCCATGCAGCTCAAGCAGCCTCAGGAAGGTCAGCATACATGTGAACGTGTTGCCGATGTGGTGTACGCTAGTCGTGGGACACACACACATTGTGTGCAGAGATCGCCTATACTCACGCCCGTGGATACCCTTTGAGCGCTTGCTTTGAGCAAGGCTTTGGACGAGCGATCGTGGTACATATGCATATGTGGGCATCACAACCTCAGCCGAAACGATGACTCGCGAGACGTCAAATATTTGGTGGAAGGGTGTGCTTACCCATTACGAATAGGTTGGTCGTCAACGTCTTCATCGGATGGGAATGGTCATGTTGCAGCTCGTCATCTACCAGTTTGTGTTTACTTCCTACTCGCACGGTGCATGGGAGACAACGATTTCAGGAATCAGTCAAACACTCAACACCTCAGTGCATGGTTTTTGTACCGTCAATGTTTTCCCTATAGTCTAGAGAGTAAAGCGAATGTTGAAACGTTGAAAGACGGGTGTTCGAGTAGATTCGTCCCATGCCCTCTCCCAACAAAATGTCATGTTAGAAACCAAGCAATGCACAAACCCGGTCGCGAGCGGCGTCAAGAGCGCAACGCTTTTCCTGTGTGTCTCACAAAACGCGGGCGTACAAATACAACGTTCTGTGTGCTCTCTTGTTGCGTTTTTTCAATTTTGCAGGCGAAAACAACGCCCACACCGACGTCTCTACCGAGCTGCCCAGCCCCAGGTACGATACCAAAACGGCATGACGGTTGCTCGGTAGACTTGCCAGCAAACGGTTTCGGCCGTTTGTTCTCTGTTTCAAGTCCCCTTTGTCGGTGGGTGCTTTACGACTGTGATGACATTGTTTTGGCGATGGGTGCAGGTGGTTGTTCTTTACCAGGTATCACTGACGACTTCATACAAGGTGTGTTCTGCGATGCTTCATTGATGGGATAATTTGCTTGCAAGCTGCGGATAGTACTTCGCAATACCATGCCCAGTAGGATATTTTCTACTCCTTCGAGCAATCTAGGGGGAAGTCGGGGGCGAAGTGATGCACAACCGTCTTCTTCAAGCACTTTGTTGGCGTATTTCGGCCATTCCATCCCACCAGACGTGATAAAAGGAATGTATTTTATGTATACAGCAAGCAAAACCGGCTCGCTTACTTTGTTTGTCCCCCGGTTTTATGGTCATCCAACTTGCATGCCTCCCTGTTTTGCGGTGGTGCTTCCCTCCCGCGCCCGTCGTCTCTGTCCTATCGAACAAACAGCTTGCACAGCAGGTGGGGAAGCGCCGAGAACGTCCCAGGTGTCTCGAGTTTCCAGGCCAAGCGCCACCCGTCCGTCTCCACGGACTCGTCCGCCGCTGTGATCGCCACGGCCGCTTCGGGGACCTTCGTCTCCAAAGCCTCCCGTTCGGGCACTAAGTCGGTCGCCACGACGACCTACCTGGACACCACCGCCGATGACAAGGCGGCGGCGGAGTTCCTAATTGCGGACACCGCGCTCGCACACTGGTGGTTGTCGGCGACCGCTACCTCGGCTGGGTGAGGGTGTAGCACGCTGTTTTCGTCTCATGTCCTATCTGCGAGCGTCGACCTCTGCTGTTGGTGTTGCACTTGGTGTTGGCCGTGCCGTTGCTGTTGCGCTTACTATAGGGAGTGTGGTGCCAGCAAGAACAACATCGAAGATGACCTGTGTATCGAG
>FN648929.1:1993-18004 GCA_000310025.1 Ectocarpus siliculosus | reverse complement strand
TTTTTTTGCAACCTGCCCCCCCCCCCCCCCTTTTCTTGAGCGAGGGGGGGGGGGGGGGGGAAAATTGAATAAATCCGTGTTTCCACCCTTCCATTTTTTTTTTTATTTTTTTTTTTTGGGACCCACGGGTTCCCCGTTGTGGAGGGGGGGGCTTGGGGGAGAAATGCCGGGGGGCCTTGTTCGGGGATTCTTCGGGGGGGGGGGGGGCACGGAGCACAGCTCACTACACCCCCCCTCTGGTCTATGTTTTCAAATTCCGATCCACGACACAAACAACGCTTTCCTTCTGAACGCTACATATTCGCCCTGATCACGTTGAGCCGCGTGTCATAAGACATACTAGCTGTCGCTACAACGAGCGACAGCTGATAAATGTAACTGCTGTCGTCAGACGTGTGGGTCCACGGGTGGAAACAGAGTGCATACACCACACACTTGATACTTCACCTACCTGCTGTGCGCTGGTGTGAGACCTGTGGTAACGTTACCAATCACCTGCCCCCCCCCGTCCACATCCCGCTTTCGTGATCATACATACCCCCCGCATACTATTGCTGAAGCTCCTGTTCCCTCTTTTTTGTTCGGTGTTGTCCAACTGCTAGCAAAACAGCAGAACACAAGTCAGTTCTCGTCACCTAGCGCACCAATCGTCTTGGTACCACTTCGAGCGTGTGCTCCATTGCGATATCTAGGGCCGTGACAGTTGTGTTAGGCATGGGTGCTGTGTGTGGGAAGACCTTCGTGGTGGCGTGGAATCTAAATCGTTTTCTTTTGGCCCGGGCAATCGGGCCATATCGCAAGGCGAAAACGCCAAACCGGATTTCACATCGCCACGATGCTCTCACCCCACACAGCACTCAATGCCCAACACAACTATCTTGCCCAGAGACACCACAATGGATCACATGCTGGAAGTGGTGCGATGGCGATCGGCGTCCTAGGTGTCGAGAACTAACGTGGTGCTGTGCTCACATTGCTGGCAGTTAATGAACGCGGCGGTAACAAAAAATCATGCACGACAGACAGCACCATGCATACCGTCATCACACCACAGAGAGTCCAGCCCAATCGAGCCCAGATGCTATTGCCCGCTGTGCGTGTGTTGTCTGCTGTGTGGTGTCGCCCGCAGTGCGTATGTTCTCTGCTACAATCCTCTGTGCGTTCCGAGAAAAAAGTGCATCTGCTGACCCCTGTATTCGAAAATCAAGTCATGTACTCTAAAACCGAATAGACTGTACAAACGGTTTGGTCTTGATGGGGCCCTATATTGCGGCGAGACCTCAGGCCAGATTAGAAATCTCGCTTCGCTCGAGCAAAATCAAAAAACAGGTTAAAATGTCTCACCCGAGCGTCGAAATCCTTGTCCCGGCTGAGCGCGAAGATCTCCTTCAGGGGCCGATTTGTGTGCTGGTCGCGAACGGTTCGGAACGCTCGCCCCGCAAGCTCTCCGGCCGATGCATGCTGCGCGTTTGTCGAAACGTCAGTCCAACACAAGTAACAGTTCGATTTTCGGGTTTTGCGAGAAAGCTACTTTGAACCTTGCAGCAGTTGCCGACAAATCAAAACACGCGCCAAGAAAAATGTGTTCGAGCCGGGCGACGACATGTATCCGCGAGCTATTCAATGAGGAAAACAAAGAGGGAGAGCGCAAAAGCAGCGGGTCGTAGCCTACGACCACAACCGCTTCATGTAGTAAGCTTCAGGAATCACGCAACACGCCGCGGGTATGTATTGCCGAATAGTACGCCTTTCGCCAGTATGCTCGCAAATATGTCTTCTGGTACAACCAAGTAGCCCACGACACGTGTCCAAAACCATATTCTTTGGAGAGCATGTGCTTGAGCTTATCATAGTACAAGAGAGAAACATGAGCGTCCCTGTTGAAGCATATATCGACCACCATTTTTGCTCCATTTGGCGCCTAAGGCAACAAGATTGTGTTCTGAGGCACGCTGCAATAGCTCTCTCCGATTCACTGGCTGTAATTCAATGAGCGAAAAAAAATACTTCCGCAACACGCACACGCACAATATGAGCACAAAACAACACGGCACAAGTCAATACGGAATAATCTACGACGAAGAACCCGCCATCGCCTTCCCAAGGGCACACACTCACCAAGACATTGTGGAGAAAACAGAATGAACAACGCCCAACAGCACACAAGTTGCGTCGTCCCCGAGAGGCAACCACCACACAAAAGACGAATCAGCCACTCACATCCTTCAATTCCTTGAGCAACGTCTCTTTAAGCTGGGCGAGGGCAATGAGGCATGATTGCCGACGCCCGGGAACCTCGTTCTCCCTGAAACTATCATCCTCGGACTCCTCCTCGTCGGCGGTCTCGATGTTCCTCTTGGCTACGCGGTCGAGGGTTGCCGTGAGGCTGTCGAAGATGACAAGCCGATGGCCTTGTACATTTCGCAGGACCTGGTCGTCAATGCCGCAACAAACTTTGCTGAAAAGCGTGCGGCAGCGGGCATAACGGCGACAAATGCGTGCGACAGGATGGGGGGAGGGGCGAGGGGGGGGGGGTTAGTGGAAAAACACAAGACGTTTTCTTCGGCGACTCCCAAAGAAGAGTGGTGGCGCGTTTTCGCATTGGGGGCTGGAACCCATTCCCAAGGGGATCGAGAGCTGGCCGGCGTGTCTCTCTCTTTCATTGTCGTCTTCCGTAATGATGACGTTGCAAATCCTTTGCTTCTCGGCGAGAACCTACGGTGAGCTCTCCAGAGCGGCTCAGCCCGACGTCCTCATCAGGGGCTACAATACGCCACAACGATTTTCATGTCCAATCTTGCACAGCAGTGGGGTCGAGGCTGTGTAGCTGAGCCTAGCTGTTGAGAGCTTTCGAACCTTACCACTAAATTGATGTTATTGGCGAGCAGCGCGCCCTTCACCGCCGCTTCGCTGCCCGTCAGAGCGTGGGACATGTGCTTCGCCAGGAATGAAACGAGACGCTTCCCGTCCTTGTAGTCGTCCACGTCGATCCACCTGGTCTGCACAGCAATAGATACAAGCAGGGACAGGGACGAGCAGCACGGAGATCAAACAATGGTAACATTAAATTCAAGGCCGCGACACGAGGGATTAGTGTTTGATTCTCTCTTCTCTGCGCGCTGTCGTCGAATGTAGTGTGCGAACAGGTACTTAATTTATTTTTTGGCACGTATACGTACTGCAGGGATTGTAGGTGCACTTCTTCTTGACGCCGGCCCTTTCCTTGCAAAGTGTGAGTGTTCTTTATATTGTATCTTCTGATGGCTCTAGCATTTTTGTGACCACCGACCGAGTCTTCGCTAGATTTTGGGAATAGCAACTGACACTTGTTTATTGTGAAGAAAAGAAGAACAACAACAACAACAACAACAACAGCGAAAGATATGAATATGACAACCAGGGTGACTCTGCTTCTCGACGGCCGCACTCGTTCGGTTGCATATCCTCCTCACTCCTCAGCTCCTCAGCGCTCTCCCGCATCCCACTCTTGCCCAGCCTTCGTGAGTCTCTTTTCTACTCTTCTCTTTCGTATGCACAGATGTCGGCAAGGCGAGTATCTTTCAGCCAGTGAACCTCGTTTAAAACTCACCAACCGCATCTTTTACGCGATAAAAAAACATGTATCTTGGAATCGCTTCCTTAAGCGTGACGGCGGAAGCCCCCGAAGCCCCCGAAGCCCCTTGCACTTGTACTGTAGTGTGAGGATTCTTCGATAGAGATGGATTCGTTGGGTCGTACCTAGTAGTCTTAACCCTTACGTGACTACAGGCTGATGCAGCTCCGTTCTCAGCTCCGATCACTTTGCGTGCCGAAAGATCGCCGTTGTGCCTCGGCTAAGAGCAAAAAACACAAATAGAGACCAGCAGGGAGACACAGGCAGCCCACCCCAAAAGCACGCTTATCAGCAATGCGCACAGGACTCACATAGTGCAATACTATTCACCCATGCCTAACCTCTCTGACGTGGGGCAGATATCCTTTCCAGATCCAATCTACTGCCTACCGGTACTGCAAGATTCAAACGCAAAATACCACCTGAGGGTGCATACAGCACCCTGAACATGTGATCAACCCGGTGCCGCATCCGTGGGGGAGAGCAGAGCAAGCGTACACCGGAGCCGATGCTAACGTACTGCCTCGGTGCTTGATGTTGTTGTGATTGCGGTGCGTGTGGTTCCCAGTATTGGGAGTGGAGGGTGGTTCGTCTGCTGTGTGCAAAATTTCGCTCAAAGGCAAAAGGGTTTTCGGGACTACAGCTCTGATCACAGCTCCGATCACAGCTCTCTATTTGTAGTACAGATTAGTAAAATTTATCACGATTTTTATGCATTTTGTGCGATAGTGGATGATGGTCTCGATTCTCTGATGCGCGGGCCGTTTTTTCGTCGATCTGGCGCTTCTGTGAGGCGGTTTCCCGTCAGTGTATGCTCTGTCCAAAGATGAGGTGGAGAAGATGTGCCAACAGGTATTGCTTGGACAGGTACATCCTCTGTGCGGACGGTTGCTGTCGGAGACGGCATGCACACCTGCTCAGAAACTACTCCTGCTGTACAGTCTATTTCTCTCCGCATAGCTGCTACTGCTGTACAACAGTAGTACTACTGTACTCACTCCTGTTCGTCACCCTTACATACACCGCGTCCCTATCCCTGTGAGCCCCCACATGGGCTCACAGGGACCCACTGCTGCACTATCCTTGCCGCCGTGACTTATGGATGTACACGCACGCTTGGAAAATCTTTGACCGCAGAGAGCCAGTTGTGGGGAAAAAGACATAAAAATTCAAATCAACCCAGTCACGAAATTAAGTTGGGTCATAGTCTACAGCAGTACTGACATCTTCGGAGAGATCCCTGGGAACGAATGGGAGAGCGAGCCAGCGAGAGAGAGAGAGAGAGAGAGAGAGAGGCAGACAGAGAGAGGCAGGCAGACAGAGAGAGAGAAAGAGAGACAGGCAGACAGAGAGAGACAGGCAGACAGAGAGAGAAAGAGAGAAAGAGACAGAGAGACAGAGAGAAGGAGAGAGAGAGAGAGAACGAGAGAGAGAGAGAGACAAACAGAGAGAGGGAGAAAGACAGAAAGAGAGAAACAGAGAGAGACAGAGAAAGAAAGAGAGGGAGAGAGAGTATAGAGGTCGTGGCGGGTTTATTATTGGGTGCAAATCCAAAGGGACGGGGCAAAAGGTTCATACTACATCGGGTGGGTGTGCCCCCCTCACCTCATCCGTGAGGTTGTCACGCAACCTTCGCACTTTGGTCCTGATCTTCGCGACGTGCTTCTGCATCTTTTCCTCCTTCTTCTGCAGTTGAGACTGCTACTGTGCTGCTGCAGCATGCTGGGGGTGAGCAGTAGTGCCCGTGCTGCTCATAGCGCTGATGGTGTATATGCTCTTTGCACGTAAGAGGGACGGGAGCGCGGGAAGGGAGGGACACACTCTGGCTCTGTCGTGCGTGTCCACGTCAGCTCCAACCATTTTTTTCTCGAGAGCCCCCCCCCCCTATGGAAATTATGCACCTTCCGTGGGCCCCCTCCGCACTCCAATCTGCGCGCCCCCGAGTTGTTCCTCCACAAGGTTCCTCCGCACACACACATTGAATAATAACTACAATCGCGTGTTGTTGCCGGCATTGCGATGACCTCGAGATTTTTTTCCCCTTGGCGAGATGACTCCCAAGGTTGCCGCACCGCCGAGATTGCCAAGGTTGCGTGTTGCCCGTATTGCGATGACCTTTGGATCCTTTATCCCTTGGCGAGATGACTCCCAAGGTTGCCGCACCGCCGAGATTGCCAAGGTTGCGTGTTGCCGGCATTATGATAACCTTTGGATGTTTTACCCCTTGGCGTGGTGACTCCCAAGGTTGCCGCACGGCCGAGATTGCCAAGGTAGCGTGTTGCCGGCATTGTGATGACCTTTGGATGTTTTACCCCTTGGCGTGGTGACTCCCAAGGTTGCCGCACGGCCGAGATTGCCAAGGTAGCGTGTTGCCGGCATTGTGATAACCTTTGGATGTTTTACCCCTTGGCGTGGTGACTCCCAAGGTTGCCGCACGGCCGAGATTGTCAAGGTACAAAATTCAGGAAAATGAGGCACATCCACCTTGGCAAGGTGGGGGGGAGAGGGGTATTTTCTCCACAAGGGGGTTCGACCTCCACCTGTGAGGCGCATCGCCGGACGGACATCAGCGCACATGCCATCTCCAAGGCGTCTCCTGCGCTGCTGATGTCCCTGGCGGTGCCAATTCATCTTTCGGACATCAGCGGTGAGCAGCAAATACAAGTGCGAACCGGCGGCTGCGCTCGCGACGGCAAGACAACCCTGACGAAACCTAACCCTACTCGCTCTTCCTCACGCGCGGACGCACCCTGTGTGGGTATATCTCTTACTTGCGTAGAAGTCGTTGCGCTCGAGGATGGGTCGTAAAAGTTCCGCGAGCTTGTCGAAGCTGTGCTCCTCCATCCTGTACATGCGTCGGAACAGCTTCCTGCGCCTCACATCTTCTAAGTGCTCGTCCCAAACCAGCCGTCACGGCTCGTGGATACGTTGCCGCGTCTTGGGTGTTAGGCGCTGAACGACAGTCGATGTGGCGACAGTCAGCACCAGCACAATCGCCGCTATTGCTTTGAGATTGTCGAGGACATCCCGGGTGTGTGTTGGCCGAGCGCGTGCCCGTGGGCGAAGGGAGCCACTACATTCTGTAGCCGGGCCGCGCTTTCTACGGTCGCCCATGCCCCAAACACAACCCTAGCTGGTTTCCTATGGTAAGGGGCACTCGTGTTGTAGACGTCGCTGGTGAGGGCCACTCGTGTTGCAGCCGTCGCAGCCCGCGCGTGCGTCTGTAAGGGTGATTTGGAAAGTGCTACAAAAGGCTTCCAAAATTTGGAAGCTAGTGGCTCCAAATTTTCGGGCCCGACTTCGTTCCAAATTTATGTCAAAAATTTGGAACGGTGGGTTCCAAATTTTTGGAGCTTTTTTGGAGATTTGTACAAACTTTGGATTTTTGGACATCGATTAAAACGGCCCTTAGTGGAGGCTTGATAGTGGGTGGCATGCAACCACTGTCTTTAGCGCCGGCGTTCCATGCAGTAGCACCCGCTTTCCCCTCGGTTCCGCAACAGTACCGACAGCCCATGTACAGGGGTTTCGGGGGAGCCGGGCACTACAGACCGTCGCACGATAGGGTTAGCGGTCGGGGTTTCGGCAGGAGCCGTCGGGGTTGCCAAGGTGGTAAAGGAGCAGGGAGAGGCGGTGCGGCTGTCTGTGGTAGGTGCTCGCAGATGGGAAACCCCGCTGACCATTCTTTCAGGTCGTGCCCGGAGCAAGCGTGTTTCAAGTGCGGCATGCTGGAGCACACTAAGCGTGACTGCCCAAGTTAAGTACAAGGCAGGTAGTATGACGAAGGGATGGTTTTGGCATACGGCGACACTGGCCCTATGTTTGTTTTTGCGATTCACTTCGCGCACAAAAAAACGAAAAAGATGAATGATGAGGAATGATGCGAGAATGCGAGAATGCATGCAAAGGCTTGCGAACCACAGCGGCCCCAGCCGGGTACAGGTCGGTCAGGGGCAGGTGCTGAGAACCTCGACACACCAAACGACGCACGCAGGTCGTGCACGACGAGATCTACTTTGTACGCGTGCATAGAGTCCCATCACACAGTGGTTCACACAACAAAAAGCGACAATATTTCTTTTTCGTGCACACGATATTTACGATGGCCCGTAGTTTAAATTTGCTGGCAGAGTGATTCTTTGACATCTCTGAACCTTGCCCTTTCTTGGCTTGGACTTTGGTCGACAAGGGGTGCTTGGCTCGCTAGATAGTTAATATTTCGCTACATCATCGAGAACGGTCAGGCGGACATCAAGGCATGACCAAGAGGCCTGACATGCAATATGACAGGTGGGTTCAGGGGCAGATGATTTTCTGCGAGAGCGAGCACGACGCGTAGCGAAAATTCGTACCGGTTCCGTTGGAGATGGCGGAATTAGCGAGCGACACATTCAGCGCCCGGATGTCGACCTAGTGCAGGACGCTTTACAGCACGAACAACCTCCCGACACGCCGGACCAAGCTCCGGTATGGCGCCAAGAAGACTTCGTTCCAGGACACATTTCGAACCATACACAGTTTTGGCAGGACGAGATTCTAACAGTCTGTGACGACGAAGAGCGGGCTATGTACCTCAGGTGGTTACGAGGTGTGGATATCAGAGAACTTTTCCATACGGAAAGGGAATTTCAAGGATAGAAGTACAAAGGTTCGGAGTTGACGTGAGTGGAGCTTCCGAACCATGTGCCGGAGGCGTTCACAGGTTTGTCGATGAGCAGGTGGAAAAGTACGTGCAGAGCGGAGTGGTAGCGCCGTGGGAGGAAGTAGCCGACGTTTCAAAACACCCAAACCGCACATGGTGATCCCGCTAGGAGTCGAGGAGTCCAAACCACGAGCATTCTTAGACGCACGTTGGCTCAACCTGATGGGTAGAAAAAATGATTTCAAGATGGATGCGGTAGGAAAGGTAGCACAATGCGCGTGGACAGGAGCTTTCCAAATGGCGTGCGACCACAAGTCGGGGTTTCACCATGTGCCGTTGGAGAAGGAATCATGGCAGTACTTTGGCTTCAAGTGGGGTGGCAAATACTTCGTGTTTACGACCCTGTGCTTCGGGTGGTGTTCTTCGTCATATATTTACCACTCTCTTTCGGCGGTGGTGTCGAGGCATTTAAGGACAAAAGGCATCCCGGTACTCACGTGAATTGACGATTTCATTTCACGAACTTCCGTTCCACTCGCGGATTGGAGCCAGTGCAGCAGGAGCAGGCCGGCAGGGTAGCAGGATACTTGGTCATGGCCGTGTTTTACAAGGCGGGGTACTTCCTGTCCATACCAAAATGTGATATCGAGGCGACGAACAGACTGATCTGTTTAGAAGTGGTCTGCGACTCAAGGGAGCAGAAGTTCTTTATTCCGGAAGAAAAACTAGTTAAGTTGGAGACAATTCTCACCGAGGCACTCAACCGAGGAGTTATTTCGTTTCAGGCTTTGGAAAAGCTCGCAGGGAAGTGTACGAGCATGTCAGTCGCGTGTCCAGCGGCAGCTCTATATACGCACCACACGTACAAGCACATCGGAATGCTTCAGAGAAACGGCGGACGGAAGAGAAAGATGGACATTGACGTCCCCAAGAACGGCGGTCTGCGCTTTGAGATGGCGAAGTGGTTGGAGGTACGAGAGAAGATGAACGGAGCAGCGTGGTACGCGGCATTGCACCAAAAACTGACGATAGTGGGTGCGTCGGACGCATCGTCGACCGGATGGGGCGGCTTGACTCGATGTCCAGGCGAAGAAGTGTTTCGCGTAGCGGGTGATTCCCAAACGATTGGACATCGCAGCACATTAACGAGCAAGAAACGTACGCGATTCAACAGCTCCTGGCCTCAGATCCTGGCCTTGTGCTGTAAGCAAAGACCAACGAAGGTGCAAGGTTCGACGTTGGTCGTGGATGTAGACAATCAAGCTCTGTTCTACGTGTTGAGGAACGGGAAGTCTTCAAACACTCGTTTGCACGAGATGGTGGCAGAGTTGTTTTGGCTACAAGTGAAGGCGGATTTCACCCTCAACGTACAGTGGGTGTGTTCGAAGGCGAACGCAGAGGCGGACGATTTGTCGCGTCCAGGCGCAGATGCGTACGTTCGGTTGGAGGAAGAGAACTTCGCAGAATTGTGGCGGTGGGTTAGTAGACCTTTCGGCATGGATTTGATGGCCACAGCGGCATCGGCACAAGATATACCAGGAAGCGACATCCACCTACCGTTTTACTCGAGGTTTTACAATGAGGGGTGCGCAGACAGTGATGTGTTGAGTCAGGATTTGAGGTGTTTGCCGGGTTCCGAAAGGGGTTGCTTTGGTCTTTGTTTTCCACCAACGGCAATGGTAGGAGTGGTGTTACAACGCATGGCAGAGTGTGGAGCGCGAGCGGTTGTGATAGTGCCAGACCAACAACACACCTGGTATCCGATGTTGGCAGACGCCACAATACGGTCTTACATGATAGCCGAACAAGCAGAGGGATCGGTATTCAATCGAATGCACGATCAGCGAGGGAAGGTGTCCTTCGCTTTTCAGCGGTGGGCGATGCGAGCGGTGGAGGTGACCTTCGCCGATAAATAATTGGATGATTATTGTCTTTCATTAATGTGTGTATCAGGCGCTATGGGGCTTGTTAACAGCGGCGAGGCTCATCTTGACTTTTCTGGAGAGGTGGTGGTCGGGTACGGGCCAACAACCACAAAACCGTGGATCATCTACCAACCATGATCACTTGATCGAGGTGTCACCAGCACGATCAAGAGGTTTGTGTCCGCACTCAGAATGTTTAGGTGAAAACGATGAGCGATACAGGTATTGCCAATGGTGCGCGAAGGCTTGTACAAGTTCAGGTCTGAATCCTACAGTCGGGTCCTTAACCATTGACGAGGCCGCTCTAGCCAAGAGATACAGAGAATTCAAGGAGGCAACGGCGGATACCGCGGCGATGAGGAGCAGATGTGCAACAATGATTACATACACGCAGTTTCTTCAGTCGCGAAAAACCGGGCGTGTGGTGTCTATGACGGAATCTCAGCCGAGGGATATCGTTGACTATCTTTGCTGGATAGATGCCTGCGGCAAGAGGAGACGTACAGTGGCGCACGCAAGGGAATGTCAAGCGGTGGGCACTTCAAGCTTAGACGCCTGTTCAACCGAGCAGGGAGCATGTACCAAGAGGTATGCTCACGATTCTCTGAGAACGAACAACGTGTCAAAACTGGAGGTGGCTTTCGAGAAGGAGTTGGTGTGCACGCACGATTGGGACAGTCAACGACGAACAGGAAACCCAGTGAGAAGCGAGTTGGTGACACAGTACATGCGATTTACAACGAAGCAGCAAAAGCACGCAGGGGTACTCGTTAAACAAGCGTCAGCGATCTTGCGCAGCCATTTGCATCAGATACTGGTTCCTTTGAGGGCCGAGCTCGATTTTACAACATCAGCGGAGAAGAGGGTGACTTTGGCACGAGATATAGCTTCTTCACAGTAGCGTTTTCCACAACGAAGAGAGGAGACGAGTTGGTAAACACCGCTCCGGAATTCTATGTGACAGGGGTAGGACACGCTCATTCAAGTTGCTTGTAGCGTGACCTTGGATCCGTACAAATAACCTAAACAATGGCTTTTATTAGGTGTTACGTGGTCATTTTTTGGGCTGTCTCCTTTCTCAAAAAGGGACAACTGACCAAGAACCACTTGTTGTTACGTGGTCTTTTTTTGCATTTTTGGACATTCCAAAAAGGGACAGCGAAAAAAGATCACCCCATCCTGTCCCTTTTCGGGCAATTTTGTGCCAGGGTTGGACTGTCCAAAAATGTTGTCCTTTTTTTGAATCTCGCGACACCGTGGACACACCCACACACCCACAAGCATCCCCCATGTGGAAGTGGCTGCCGTCTCTGGCGCTGCTCGCTGGCAGCAGCAGTGGCGCTCGCTTGACTCGAACCTTCAACAGCAGCCCGGGCTCTCTTCCGATGGCCGCCGCCGGTGTGGATGCCCTGCTGCCAGCAACGGCGTTGGCCGTGGCGTTGGTTGCCGTAGATGAGGTCCAACGCAACGACTTGTCGCAGCAGGACCTCTTGGAGGAGGATCCGGCTAACGACCTTCCCCGCGAGAGACTTACGCGGTCGCAGAGACAGAGGAAAGACGTGGAGAAATGCGCTTGGGCACAGCTGTTGGAGGATAAAGACCTAGAAGACAGAACGAGCACCACCGCGAAGCAGTTTCGAGTCGACTTCCGCGTACCCTACACCTTCTTCCTTCGGCTTGTTGCCTTGGTCAAGAGCAAGAACTGGTTCTCGACTGCTGTGACGGACGCCGTAGGTCGGGCAAGCCACCCAGTGGAGCACAAGGTAAGCAGAATAGATGCTGGATTGTTAGAGTGCAGAATCTCTGTCCACAACCAACTAGACTGCTGCAGTAGAACAATGTAGAGTTGGACAAAGCCAGCACGGCAGTTCTTACTTCAACTGCATGCCGTTTCCAGTACACACGTAGCCACTTTGCTCCATGTGCAGGGTGGGCTACTTCGACCTTGGCAGGGTGGTGACATAGAATGGCGGACCAATTTTATGGTCCCTTGGCAAAAACACATCTCAGGGTATACCCTGTTACCCTCGTCGCATTATCACAACCCTCGGGACAGACCCGAGAGCTTCCTCAAGGGGGCACCGTGCAAGGGGGGGGCCTGGCAATGATAACTTCTGCGCAGGGTTAAGCCGAGGCTTCACTGAGCATTTATAGCTAGCTACATGAGCATTCAGTTTCTCGATTTGTTTCGTATTCGGGGTTTGTTCATTCATCATGTTCCTCCTCGTGAATTCAAGCATCGTCCACAATCCTCAAGTCCGGGCAAGCAGCCCCACAAAGCTGTAGCCCGGACTCCGGCTCGGTACATGTTGACTTTCACAATAAACAGAGAATTGTCGAACTTCGGTTTGAATTATGAACATCGGTTTGAGAATTTTCTCGTGGTTGGAGTAAATCGTTCTTTTGACTTGAGGATTGGAATCGAAAACACCGTTTTGATTGCCGCCTTTCCCAAGTCCTCTCCAAAAAAGTAAGTTCCTGGAGCAGCCCCAAACGGCCTCAGGCGAGCTTCTGTGGCGGTGAGAACGTACCCTGGCATGTACTGAGGGGTCAGCTTAGCTTGGCCGTTGCGTTGGGTCCGCCGAGAGATAGAGAAGCAACTCATCGGTGATCAATTGTATTTTTTTAGAGAATAGCAAGAAAACGTGGTGTCGTGTGTGTGTGTGTTTCGCGTACCCTCTCTCTCCCCTCCCGACAACACACACCCTCGCACCTGCACCTGCTGCACATCCGTACAGGCCACCCATACATGGATGTGGTGAGGATCCAAACGTGAGCACTCCTCCCCTCCTCGGGGGCTCGTTCCTTCGCGGTAGAGCTGCTCTTCGGCTGTAGTGTGCACGCACATCCGAGAGAGCTCGCTGCTGTACCCACCAGACCCACCCGCTCTTTCCGTTTCTCGGAACGGATAAACCAAAAAGGCACGCACGTGTGTGTGTCCCCACAGCCTCGTCCGGGCGGCCACCGCCGTAAACTGCTAACGGGTGATGATCTATCTGATGTATTTGGTTGCATTGTTCGAGGTAAGGTAAATAGTGCAGCAGCATCCCAACGCCCTCTCCGTGCTGCTCCGTTCGCCCCCAGTCTGATCTGAATCGACTCCTTCGACAGCAGCACCTGATCTCACCACGTCACCTCATCAAGCAGCAAGCAACCACTCGGAGGAATACTTTAGTTAAAGGCACGCACGTGTATGTGTCCCCAGCCTCGTCCGGGCGGCCACCGCCGTAAACTGCTAACGGGTGATGATCTGATGTATTTGGTTGCATTGTTCGAGGTAAGGTAAATAGTGCAGCAGCATCCCAACGCCCTCTCCGTGCTGCTCCGTTCGCCCCCAGTCTGATCTGAATCGACTCCTTGGACAGCAGCAGGACCTGATCTCACCACGTCACCTCATCAAGCAGCAAGCAACCACTCGGAGGAACATTTTATTTGTTTCGTCAAGCACCCGAGCCGTGCTCGGCACTCGGCACCCGAGAGAGCAGCGGACAGGGTGTATCCAGCTGAGCGAGCTGGGTCTTTCGAGCAACCTGGGAGCACACCTTTAGTTCATACTGCTGTGCCGGTGAGTGGAGAGAGAGAGAGCACACTCTTTCGCAAGGCAGATGGATAGTTTGCCCAAGGAGACGTCCTTGTCTTTCGGTGTTTGTACTTGAAAGAGAGGGATGGAAAGAGAGAGGGCCCTACCCTAGCATCGAGGCGTGGCACGTTGGCACGACCACCTTAGTGCAGTCACCACTCACTCCCCGACAGTCTGGAGGTAGGCAGTCCCATCAGGTATGGTTCTTGGATTTTCATCGCACAGAGTGGGTGGATGCGGTATGACAGGTGGTACGTGCGATACTGAGTAAAACAAAACCCCGACAGCAGCAGTCTCGCGCATGACGCCTACTGCTGTACTACGACACCGTTCACGATACCGCGAAGTACCTCCTGCTCAGCGAGGGCCCTGGAGCCACTTAACAGGGGCTCGGTATCGGTGATACCGTGCGATATCACCGAACGCCGTGCGTCAATCGAGTTACCTCGTTTTTTTTCCGCCGCAGTCAAATAATAATAAGCAGTTGTCTCTCCTTTGTCGTAAAATACATAAAAGCTGTCTGTTCTCACAGGTGCTACCGGGTCCACGTTGAACTTGTTGAACTTGTAACAGCCGGCGTCTTTCTGACGCCAACATGATTGATAACGTTGGAGCGAATCCACAGCCACACCAACGCTGCCCCTTCCAACTCGTGGTCGGTCTTACTGCATTGATTGCCCCCTCCGTGACTTATATCAAAGGATCAGCTGTTCCGCCAGAGTATAGTCTACAGCAGTAAGTGTTTGTGGCACAACTAGCGCGCAGATAGTCGTGCGCATCTCTACCGCCTTTGGTTGCGACTACTTTTTTGCTTGGACCACCTCATCTCTCTGCTCTTGCCATAGCTTTATTGACGGAGTATTATGATTATTGCAGGCGCTCCCGTTGGCCCTTTACGACCAGTGACAAGTCTGCCGCTCTGTACCCCCGTCTCCTGCAATGTTCGTTATCCTGTGTGCTGCCGTGCGCCCCCCTCCTCGCAGGCATGAATTCGCTAGTTGACGAATCGTTTCAAGGCCGTTGGAAGGTTCCGGCTTGTAACCTGGACCTGTCGTTTAGAGGGAGACCATTGCGTCCTGACGGCGTGGCACGGATAAGGCAGAGCATCATGTCCAACGGCTGGGTTGACACACGTATCATCGCCTGCCGACTTGCTGGTGACAATGGTGTGTTGGACGAGGCCACGGCGAAGACAAAGCCCCTGAGAGTCATAGATGGGCGCCACAGGTATCTACTATGGTGCATGCATTAGGTGGAATATGGGTGTGTGTATTTTTAGTGTGTTCGCCCCGTGTTGTACTTGGCGCCAGTCTACTAACCAGTGCGTTTACCACCGTGGCTCAAAAAGCGGGCTCCCACAAAAAGAAGGTAGGTATAGTGGCCCACAGCAGAAGAAACGAATCGCCCACTAACCGGCGGCAGTCGCTGCCGTTGTTTTTCTCGCGACAAGGACTGCGCCGTCCCTATCGATCGGCCGTCGACCTCGAAGCGGCAGCACACTCGCATGATTGAAGTTATTCATTTTTTTCGGGGATGAATTTGTAGCAATTATATTGGCGAGTCACAGTTGAGTCGACTTGTGACAGCAGTAACGAGAGAGGGCCGGGAAGAAAGCGGTGTTCGCGCTCGCTCGAGGCTAGGAATAGTCCCCATGTCATGATGGAACAGGACAACGAGTTCCACGTGTTCCTGCCAGGACAAGTAAAGGCCTCCACTTGCTGTGTTTTTTGTTTGTACTGCAACAGATGCGCAGCTCTTGTTGCACTCAACGCCGCCAAGGATTCAGGACAAGAGATCTGCCCGCTCGTTGATGTTCATAGTGCAGTGGACGCGGATACGGAGAGGTTGATAGCTGCAAGTAAGTGTGTGCAGATGGGTTGGTTGTTTCAGCCTTACATTATTCCATGGCAGCGTGTACGTTCCGGCAGCCTGAACTGCAGAAACCGTTTGTGTTTGTTGTCGACATACTGGGTTTGGTTTGCACCTTACTATCTATGTGTTCATTTCAGGACTGCCGATGCCAGGCACAGAGAGAGGCGGCCTTTGTTTAATCACCAAGGAGCGTGAGAGTAGACAAGTCTGCTGTGTGTGTGCGTGAAAACAGAACACGAGGAGACTGAAACTCAATGGACCATATGACATGAACGTACAACCCTAGACTTAGCCCCACCCATAGCATTTGGCATGTCCGGTTGTCCGGGTTATTTGGTTGTGCCGAGGAGTCCAGCGATGCCCTTTCTTTTTGTTCTAC
>FN648928.1:0-12378 GCA_000310025.1 Ectocarpus siliculosus | reverse complement strand
AAAACCCGGCGTGTTCCGTCCCGGTTTTTTAGGAATGGGAGGTCAATATGGTCAAAAGATTAGGGCATGCACGACTATGACTTTCCCCCCCCCCCCCCCAGTTTCTCATTGTTCTTCCGTCGTTGCAAGAAAAAACAGGAGAAAAATCACCCAACTTGGGTAGAAAAAAACTCCAGAAAGACCGATGCACTAATTCCCTCTGCCCGTCTGTGGACGTTAGAAATACTTCTGTTAACCTTGTCCAACCCAACTGAAACCAAAAAGTGAAAAAGACAAAACTGAAACATAGGACGAAAATATGAAACAATGCGGCAGCAGGAGGGGGCAGAGTGACGCAGGTGTTCTCGGATTTGCGGTCAAACCCGATCGACTCAATGTTCGGCTGCCTGCTCGTTCTACACAACCCCCCATTCGCGAAATGCACACACGCAAAAAAAAAAAAAAACGCCAACAGCAAAAAAAGAGGGGGAATGTTATCGGCGGCAGCAACAAGAGATAGAAACCAGGCGAGCAGCAGACGTAGGCGAAAACAAGAACTCAGGTGGTTGTGGCGTTGATAGGGGATCATAGGACGGGAAGTTGTTCATACGGCGCGGGGGGGTGGGGATGGGGGGTGGGGGGTGGGGGTGCAGGTGCCACCGCCGCATTTGTCCAGGACCCCCGAAAAATATTTTGTGCCTTTCAATTTCAACAGCAATCGTGACCGAGGAGGCGTTGACGGGTTCACGGGTCCTGGCGTACCGTCAAGTACTGTGCCATACTATTGCTGAGGGTGAGGTAGACAACGTTCGGTAGACGTTGTCTGCAGATTTTCATGCACACAAAGGGAGTTTGACGCTGGCTTTCGTTTGCTGTCGCAAAACACAAAACCACCCATCCCGCAACTAACTACCGCTGCACCAACAACATCAAACAAGTACCACCAACACCAACACCAGCAGCAGCAGCAGCAGCAGCAGCAGCAACAACAACAACAACAACAACAACAACGACAACAACACCCAACTCACCGGCTTGGCGAAGGTCACGTACCCCCAGCAGATGAGGTCGCGCTCGGCCGCCGAAACCCAAGCGTCGAGTCCCCTGGCCATGTTGTCGATGAACTCATCCTCCATGCCATCCGAGGTACCGCGGTGCGACATCAGCACTTCCTTGACCTGAATACAAGGAAATAATCATCAACCAGCATTACTGGAATCGAAACACGATGCTCAACGCCAACGCCGCAATGTTCCGTCCATCTGCCTTGAATTGAAACCGTCGCAAACCTACTTGTCGAAGAGACATTGGTCAACCAAACGAACGAACGGTGCTTGAGCGAAAATCGTTTTTCGACCAGCACCAACGAAGTCAAACCAACTTATTTGTCCAAGTGAACCACCTTAAAACTTCATTGTCAAAACAGTGATGAAGTTCGCCCCTTGGTTCTGCAAATAAAGGGGGGTCAACGATAGAGTAATGAAACGGAACGTTCTTTAGATTTAACTCGGCACCACGCTACATATGCAAACAAACAACCACGGCAAAGAACTCACGGATTCGTAGTGCGTCTTCATGTCGGGAGTACGGTCAGAGAACTCCACGAACGTGAGACCGTAAGACTCGGCCCACTTGGCGTAAGACTTAGGCGTGCCCAGGTCCTGCAGGCGGACGCGTTCGTACACCTAAGAGAGAGAAGAAAAGAGAAGAGGAGAAAAGAGAACACGAGGTTTGTTTGCGGTTACTTCTAGCAGCTGTACCACGACCAGTACTAATACTGCTGTTCGTGGTGTGCACCAGGCACAGTAAATGCGTGTTAAAACATTCCAGACAAAAAAGCTTGGTGATTGATGCGGTACAAAATAGGAGAGCCAGCAGCCAAGAATGCAGTGAACCACCGACAGTGACAGATGGGGGATGAGAGGGCTGGCCGCAAACGGTCCTCCAAATCCATGCAACTTAAACTGTGAAGTTGTTTGGGGGGAAACACTAGAAGTACTATATAATTCAATAATGCGGTACGGCCTCTTGACGGTCGATTGTTTCGATTTTCGGAACAGCGTCAGCGAGTAGTAACGTGGTGGTGAGGTACGGAAACCTGTTGTCCAGCGAGTCTAGTCCTGTTGCTGACACGACACACACAACACACAACGTGGTGGAGGCGGGGTCCTGCCTACGTACTACGTACAGCTCGTGCAGAGCCCGCCACGGCGCTTGCTAAAAACATGCGTACACGGAAGGAAGAAGTAGAACCGCCACTCCAAAACTGGAACTCACCTCCTGAAGGTCCTTGGGGTCGGCGTGGTTCGTCTGCATGACGTCGTTGAAGACCATCCTGCCCCCGGGCTTGAGCAAGCGGGCGGCCTCGCCGACCGCCCTGTGCCGCTCCGACCCCGCGTGCAGGAGCGCGTCCTGGGAGGTCACCACCTCGCAGCAGGCGTCCGGCAGCCCCGTGTCAAAATACGACTTCTCTCCGGGGATGATCACCTGGTGCGGCAGTAGTTCGTTTTCAACATTTTCGGGGTAGGTCGGTGGGGATGGCGGTTAGGGGTGTTGGATGTGGTGGTGGGTGTAAGGGTGATGGCGGTGTGGTTGTTGCTGGTTCAATGAAACAACACCTCATCATGCGATACAACCTTTCCTCCATCAACCAAAATCCCTCCGTGGCATACGTGGTCTTCCCCTAACAGTACCGTAATAGCTGATTAAGGGCCGAAGCTTTCTCCACAACATATCCATAACGTGTTCGGAACACAAGTTGCATTACACCTAACACAAGAAAGGTGGAAAGGTAGGCAGTTCAAGTCACCAGATCCTCGATCCCGGCGGCCTTGCTCAGCGCGCGGTTGACGTCGTTCTCCCTCGAAGTAACGTTGATGCAATACACCTGTAGAGGGGGAGGGGGAGGGGGAGGCGGAGGCGGAGGGGAAGGATGCATGAGTTCCCACACGGGGCTCCGGCCGCGTTCGATTGCCCGAACCCAATACCTGTGTACCTACTGCATTACATACACTTTGAGCCCATTGATGGACGTACTTTCATGTGTGTGCTCGCTGGTGGTCGCGTTCATGTATGATATGGTCATTCTGCCGTGCATGCATGGTGCTTGAGAAAAATGGCGTTGCTCGTGACGCTCTTCGAGCCAACACAACTGGTACCATCCCACACTTCGGATCACCGCGCGCTTGCTTGATTGCCCGCAACCGCATGTAGCGTGTGTGCGATCGACAGATTGGCGGGCCCCATTTCGCCGCAGTCGCTGGGGCGCGGTGGTTTTTGTATCTCAACCATCGAGTTGTGTACCGCGGTCCCGGGTAGCTAGCACATGTGGGTGGTGGGAGGCGATCTTGTAGCGGAAACTTCTCTCTGCGTAATCAACTTTTCTGAGCGCCAGTCAACGTCTTCCAGAGCGGTAGAGAGAGACATGGATCCATGTCCATCTGTGGATTAGTAATGTGCACGGACAAGGCAGGTGAAGAAGGAGATGGCTGCGGACAGACAGGCCACACGTGTTCGCGCCTATGGAAAAAAATCCAATTTTTGTTTTTTATGCAGACATTACAAATCGTGGAATCACATCCGCAAGCAGTCTCTCCGCGCAGTGTTTTTGGTTATTCTGCCACAACTCGCGCTGTAGTGCTGATCCCAATTCGTGCACATCATCTATGGATTGCCCACGTGTAAAGACACACAAACGTGGGTAACCAAAAGGCATCTAGGTGCGTTGCGTGCTTCCATGGCTTGGATTACCATGATATTTTTGGAGGTAGGCTCATGATCGTTCTGGGGGCCACTCTGCTGACTGCTGGAGTTTAGAATTGAATTTAGGCCGACTTTTGCAGGCCCACTTCCATCGCTGTAGTGCAGATCCCAAACCGTGCACATCATACATTCATTCTATGGTCTTTTATCTCTACTATGGCGCAGAGTTTTGGCCGAATTGGGACTCTGACGCGGGTGACCAACTTGGATGAGAGTTGCTTCCCAGAGCTGAAAAGGTTGCGTGCAGCAGCAGGAAGGCAGCTTCAACTCAGATGTGATCGCGAGACAGTTCTCCGGCTCAAAGCAAAATCAAAGGGTAAAACCAGCTTTCCGATGGAGGGTATGACTTGCTTGAGGCGCCCGCCTGTTTTGGTGAAACGACGAGGTCTGTGTAAGGAGCACGAGGTGGTGAAAGAACTGGGCTCAGCCATGTCCAAAATGGGGAGGGGATGAAACAAAATTAACCCCGCTGAAACCGGCGGCGTGATTTTTTGTCCGTACTTTTTTCAATTCCTATAGGCGCGAACACGTCTGAGGCGGGCTACGGCAACAGTACGAGCACATTGCACGCCGTGCTTCAACCATGTTCGCATAAAAGAAGGGATCACAACGATTGATTGAGTCGAAGCCAAGAATACCATCTCCGGCGTTGGTCGTTTTCGACACATCGTCGGAGGAGGACGATCTTTCCGCAAAGACTGGACAACCACACACGAGTCAGACATTGCACCGCAGACTACCAACCTTCTTGTCAGCGCGATCCTCCGACAAAGTAGGCCGGCAGGCAGGCACGCAGGCAAGGCCAGAAGGTACAGTCGACTATTTATCATGGGTAGAAAAACAGGACGGATGGATGAAAAAACAAGCGGACGAAGAACATACAGTATGCCGGAGGGGGGAAGCAAGTACAAAGAGAGACTCGCCTTGCAGCCGAGCGTCTTGGCTGCGAGCCTGGCCGAGCCCCCGTATCCGGAGCCCATGTCCACCATGGTGCTCTCCGATGTGTGAGGCGCGCCGTCGCCGTTAGTGCCGTTAGTCCCGTTAGCGCTGGCGGGGAAGCATCGGGCGAGCAGTTCCTCGGCGTTCAGGATGCTGGCCTTCTTGATGCGGTCCAGGACGGGCAGCTTGGCTTCTTCCGCGTTGAGCTTGCTGTACAGGCCTACGTGGATGTGCTCTCCGCCCCACACCTTTGGTAGGGAGTCGGGAGGAGGCGCCGATATTTCGGGAACGCAGAAAGCACACACGCGGGAGGGGTGTGTGTGTGATGAGAAGACTTTGACGCAACGTGCCCGAATTCAACGCATCTACTTCGAGAGTGCAAAATGACTACCCTGGCGGGCGGGGGGCGGGGTGCAGAGGCACAACCGGGACAGGAAACGGTACACAGTAGTGCATTGGAATTTCCTTCCGTTCTCCGTTCCTAGTTGCCTGATCCCACTCGCACGCGCGCACCTACGAAGGAAAACCGCATCTTATTTAGTCTTGTTGACTCTGCAAAAGCAAACATGAGGATATTTACATCGGATAGCAGACCCTCCCGCAGTACACACGCGCCTTAGCTCAATTTAAGGGCAAGAGCACGGACCCCCTGTCTGCCTGTTTTCCCCGCCGGAGAACTAGCGAGAGAGGGCGGTCGCTACTGCGCATGTGCAGGGTGCGACCCAATTCTCTAGTTCTGGTCACTCTCGGGACGGGGGGGGGGGGGGCATGGGGGGGGCGTAACAAAGAATTATATTCTCCCGCCGACAGGACACAAGCTTCCATCATCCTAGAATTCGCCAACCGTTGAGGTCATAGAAAGGAATACACAGACCCCGCACCTTGAAGTAGAAGTTGAAGGCGTTGTCCGAGTTGTACCACCCCTCAGCTGTAGCCGAGATGGCGTCCGTCGCGTTATCGTCGCTTGAGTCGTCGTCCTGTACAGCCGTAAGAGTATGGTTTCGTGTCGCCGATGGAATATGAAAAAAAACGTTCACGGAAGCCGTAACTGCATTACCGACTACCTTCAACAACTGGCGGTTTCGGAACTCATATAAAATACTACTGGTACACTTTGCGAAATAAAAATTACACCACAACAACCTACTTGCTGCACGTAGGGTTAGGGTTAGGGTTAGATAATACGTGACACAAGATACCACGCCCGTGTGATGACAAATCATCTTGCATCAAGAAAATATCAGAAGGGTGTGGTATTGTGTTGTAGAGGGTGTGATATCTTGTGTGACCCGTGCGATAAAACCGCACTCGCAGGGCCCGACGTAAAGTACAGGGGGTGTGACAACAAAGTGGTGTAACCAAGATGGGGTGTGATAGCGTCATCCCTCTCACACGACCCAACCTGCAGCGGGTGTAGTGCGGGCCTCAGTAGAGTACGTGCACTACGTACGTATGTATCATGCACGGTTGCTGACGGGAGTACATCAGGGGACACACTTTTCCCAGCGGCGGGTTGCGGCTCATGTACAGAAAAACATGACGTCATTCGGCGTGGTGCCGCCGCTGCTAGAGTCTGACTATGTAACTGCAGTCTGAGGCCGTGATGCTTTTAGTAGTGTGTGCTTCGCTTATCTCGCGGTGTAGTTGTTCGTCTTCATAGTTCCAGCGCGGGTTGCGTGTGCTTTGTCTCTTGTTTAGTGGTGTGTCACGGACTACTACCAGTGTGGTACGGGGCTCCGTGGATTATGTTTTTGGCTCAACTTACAGGGTGTGGTATACTGTCTTCTGCGCCCTTGTGTGTTATGACGTATAGCTGCTCTCCAGGTAAAAAAATAATCAGGGCTGCCCTCGGCAATTTCTCCACGGCAATTCACCGCGGTAAAATTATTGTATTTTCCGGCGTTGCCGTCACAAATCGGAATCATAAGTTCTCATCCAATCGTTGCCGTGATAAAGAAGCAGACTTTGCGGTTACCGCCTATGAAACCGTAGTTCTTGTGCTTTCTTGGTCGCTACCGCAGAGTATGTACAAACACTACGCGGGAATGATAAACTTCCAATGCCTGCACACAGGTAAACCAAGTGAACTACCGTATGCAAGGATGTTTCCCTTTAGTTTCTCGCTAGGCCTATGGGCGACCACACGATGGGCAGGCAATTGACGAGACGGGTTGCAGGCCCAGGTCACACATTCTGTTTTATCCTTCGCTAGTCTTCGCTTTTTTTCTCCCTGCTCTTCTTTCTTTCTTCTCATTCCAGCAGTCAATTCCATTTCTTAATCGTCTCAAAAAATTAGGGTTTAATTCCTTATTCCAGCAGTCAATTCCATTTCTTAATCGTCTCAAAAAAACGAATAAATATAAAGAGCAGTGTATTCCATTTCTTAATCGTCTCAAAAAATGAAAGAAATAAAAAGAGCTTCTGTGTGACCTTCCTCTTGTGTGACCCCAGCTAATGCGTCGGGTATTATACGCCGAAAGGCCTGAAAACCGGCGCAAGAACAAATGGGACGAATACAAACACAACTCAGGTGGCAAAACACAATATGCGCCTGCATCAAGCATCACACCCCGAAATCAAGTCTACTTCTCTTTTACTTCGACTGACTGGTCGAATATTGACTTCGGGTTTATTGCATGGTTTGATGTACTATCTGGGGGACTGTTAACTGTTGTGTGCGTGTTTCTCGCCTTGACGTTTTTAAGCGCGGCTTCCAGCTTTTCTGTTTCTCCCTCTGGGTGAGAGAGGTTGAGGCGCTTGTTACTTGCCAAACGGGATCGTAGGACGAGTTGACGTGTTCATACCAACCAAAACACCCACCAAACAAGTACCAGCAACAACAGCAGCAACAACAACAACAACAACAACAACAACACCCAACTCACCGGCTTGGCGAAGGTCACGTACCCCCAGCAGATGAGGCCACGCTCGGCCGCCGAAACCCAAGCGTCGAGTCCCCTGGCCATGTTGTCGATGAACTCATCCTCCATGCCATCCGAGGTACCGCGGTGCGACATCAGCACTTCCTTAACCTGAAGACAAGGAGAAGACAAGGAAATAATAATCAACCAGTGTTACTGGAATCTGAACACGATGCTTACCGCCAACGCCGCGATGTTTTGTCCATCTGCCTTGAGTTGAAACCGTCGCAAACCTACTTGTCGAAAGGACATCCATATCGGTGAACCAACCGAAACGGTGTTTGAGCGAAAATCGTTTTTGACCAGCACCAACGAAGGTACCCAACTTAATTGTCGAAGTGAACCACCCTAAACTTAAATGTCAAGACAGTGATGCAGCTGCCCTTGGTTCTATGGCAAGAGGGAGTCAACAGTCGGCCTCGAGACACGTCTGGGAGATCATGTAACGGAAACGTTCTTTACATTACCTCCGCACCACGCTATATATGCAAACAAACAACAAGGAAAAGAACTCACGGATTCGTAGTGCGTCTTCATGTCGGGAGTACGGTCGGAGAACTCCACGAACGTTAGACCGTAAGACTCGGCCCACTTGGCGTAAGACTTAGGCGTGCCCAGGTCCTGAAGGCGGACGCGTTCGTACACCTGCGGAAGAGAAGAGAAGAGAAGAGAAGAGAAGAGAAGGAGAGGAGAGGAGAGAACACGTGGTTTGTTTGCGGTTACTTCTAGCAGCTTGTAGCACGACTACTACTGTTGCTGCTGTTCTTGGTGTGCACCAGGCACCGTATATGCATGTTGAAACATTCCACACAAATAAAGCTTGTTCATGGATGCCGTACAATATACTAGAGCCAGTAGCCAGCCAGCAGCCACGGTTGAACACAATCACCGACAGCGACAGGTGGCGGATGAGAGGACTGGCCACAACCCATCCTCCAGATACACGCAACTTTAACTTTCACGTTTTGGTTCGGGGAAAGACACACTGTTATAAAAAGGTGTACGTCCTCTTCGACGTTTTCTGTTTTTCGGGACAGAACTTCAGAAACGAACGACGTCGGCCGGTGCTAATTATATTCATAATAGTGGTGGTGAGGTACGGATACTGTTGTCCAGCAAGTCTAGTCCTGTTGCTGACACGACACACACAACACACAACGTGGTGGAGGGGGGGCGCTGCCTACGTACAGCTCGTGCAGAGCCCGCCACGGCGCTTGCTAAAAACATGCGTACACGGAAGGAAGAACAAGTAGAACCGCCACTCCAAAACTGGAACTCACCTCCTGAAGGTCCTTGGGGTCGGCGTGGTTCGTCTGCATGACGTCGTTGAAGACCATCCTGCCCCCGGGCTTGAGCAAGCGGGCGGCCTCGCCGACCGCCCTGTGCCGCTCCGACCCCGCGTGCAGAAGCGCGTCCTGGGAGGTCACCACCTCGCAGCAGGCGTCCGGCAGCCCTGTGTCGAAATACGACTTCTCTCCGGGGATGATCACCTGGTGCAGCAGTAGTTTGTCGCCATCATTTTCGGGGTAGGTCGGTGGGGATGGCGGTTAGGGGTGTTGGATGTGGTGGTGGGTGTAAGGGTGATGGCGGTGTGGTTGTTGCTGGTTCAATAAAACAACACCTCATCATGTGAAACGACCTTTCCTCCATGAACCAAAATCCCTCCGTGACCGACATGGGCTTCCCCTACCAGTACACAATAGCTGTTAGGGCCGAAGCTTTCTCCACAACATATCCATAACGTGTTCGGTTCGTCAAAAACTAAGGTAATATTACCCCGAACACAAGTAGTACTACACCTAACACAAGAAAGGTGGAAAGGTAGGCAGTTCAAGTCACCAGATCCTCGATCCCGGCGGCCTTGCTCAGCGCGCGGTTGACGTCGTTCTCCCTCGAAGTAACGTTGATGCAATACACCTGTAGAGGGGGAGGGGAGGGGAAGGACGCATGAGTTCCCACACGGGGCTCCGGCCGCGTTCGATTGCCCGAACCCAATACCTGTGTACCTACTGCGTTACATACACTTTGAGCCCATTGATGGACGTACTTTCATGTGCGTGCTCGCTGGTGGTCGCGTTCACGTATGATATGGTCATTCTGCCGTGCATGCATGGTGCTTGAGAAAAATGGCGTTGCTCGTGACGCTCTTCGAGCCAACACAACTGGTACCATCCCACACTTCGGATAACCGCGCGCTTGCTTGATTGCCCGCAACCGCATGTAGCGTGTGTGCGATCGACAGATTGGCGGGCCCCATTTCGCCGCAGTCGCTTGGGCGCGGTGGTTTTTGTATCTCAACCATCGAGTTGTGTACCGCGCTCCCCGGTAGCTGACACATGTGGGTGGGTGGGAGACGATCTTGGAGCGGAAACTTCTCTCTGCGTAATCAACTTTTCTGAGCACCAGTCAACGTCTTTCCGAGCGGTAGAGAGAGATATGGATCCATATGCATCTGTGGATTAGTAATGTGCACGGACAAGGCAGGTGGCAGAAGAAGAAGACGGCGGACAGACAGGCGGGCTACGGCAACAGTACGAGCACATTGCACGCCGTGCTTCGACCATGTTCGCAAAAAAGAAGGGATCACAACGATTGATTCGGTCGAAGCCAAGAATACCATCTCCGGCGTTGGTCGTTTTCGACACATCGTCGGAGGAGGATGATCTTTCCGCAAAGACTGGACAACCACACACGAGTCAGACATTGCACCGCAGACTACCAACCTTCTTGTCAGCGCGATCCTCCGACAAAGTAGGCCGGCAGGCAGGCACGCAGGCAAGGCCAGAAGGTACAGTCGACTATTTATCATGGGTAGAAAAACAGGACGGATGGATGAAAAAACAAGCGGACGAAGAACATACAGTATGCCGGAGGGGGGAAGCAAGTACAAAGAGAGACTCGCCTTGCAGCCGAGCGTCTTGGCTGCGAGCCTGGCCGAGCCCCCGTATCCGGAGCCCATGTCCACCATGGTGCTCTCCGATGTGTGAGGCGCGCCGTTGCCGTTAGTGCCGTTAGTCCCGTTAGCGCTGGCGGGGAAGCATCGGGCGAGCAGTTCCTCGGCGTTCAGGATGCTGGCCTTCTTGATGCGGTCCAGGACGGGCAGCTTGGCTTCTTCCGCGTTGAGCTTGCTGTACAGGCCTACGTGGATGTGCTCTCCGCCCCACACCTTTGGTAGGGAGTCGGGAGGAGGCGCCGATATTTCGGGAACGCAGAAAGCACACACGCGGGAGGGGTGTGTGTGTGATGAGAAGACTTTGACGCAACGTGCCCGAATTCAACGCATCTACTTCGAGAGTGCAAAATGACTACCCTGGCGGGCGGGGGGCGGGGTGCAGAGGCACAACCGGGACAGGAAACGGTACACAGTAGTGCATTGGAATTTCCTTCCGTTCTCCGTTCCTAGTTGCCTGATCTCACTCGCACGCGCGCACCTACGAAGGAAAACCGCATCCTATTTAGTCTTGTTGACTCTGCAAAAGCAAACATGAGGATATTTACATCGGATAGCAGACCCTCCCGCAGTACACATGTGCCTTAGCTCAATTTAAGGGCAAGAGGCACGGGCCCCTGTCTGCCTGTTTTCCCCGCCGGAGAACTAGCGAGAGAGGGCGGTCGCTACTGCGCATGTGCAGGGTGCGGCCCAATTCTCTAGTTCTGGTCACTCTCGGGAGGGGGGGGGGGGGGGGGGGGGGGGCAGGGGGGGCGTAACAAAGAGTTATATTCTCCCGCCGACAGGACACAAGCTTCCATCATTCTAGAATTCGCCAACCGTTGAGGTCATAGAAAGGCATACACAGACCCCGCACCTTGAAGTAGAAGTTGAAGGCGTTGTCCGAGTTGTACCACCCCTCAGCTGTAGCCGAGATGGCGTCCGTCGCGTCATCGTCGCTCGAGGTCTTTTCCTGAAAAGCCGTGAGCATGGTTTCGTGTCGCCGATGGGATATAGAAAAAAAAACGTTCACGGAAGTCGTAACTGCATTACCGACTACCATCAACAACCTGGCGGTTCAAGAAACTCAACCACTGTGATTTGCGAACAAAAAATACCGCAACAACCTACCGTAGGCGACATAACGTACCACGTCCGGGCGATAACAATCGCTTTGGATCAAGCAAAATATCACAAGGTGTGGTATTGTGTAGGGGGTCTGATATCTTGTGTGGCCCGTGTATGAGTAGCTGCAATCACAGGAACCCAACTGTAAGCGTGTGGCAACAAAGTGTTGTGGTTGTGGTTGTGATCGTGATTGTGATGGGGTGCGACAACGTCACCCCTCGGATTGAGTGCGCCCACACGGTCCAACCTGCCCGGGGTGTTGTGCGGGCCTCAGCAGAGCACGTCTACTATCATGCACGGTTACTGACGGAGTCCAGGGGGTAACCTTTTCCCCTCCGCCGGTTGCGGCCCATGTACAGAAAAACTTGACGTCATTCGGCGTGGTGCCGCCGCTGCTAGAGTCTGACTATGTAACTGCAGTCTGAGGCCGTGATGCTTTTAGTAGTGTGTGCTTCGCTTATCTCGCGGTGTAGTTGTTCGTCTTCATAGTTCCAGCGCGGGTTGCGTGTGCTTTGTCTCTTGTTTAGTGGTGTGTCACGGACTACTACCAGTGTGGTACGGGGCTCCGTGGATTATGTTTTTGGCTCAACTTACAGGGTGTGGTATACTGTCTTCTGCGCCCTTGTGTGTTTGACGTATAGCTGCTCTCCAGGTAAAAAAATAATCAGGGCTGCCCTCGGCAATTTCTCCACGGCAATTCACCGCGGTAAAATTATTGTA
>FN648925.1:0-20378 GCA_000310025.1 Ectocarpus siliculosus | reverse complement strand
TGCTCCCCCTTCAGGCAGCGTGGTCGTCATCGTGGTCGTCATCGTCGTCGTCGTTATCGTCGTCGTCGTCCTCATCGTCATCGTTGTCGTCGTGGTCGTCGTCATCATCGTCGTCGTCGTTGTCGTCGTTATCGTCGTCGTCGTTGTGGTCGTCGTCGTTATGGTCGTCGTCGTCGTCGTTGTGGTCGCCGTCGGCTATAATGATACACGGGGCCTCGTTGGTGTCGTCACAGTATCTACCGCTATCGTGCACCTCTGGTGGGCAGCAAGACTCAGCGCCGAGACCGTTCGAAGCGCCCGAAGCGTCGCATCCTGGACCTCCGCACTGGCCACACCCGAGCGAACAACAGATCTCGCCTCTGTGGTCGATGCCCTCGAGGCCATTGCTGCACGTACTCTCTGTTTTGAAACGGACAAGTCCAATGAATTTCGGTTTGGTTATGTGATGGTGAGTTCGAAATTTTGAGGTGCAGGCAGCACTGCTATCAAGATTTTCCACGACGCATATCCTTGCTCATGGCACATAGCCACTGTAAGCGGACAGGAGGCTTGGGCTACCAGACTGCTATGGCGTTCACCTTCGTCATCGTCGTCTTCAGCATCACCCTCGTTGGTGTCGTCGTTGTCGTCGTCGTCGTCAGCATCGGGGGCACTGCCGTAGATGCATGGGGCTTCGCCGGTGTCGTCACAGTATTTGCCGCTAGAACTGACCGGTTCTCTACAGCAAGAGTCAGCGCCAAGACCGTACGCGGCGCCAGAAGTGCTGCATCCCGTCCCTCCGCACTGGCCACACTCGAGCGGGCAGCAGACGACGCGGCCGTCGATGCCCTCAATGCCGTCGCGACACGTACTCTCTGTTTCTTGAAACGTACGGGTTGGAGATCGGGTCGTGCGGGCGCGAGAAGTACGCGAAAAATGTTGGTGATAGTTGGAACGGAGTGTGCTCGTTTGTTGTTTTTTAGTGGCGCAGCAGGGCGACCAACCAAGCTTCTCAATAACACGTACGGGACCGCAGCCTACTACTTCATTTCGTGTTCATTTCGATGGACTTGTTGTGCTGCTATGTATTATTCCCCCAAACTCATGTTGCCCACTATACTGCTGTAGCTCAATAGCACGCTTTCCATACAATATGTTTTCATCCTTCGGCCATGCGGTGGGTGACAGTTCCCCTGCTGCTGTTCTATGCCAAGACGTCGCTGTCGTTGTCTCTTCTCCCGCATTATCAGCAGTCTTCCAAAATACTGGGACTTCCTAGTGGAACAGTCTGCCAATACTTCGCACAGCAAGCATGTTCTGCTTTCTCGTCATTGTTGGCGTCGGCCAAGAACTACAGTAGTGTCGTTTCGGCTCCCCCTCACGTTTTCGAACCATCTGTCGGTTTTCCTGTGTGGAACACTCTCTCCCGCTACGAGTTGTCCCTGCTCTTGTGAATCATGTATGTTTTTCGGCGTGACTGCCCAACAGATAGCACGGCGACGCCAATAGGTCCAATGCTCGTGTACGCGCTCCTTTTCGATCGCTTAGATTTCTTGTACCCTGTATTGTTTCTGCACCGCCTTCTTCACGTCGCCCTTTCAGGGAGGCCTTCAAACGCGCCCCGCCGCCAGATGGCTATTTGTGTGTGCGTGTGGGGTACTTGCTGTGGATCATGATGGTTGGATACTTATCCCCACTCATACCCGAATTTTGGCTCCCCAACCCAGCGTACAACGCGGTCGATTTCCCCTAAGTATCGGTGCCGTTCGGTTTGGAATTTTGGGGCACATTGGGACTACAGTATCATTCTTGTAATGTCCCATACCATTATGGCATACATTCTAACATACTGAGTGGTAGCGTACAGCAAGGGCAGGAGGATTGGTCTGTCTTCGGAAATACTCACCGGCTTCAGCCGTTGGCTCGGTCGTTGGCTCGGTCGTTGGCGCGATCGTTGCTTCAGCCGTTGGCTCGAGCGTTCCCGCAGGCGTTGCCTCGAGCGTTGCCGCAGGCGTTGGCGCGATCGTTGGCGCGATCGTTGCTTCAGACGTCGGGACGGTCGTTGCCGCGGGCGTTGGCTCGGTCGTTGGCTCGAGCGTTGCCGCAGGCGTTGGCGCGATTGTTGACTCGATCGTTGGCTCGGAGGATTCCTCGTTCATTGCCTCGGCAAATGCCTCGGTCGTTGCCTCGGGCGTTGGCTCAGGTGCCGGGGTCACCTGGGCACACGACAACGAAACGCGCTTGTTATGAGGGTTACTGTAGTCGTTGTTTTCCATGTAGTTCGTTTCCATCCTCACATCTGGAGTGTATCACTATGTGGGCGCACTCTGCATTACCTATTATGCGCTACACTACTCCACGAATGTTGCCTCTTTGGCTGAAGAACTAAGGCCCGTGGTCGCGTCGGCCACGGATATATTGTGCGGCCCGCATGCCGCCGCCTTGCACCCATGAGGAGGGCTTCGCTCACACCCTGCCCCTAAGTGCACACGCACATGCATGCACGAACCGAA
Source organism: Ectocarpus siliculosus (assembly GCA_000310025.1). NCBI lineage: Eukaryota > Phaeophyceae > Ectocarpales > Ectocarpaceae > Ectocarpus > Ectocarpus siliculosus. The sequence goes on along the minus strand of FN648925.1, from coordinate 17,886 downwards.
CCTTTCCACGCCAGAGGGTGAATCGCCCATTGCACGCCTCGGCGGTGTTTAACTTCCCTCCCGCGCATCTATCCATGCATGGTCGCCCGAATATCAAGTGTCGAGCCTACAATACAACAAGACCAAGCGGAGCCTATAATACAACTAGACCAAGCGGCTTCCAGTCCCAACAGAGCGGAACAACCAGAGATTACTGCTACCTGGTGCTGCGGGTACTTCGACTTCTATGTAAACGGCAAAATGCAAATGACAGCCGATTCGAAACGTTTGGTATCAGAACGCGCCAAGACCTTACTGGAGTTGTGATACCAAGCAGCACATCGGAGACAATGGACGAGTCTCGCTACCCGAGCAAAGAACGAACGGCCCACACCTACATCTCGCGATCGAATGGACGGCTCCAGCAAGACAAGTAGATCGCACTACGCCTTGTCGCCATCGTATCTCGGTCTCTCTTTTGCTAGTGTTCTCTCTCGCTAGTGTATTCTATAAGAGAATCGAGCTCACCGATGCAGAGGTTGACCCAGGCGCCGATGAGGACGAAGAGTCACAGGGTATCAACGGGTCGTAGTAGTAGGCTCCTCCGGAATAGTTGTACTGCGTTCATGACGCCCAGTGCAAGGAGAGAGCGAGAAAGAGAGTGGGAGAGAGAGAGAGAGAGGAAGCGAGAGAGAGAAAGAGAGAGAGAGGAAGACGGAGCTCAGAGGAGTGGCAAAGGCGGCCGCGCTCCTGCTTGTTCTCTGAATCAATCATTATCGGACGTGGTTCAGCGGGGACTGACGCGGAACCGAGCTACATTCCTGCAACAGAGCCACTTGCCACTCCCTATTGTGTGCTCTTCTACTATGGAGACGGGTGTTGTGGGTCATGTTCAAAACATATGTCAGGTTTCGGTAGTAACCTTGGAGGCCAGAAAAGCGGCTCCTACCCCCATGATCTGGGTTTTTTCTAAGGAAGTATCCACCAAGTACTTGTGATCGATGGCCGTAACGCCCCCCGCCACCCTTGAGTATCGTACCCACCAGAACAGCAGGCCAGGGAAAATATCGGTCTCCAATCTAGGGCTCAACACTCACGTCGGCGTCATCATCGGTGTCAGGAACCTCGATGTCGTTGCCGCAGATCTGACCCTGGGGAGTAACCATGACCTTTATTCCGGAGGCCCGGCAGTTGACCATGGTGTTTTCGTATACCTGTTGCATGCGCGGACGGGCCGGATAGGTAGAGGGCCGGGGGGGCGGGAGGAGGGACGGGAGGCCGTGGTTCGCGTATGAGTTGGTTGAATCATCACTGACTGTTGTATGTGGACTCGCTCGACACCGTCTCATCTCTTCCAAGTCGATGCGTGGGAAGATGTTCCGGCTCGAAAACACTATCTATCCGAAATCGGCGACGAGGCGATGTCGCCCTCGGCGTTCAAGTTCCTGGGGGACCTGGGGAAGCCGTCGACAGGTAGGTGCGTGTCTGTGTAACGGTGCGAAATATTCAGCCTTTCAACCGAGGTAGGATGGGGGTCAAAGAAGTATCTGACTCACGGTGAGAGCAGCGTCCTACTGTTGGACACCCACCACGTTGACGGCAGAAGTAAATATTCGGGTGAGATGAAACTTCCTCGGACGAACCTTCCTTGGTCCAGCCTTTGAATGTCACGAAAACAAGCGCTACCCGTGTGGGGGAAACCGCGGCACCTTTCCATCGCATACACTCAGAACTCTCGGTGTATGCCTGAGGTCACACCAGCACCTGGTTGTTGGCGCCGTACTCAATGCCGTCCACCGTGTGGCCTCCTAAACGGACACCCGCCCCGTCCGTGTCTTCGATGTGGTTGTAGCGGATGATGCTCCGGTCACCTCGGCTTCCGATGCCTGCCCACAAATGGCGATATTTGCTTTCGTTGTAGTTGCTCGAGTGGTATTCGCGATTGCTTCTGTGCCCCCGCAGAAGGTTGGTGCGAAGACGCATCTCAGGGGAAACGTCTTGCGCTATCGAAAAAGCCTACAGTTTGGGTACACACACTTTCGTGCTCCGGAAAACCTCGAAGTGTGCATGACATCACCGGGAGAAGACGAATTCCCATCACATGTTTTGCGTAAGCCGGATGCATCGTGTACAATGCTGCACGAGTAATCAAGACTTGTGACAACGTTGTTTCTCCTGTGGCGATTGGGGCAATCTTTAAGATGCGTCCCAGGTATGTGATAGACCGGGTCCAAGACTGTTACTCAATGTTTTCATACTCCAATCAATCAATGTCTCGCCGACTCGTTGTGTGAACAACCGGAGCTGTTTGATCTCTCTGTCCTCGCCTCTCCGACTCACCTCCGGACTCAGCGTCGTATTGCATGTACACCTCGTTGCCCTCGATCAGGGTTTCAACGGTTCCTTCTTTCACTTCAATGCCTTCGTTACCCTGATGGAAGTAGTACAGCGCAGTAGTGGCCACGGAGCGAACATGAGTTCGTGCGGACAAGGCGGACTTCTGGTAATCTGGTAACCGGCGAGGAGCGGCCGCAACTGCATAAAGTACACCGCCCTATTAGCAGATCGCAGAGAGTCTCACCTCACCCCCAATTCGCCAAGCATCAAACCACAACGGGCAATCGTTTTGCGGGAAACTTGCGCTTTGCGTCGTTGTCGGGCTTCGAGTCCGGCAACTAACAGGTTCCTGCCTTTTTCGATTCGATTCTAAACCTGTCTGTCCGTTTGAGATCACCAACCTCGTGTCAAATGCCATGAAGCTCGCGATAATTGTCGCAACATGACGCTGTGATGCTTGGTTCTGGCACGACGTATGACAAAGTGCAGCTCTAACCAACATATCATGCAGTGATGTACGATGACGTTAATGCGCACATTTGTTTTCGTGGTAAGCATGATGACGAGGTTCGATTCTTCTTCCCTTACCTTTGTCCTGATGAAGTTGTCACGGACTGTGATACCCTGGCACACGTCCGGCCCGTCACTCCAATTGTCACCGTCGTCCCACTGAGTGCTGGAGGTTCCGATATCTGCGTGTTGACCATCGAAACATGTCAGAGGGGAGACAATAAACATGTCGAAGCACACACACACTGTACCATGATTTGGGTGTATTGTCCAACGTTTCTATGAGTGGCGAAAGTTGCCTACACATTTCTCACTTCCGAAAGACGCCTGGCCCATGCGGGGGACCCAAGCACGAAGCGTACACTTTCGGCGTAGCCTCAGCAGGACATCGTTGACGCTCATTGCGGCAAGGTGCTTGACTAAAATCCGTAGAATCCGAACTGTTGGACGTTGTTAACGGCACCGTCATGCTTCAAACTGTGCGACAGTTCCTGTCATTGTTGACTGCAACCGCACGCCTACCCCGGGAATAAATCACGCCAGAGTACTCTCGTTGTTTGGTCCCACTCACATACACCTTCCCCGTTCTTGCCCTCAGTGCCTTCTTCCCTTCAGGTGCGTGGAAGCCCGGGGGGGGAGGGAGCGGGAGGAAGGAGATGACACGGAGGATAAGGCCGAAAGGGTGGAGGGAAGAAGAATTGGAACAGAACGTACCAGCGAGAGGTGCGGGCGTGACGCGCTACTGTGACTGCAACAGAGAATTTCGAAGCGGCCACTCTCTTTTCCACCCCGCACAACAAACTGTTTGACGGGTTCGCTTGCACCGGTTTTTTCTGCGCACCCCACCAAACTACAAAACAAACCACCCAGGCCCGCCACCGGTAAACGCGTAACGCGAGGTATTTCGGGAAAAATCGCTTGACATGTCAAGAACGCGCCGCTCTTCAAGTCGAATCAGGTCGAGCCTGGGTGCATTGGGGCTACTCGAACCTGAAGTCGTAGATTCCTGGGCGCACGAAGACGGGAACGGGAGCGTCGGAAAGCAAGAGATGGGGTGGGGTGGAGGTTATTGTTTGGGTACTAGGGTTCGCCAGCCCTGGTGTCAGCGATGTGGAGCTTGTGCTAAGGCATTGAAAAAGGCTATGGCTGAAGCTTACCGCAGTCGGTGATAGTGTTGCCGTACACCTCGGCGTACGTCACGTGGTCTTGAGAGGAAAGATGGGCAGCGGCAGGAGCGGCCGCGTGTTTGGTGGAAGTAGAGCACGAACGCCGAAAGGAAAAATGGTTCGAGGTGTTAACAATAGTGATTCCAATTTGTGCCGCCTGCGCATGAGTTCACTCTAGACGCAGTCAGACTTTGTCCTCTGAGACGCAACTGGAGACTGCTTGAAGAACAGCTGGCTTCACGGAGACAAGGGAAATTTGCACGTAGCACGCCCTTGAAGCACTGCGTACGACCGAGCATCAGACACTCAAACACGCGACACAGCACGCTCACGTTTTCGAATGAACGCGGCAGTTAGCATCGATTCGTGCGAGAAGAAATTGACGGCAACGAATAGTTGGTCACCGCACTTCGCATGCGAGAGACGGACCCCGTGTGTGCGACGAGAACACTATTTGTTGCTTCTCCGCTTACCGCGTAAGCGGATGCACTCGCCACCGGCATTGGCAATCGCCATGTTGCGAATTACCAGGCCGTCTATGCCAGAAACATAGCCCCCATCTCTTTCGGTAGGCTCCCGCCCGCCTGGTTGACCGACGGAGGGAGTGGAAACAACGGTCAACATCCATGCGTTACAACGAACTGGGTGAGTATAGGTGGGAGGGGGAGTAGCGGCCTGAGCTTTCGTTGCACGCGTGGATAGCCACAGGGGCCATGCCAACGTTGACAGTCAAGACAAATAAATGGCCAGACATCGGCGACGACGGGCCACTAGGGTTTACCATCAGCACGTTTCTCGTACAACGGACGCGAGGAACGGACCCCTCTGCACTTGTCCAGCCAAAGCTTTCCCGTTGCAAGCGTTTCCTTTGTGGTATTGTAACTTTGTGGTCTTGTCGTTGTGGAGGGTTGCGAACAACCTTGGGATGGGGCCCCGAGACGATCTTGGCAACGGAAACAACAGTATCAACGAAACCTCTACAAAGGGAGCCGCTTACACCAAAGCAACGACGCCATGGTTGGGAAATCTCCTACCGGTGGCGTAGATTAGTATGTCGCGCCACAATTCCTTGATGGAATCGGAACCCGTACCGCGGTCTGGATCATCTTCCGCGTCTCCGTTCACTGTGAAGTCCTGGTTGGGGCGAGCGGACACGGCAAGAATTGTTCGTTTTACCACAGCGTCTGATAGTTGGTTGTTCGCCACACGCATGGTCGAGTGATGATGCTCTTCACTCCTTGCTCGCGAATGCCTTTAGAGGCAGGCCTGATACTATGACAAGCGCCAAAGGGCACGACAACGCTCCAGACGAAAATACCATGCACCACACGCCCATGACGTCGCCCATGTACTCGGCGACTCGATCGCTAGCATGCGACATCCAATAGGTATATTGCGGCATAGAGTAAGTATACTCGCCTGCCCGGTTACGTGTGGTACCAATGATTTGCATCGAAGCAGCGCTTCAGTTGTCATGATGGCACTTCGCCATCACAGGCCACCTCCATGTTGGCCTATCCTTTGGAGTTCTTCGGTCCTCAACGACCGATATGAATGCGCGGCTGCGTTCGGCCCACTAACAATATATACACAGTGAAGTAGTCATGATGTTTTCGCAGTGCATGCGGCGCCGTAGCCGACGATATTCGCACCTCGATGATGTAGTAGTCGTGCTTGACTTCGAAGACCCTGCTGCTAGTGCCATCGCCGCGCAGAACCACGTTGTCTCTGTCGTCCGTCCCCCCAGCCCCGCGGATAGTGATCGGCATGTCGGCCGTTCCATCGATCTACAGAGCGGCGACGATGAAGTGAGAGAATGAACCGAGATCAAGGCTTGGCCGCGAGAAGCGGCCGTCCAGTGCTATTCTCACGAGACGCCATTGCTCGACAGGTTCGACGGCACAGCAGAGTGGGACCCTTCAAAATAAAAAAGAACGCCTAACATTTGTGGGCGCTCAATGGTATCGCAACCGACGACAGCAGTACTACAGTAGAACTCCCACTTCTGACTGGGCTTCTGTACACGCGATGGCCTTTTGTAGATGCAGACAACCCTGAGTGCACATGCGAGGCCACACCGCCGTCCACCCACCGTTGTTTTGATATCTTCCCAGTAATCTCCGTGCCCGACCTCGATGACGTCACCAGGGTTGACCTCATCGAGGGCATCCTGAGGCCAGCAAGTAGCGCGTTGTGCCAATCAGTGCAGCGGTTCGCACGTGGAAACCTTGAGTGGATGATTGAAGTACAGTGTACTCAAAGTCCGAAACGGTTCAGACTACTGTACGTACATTTAACCTGCTCAAAGAGTGGGGCCAAGCATTTTTCGTATATCTTGGCTCTACGCTTGGTTGTTCCCTTGCTGAATGAAAGTGGTTCACATACGCACATGAGTAATGATTCGGTCTTGAGGTCTACGGCGAAGATTGATTGTGGTACCCCGCGAAATCCATTCCCAACCGGCGGGCTTTGATATTTACATGGAGGGGTTTTGATCATGACTCAGTCATGATCGGGATGATCGGGGTACGGCTCAGCAATGACCCGATCATGGGTCTTGGCTCTGTCGTGACGGGCATGAACTGGGTCATAACCCGATCATGACATGATCATCTCTGTCACGGTCTTGGCCCAACTCATGTTGACCCGGCAATGACACAATCATAATCGTGGCAGGATCATGACTGGATCATGATCCAGCATCTGGCCGAACATTCGTGCGTATCCTGTGGAATACACCCACCACTACTGCCAACATTACAGTAGATGATTTGTTGTGTTCCGAGTTTGAAGCAAGCAACGGAACCATGAATGGCAGCACGAGCAAGGTATGACGTTCCCTCTGGCACGTGTTAGTGTTGCCTGGGAGTGAGCGATAGCGAGCGACTGGGAGAGAAAGGAAGGACGAGGAAGGAATCGGACCGAAACTGAGCATCTAACCTGCACACAGTGTTCGAATACGCCCCACACTACGTACAAACTCGTCGCATGACTCGGTCATGATCTGATCATGAGCGGGTCACGAAGCCGGGGGTCATGAGCGAAGTCATGACTCAATGACGTTACTCATTGGAGTGTCGGCATGGCCTGCGCCTTTACGGCGAAGCATGGACACGTTGCCGGGGCTAATTTCCCCAGATATGACGGTCCGAGTATCGAAAGAAAACATCTATTAGGTAGTCTGAGGCTCTACTGTATAAAGCGACACGCACACACACAACCTTGGACGAAGCTACAGTATACCGATACTGCTGCACATGCACATAGATATAGTGACGAGTTCCGCCGACAATCTCCGATAGTTGTGTCCATTCGACATTGGTGTTGAATTTCCAGACCTTGATCATGTTGATCCCGGAGCATCCGAGAACTGACGGAGGCTCAAACAAAAACCTATCGAGGCTCAAAAGGCGCTCCACACTACAACCACGTTGTCTGTACCTGAAATGCGGTGCCTCCCGGAGAGATCGATATGGTGGCGCACTGGCCGTAGAACGTTGAACAGCCTAGGAAGAGCAGTGGCAGCAGGAGCGAGGACATTGGATCTGTTGGTCTAAGTAGCACCTTATCGCAGTGTATCCGTCGCTATGACGGAAGTGTAAGCACGGTAGTGGTGCTGGTGATACCACGAGGGTTTAGCCCGTTCAGCAGTAGTCGGGAAATGGAGACTAGTGGGGTGGCGTTAGTAATGAACGACCGTGCGAGGAGTTGAGTGTGAGTGAGTGTGAGTGAGTGTTCGACCCGGCCAAGTTTTCAAAATTGTCGGGTGGATGCAACTGTTCTTTCGGGTGGATGTTGGCTGATTGTGTCTTCGTCCCCTTGGAATTTCCTAACCACACGGTTGATATGGAGACTCCACGGTGTCTCCCTGGCAACATACGTTCTGCGTTCTTGTTTGCCAACCTCATACGTAGACAAATACATGCATGTAGACTATTGCGAAACGCGGGCGGACTGTCAAGTTTTCGGTACGCCTCTTTCCGTTGGCGGTCTGAACCGTTTTAAACGGTTGAACTTCAGAGGTTAGACTTGGGTTAGAGGTCAGACCAGGGCACCAACGAGTAACCCAAGTCAATTGGGGCACCATACGGATGGTGTAGATCCTCACGACTTGTTCTACATTGGGGTTTATTACGTGCAACTGCCTTTCGTGCGCTCCTCGGGTCATCTGTTCGACGACCCGCCTGTTTCAAACTACAACAACAGACTTCACTCGTTCGTGGTATATGTTGATTGACTCGGTTCCTTGTTCTCTTGACTGGAACGCGTGGTCCTAGCATCTACGCGAGCTACAACCGCTTACGTCTGTATTGGCACGTACGAGCACGGACGCACGACGGCACGCACGACCGACCCTCATTCTCGCTGTCGCCTGCCTCATCTCGAAGGAATTGTTGTCACTTTTTTGTAGCCGTGGGAGGAAGAAGCGGTTTCTCAGATTATCAAATACCGCAGGAGCTCAAAAGACTACAGAACATGTGTACCAGTCTAACAAGATACGTCAAACGCTGGAAAATGATACTAATATTAGGTCATTATAGATATGCTAGTCTACAGCAGCTTTCTACTCTTTGTCAATGGTCATCAGCTGACTGAGGGGTAGTCGAGAAAAGCTTCAGCTCTCCGATTTTCTGCTACTGTAGAATCTATGGAGCACCTTTTACGTGCAATGGTTGTGCATACCAGTCTCATCTCCATCTATCTCCGTGTAAACATCTACAGTAGTAGCTGCGTTCTCTCGGCGATTGTTGCGTACCAGCTGTTGCATACCCGAACGAAAATCGCCTGATGGAAACAAAGTACCGTCCTTGCTTCATTGTTGCGAGGAAGACGCTATCTCATGGTTGATGTACATGCACACATGCGTCAACAACGGCATTGGATATTCTGCGCAGCGTTCAGGTGGGCAATTCACCCGCTCCAAGCTACACGGTACGATTTTTCTTGATGCTTTGCCCACACGTCGTCATTGATTTATGTGACGGCAGAGATAGGCATCTTACATGTACACATGTGTATCCATGTTTGAAGATTTTCTCACCTACTACCACCTCAGCTGATCATTGACACTACGGTGGTCATGTATTTTCAAGGGTGCATCTCGTTGACTGGTACGTAGTCTAGGTACTAGACTAGGGGGAACGATTGCCCCCCCGCCCCCCAGTGGGGCAGAAGAAGTAGATGAGAGGCAATGATTACATCGGCACGAAATAAGAGGGTAAGTCTTCGACGATGTGAGGTCCACACGTAAGCCCGTTGGGTAGATAGTCTACTCGGTACAGTAGTCGAAAACAGACTACTAGCGATCCTGTCCTGGTGGTGATGTTCGTGGCGCCACATTAAAGTGGCCGGCTCTATTGGCGCGATGTTTCCTACGACGGTTGTTGACATGTTCAGATGCGGGGTGTTGTGCTCTACGTCGAGGGTTGTTGATAGAATCGGCGATACAGCATGCTGCCTCCGACGGCGGGACTTGATGGTTGCCCGGTACTTGCGTTGCAGGCGTTATCTTGCCTTTCTTCCGTCGCTCTCTCTGGCGATATTGTTCCAAACGCTATTACCGCCAGGGTCGTTCATGTGTGGGAAGAAGTGTGCCGGTGATGGAACCACAATCGGTGTGAGGAGCCCTTAGACTACATACATAGATCCACGAAATTGCACCTAACCACGAAAGCTTATAGGGTAGCAGGGTTTGGCCACGGTGTGGAAAGAGGTTCGCCATGCGACGCCGGGGCTGGGCACGCCGGCGTTCGGGTACAGTTTACCGCCTCTCGTCATGGCGAGACACAATATCCAACATCTGTCCGAGTGCCGAGTTTCACGCCGCCGTGGTGTGCCAGATGTACGAGATTTTCGGTGGCCGCGAGCCTTACGAGCCACGGTGAAATCGTTCGTGTTACCGAGAACGGGAGTTTCGGATATCCTTACCATCAGGAAGGAGTACGAGACTGTGTCAATGTACGACACGGAATGCGAGCGGTGGATTTGGACTTTCGAGATATGGTTGCCGTCATTTCCTTGTTTCTTAATGGTCGTGTTCGTCTTCATTGTGTCATCAGCAGTATGTGGCGGGGGTCCTCCAGCGGGTTCCCTCCAGAGCCCCGCTCGTACAGGACAGGATACCGCAAGTATTGTGTAGTACGTACTGCAGGGCCCAGAACGACGCGACGTTCAACTTCTGCCAACACTGTGGGACGCCCCCGTTCCAGGTGTTTGGAACCTCGGGTACCTGGGGCGACCGTGGTCATCGATAAGTCCCGCTTAGCACCGCGCGTGAAGAGACCGTGTTAGCATCCCTGAGGAGCAAGGCCAGTCAGCAACGCAAATGCGCCGTGGCGGATAAGCTTGATGCGTTCCTCAGAGCGCACACGGACGGGAATCGGGGATGGAAAGTGCTACCGACGTCGATGTGCAGGACTGGCTCTGCTGGCTTGATTCTCACGGCAACGGTACGAAGGTGGTTCATGCGGTCGACTGCACTGAGATCTGGTCCAATTCGTTGGCGGCGTGTCGAAAGGATAGCACTGGCGCGAACCGGCACGCAGCCCAAACATAGGACAAAGCGTTTGTGTCGAAACTCAAGTGTGCAATGTCGGAGATATTGGGGAAGTCAGATCCGTGGGATACAAATGTGAGAAGAGAGGTGACGCTGCCGATAGCACGGCGGTCCGAGGGGGATCAAGCAGAGCAGCGCCGAGTGGGGATTACAGTTAAGCATGCCAGACCGATGCCCGCCCCACTCCTCCTGCGTCTTGCACGGTACATGCGCAAGACGGGGAACCACCTGTACACGGTGGGCGAGCGTGTGGCTCGCAGTAGAGACATCGCGCTGTTCATCACTGCGTTCACACGATGCAACGATGGTTCGACTTGGCGCGCGCGTTGGCGGCACAAGTCTTGAGCCTTCCCGACGGGACAGGGATGCTTTTCAATTTTCACTTCGGCAAGACCCTGAGAAGCTCGTCGCATGCGGTGGCGGTTAGACGAGACCGCCAGTGTACCGAGCTCTGTCCATTGCGAGCGATACGGTGCTTGTTACCCAAGGTCAACGCCGACGGCTTGAGGGGGTCGTCACAGTGGTCGGCAGCACGACAGCGTCGTTACAAGCTCACATACACGAAGGCCGTCTGGGAGATGCAGGTACCAGTAAACTATGCATTTATTGAGGGTAGGCGGAGCGGTGAACCAGTCGTTGGCGGGGACTGCACGAGAAGCCCTTATGGGCTTTGTGGGATGGAAAACGCACGGGTTTGCACAGCGATATGTCGGACCCACGATACAAGGGGGAGGTGTTGCTGCTAGGTGCGGGCAAGTTCAGAGTCAGCATGAGGAAGAGGAGCGGTTGTACATGGAGACAGTCGATCTCCCGTTGCAAGAAGAACGCACCGAACGATTTTCGGCTTTTGGATAACCAAGGGCAATGAATGGCGGTCGCTGTAGCTTCGTGAACTTCAGGTTCCTCTGTCTTCGATCGAGAAGTATGGGGAAAAAAGTCGGACAACAGCAAGAAATAGAAGGTCATCAACATGAAGTATCCGTGGGTCCCATGGCGTAGCGGAGGCCTCCTTTCATTCCAACCTCTACATCGTCGACAACTATTCCGCAGTAAACGTTTGAAACTCACACGTCGTCGATTCATGTTTGAAATGCCGTGGAAATTGTTGCGAAGTTTCCGTCCAAGAAAAGAACGAAATGCTTTTGGTTCGGTATAATATCGCCAGAGAGCGACGAATGAAGGCCAACACAACTAATTATTTTGCGTTTTGCAATGGTGGGACTCGGGATGAGGTGCTTCTAGAAACTACCTGTCTTGAGACCGAACTGGTCGGGGGATGGACCTGGTTGGCTGGTAAAAGGGGTCGAGGACATCTCCTCGAGATGTGTCCGTCTCCGGTAGTACTCCGACAATCCTTCAGTGATATTGTAACTAACACGACGAAGCGGTGCCTGCTGAATTTGGTCTTCGCTGAAAGACGCAGCAGAAAGAACGCGTGCGCCGAGAAAGGAAAACAAGCCACCAGAAACGGCTGTCAAAATCTGGCCGTTTGTGTCAACAAAATCATCAGTTCAACTATCCAACCATGCAGAGATGCATGTTCTCCAGTCACTGAATAACCCAGGAGCATCAATCTCGATCCTAGCGAAGGCCCAGAGGTTTAGCAGTCGACGCGAGAAACAAGAAGGTTCCGCTTTTGGACAGGAGGTTGTCCATGGGCACATCGAACTACTGTAGATGCGAGACACATCTGAGTTTCTTCTTACAATTGGAATTCGAATAGGGCTTGGCCACCCCCCCCCTCCTCTATGAAAGATAGTGCTTCTCGGAAACAGTATGTTACGGGTACACAAACGACCCCGAACTCTCACGCGAACCCTCACGTGCACGATGCATTCCATTATGTACCTATTCTCACACGCTCCTCTCGTGCTATTTGATTAGACCCACCCGTCGTGCCGAACAAAACAAACAACCTGTCGGCTTTAAACGCGCACCCAGGCTTAAAATATTAATTTAATTTGACACGTAACCCTGACTATGCAGTACATGCATGCGGACACGATATCGAGCTTTTCTTCAAAACATCAACTCAAACTCGAGCGGTGGTGGACCAAAATCGCATCACGACCAAAAACATCTTCAGCATGTGTCGTGAGTGTCTCCTCGAAACCACGAAACAGCCAACATCACCCAACACCAAAAACAAGACCTGCATATTGTACTACAGTATATGCTGCTTCGCAAAAAGAAAGTAATGCCTATATACTTCATCGACACCATACTCATAATACCGCAGTAGCGGTACTCCTACGAGATGGGTAACTAAGCAACACCGTCACAACGGGTTGTAAAACAATTGACGACGTTGTCGATGGGGTAAAGAAAAAGCACCTCCCTACGTGCATTGCACACCCATACCTGAGCAAAAAAACAGCTGAAAAAAACCTAACATGCAACTATTGTAGACTAAATAGTATCAACATTGTGCAGGCACCCGTCATGCGAGGCAGTGCACGCTTCAGGGTTAATGAGCCGAGTCAAAAACTTGTCCGGACTTTCGGTCCTGCTTCAGAGGCATATTCGCGTCTCGTAAGACGTGGCCTCGACTCAAAAAGGGGGGCCTCGAAACAGGCTAAATGGTTATTCCTAGACTACCAGAATGCAACGAACAGTTTCGCTTGATGAGTGGTACGTGGCAACGACGCCTGAATACCTCAAAAACACTCCCTCCACAGGCAGCAACAATGCAACGAGGATCCGGCGAGACAATAGGTTGCAACGTAAACAAAAAGGAGACACTAGTTGCCCCCCGGTCGATGGGAATGCACTTGCGACCATCGCCCACTTACACGATCCCGCTGTTGTTGATGGAAAATGCCACCGCACAGGTGGTCGTTAAAAAAATGCGCAGACATCCGCCCGGAATAGGACGAGATTGACGGTGAAGAAAAATGTGGCGCTCTACGTTTAGGTCTCCGATTCATACTCCCCCTTCAGGCAGTATCGTCGTCGTCGTTATCATCGTTATCGTCGTCGTGGTCGTCGTGGTCGTCGTGGTCGTGGTCGTCGTCGTCGTCGTCGTGGTCGTCGTGGTCGTCGTCGTCGTTATCGTCGTCGTTATCGTCGTCGTTGTCGTCGTTATGGTCGTCGTCGTCGTCCTCGTCGTCGTCGTTGTGGTCGTCGTCGGCTATAATGATACACGGGGCCTCGTTGGTGTCGTCACAGTATCTGCCGCTATCGTGCACCTCTGGTGGGCAGCAAGACTCAGCGCCGAGACCGTTCGAAGCGCCCGAAGCGTCGCATCCTGGACCTCCGCACTGGCCACACCCGAGCGAACAACAGATCTCGCCTCTGTGGTCGATGCCCTCGAGGCCATTGCTGCACGTACTCTCTGTTTTGAAACGGGCAAGTCCAATGAATTTCGGTTTTGTTTTGTGATGGTGAGTTCGAAATTTTGAGGTGCAGGCAGCACTGCCATCAAGATTTTCCCCGACGCATATCCTTGCTCATGGCACATAGCCACTGTAAGCGGACAGGATGTTTGGGCTACCAGAATGCTATGGCGTTCACCTTCGTCATCGTCGTCCTCAGCATCACCCTCGTTGGTGTCGTCGTTGTCGTCGTCGTCGTCAGCATCGGGGGCACTGCCGTAGATGCATGGGGCTTCGCCGGTGTCGTCACAGTATTTGCCGCTAGAACTGACCGGTTCTCTACAGCAAGAGTCAGCGCCAAGACCGTACGCGGCGCCAGAAGTGCTGCATCCCGTCCCTCCGCACTGGCCACACTCGAGCGGGCAGCAGACGACGCGGCCGTCGATGCCCTCAATGCCGTCGCGACACGTACTCTCTGTTTCTTGAAACGTACGGGTTGGAGATCGGGTCGTGCGGGCGCGAGAAGTACGCGAAAAATGTTGGTGATAGTTGGAACGGAGTGTGCTCGTTTGTTGTTTTTTAGTGGCGCAGCAGGGCGACCAACCAAGCTTCTCAATAACACGTACGGGACCGCAGCCTACTACTTCATTTCGTGTTCATTTCGATGGACTTGTTGTGCTGCTATGTATTATTCCCCCAAACTCATGTTGCCCACTATACTGCTGTAGCTCAATAGCACGCTTTCCATACAATATGTTTTCATCCTTCGGCCATGCGGTGGGTGACAGTTCCCCTGCTGCTGTTCTATGCCAAGACGTCGCTGTCGTTGTCTCTTCTCCCGCATTATCAGCAGTCTTCCAAAATACTGGGACTTCCTAGTGGAACAGTCTGCCAATACTTCGCACAGCAAGCATGTTCTGCTTTCTCGTCATTGTTGGCGTCGGCCAAGAACTACAGTAGTGTCGTTTCGGCTCCCCCTCACGTTTTCGAACCATCTGTCGGTTTTCCTGTGTGGAACACTCTCTCCCGCTACGAGTTGTCCCTGCTCTTGTGAATCATGTATGTTTTTCGGCGTGACTGCCCAACAGATAGCACGGCGACGCCAATAGGTCCAATGCTCGTGTACGCGCTCCTTTTCGATCGCTTAGATTTCTTGTACCCTGTATTGTTTCTGCACCGCCTTCTTCACGTCGCCCTTTCAGGGAGGCCTTCAAACGCGCCCCGCCGCCAGATGGCTATTTGTGTGTGCGTGTGGGCTACTTGCTGTGGATCATGATGGTTGGATACTTATCCCCACTCATACCCGAATTTTGGCTCCCCAACCCAGCGTACAACGCGGTCGATTTCCCCTAAGTATCGGTGCCGTTCGGTTTTGGAATTTTGGGGCACATTGGGACTACAGTATCATTCTTGTAATGTCCCATACCATTATGGCATACATTCTAACATACTGAGTGGTAGCGTACAGCAAGGGCAGGAGGATTGGTCTGTCTTCGGAAATACTCACCGGCTTCAGCCGTTGGCTCGGTCGTTGGCTCGGTCGTTGGCGCGATCGTTGCTTCAGCCGTTGGCTCGAGCGTTCCCGCAGGCGTTGCCTCGAGCGTTGCCGCAGGCGTTGGCGCGATCGTTGGCGCGATCGTTGCTTCAGACGTCGGGACGGTCGTTGCCGCGGGCGTTGGCGTCGGTCGTTGGCTCGAGCGTTGCCGCAGGCGTTGGCGCGATTGTTGACTCGATCGTTGGCTCGGAGGATTCCTCGTTCATTGCCTCGGCAAATGCCTCGGTCGTTGCCTCGGGCGTTGGCTCAGGTGCCGGGGTCACCTGGGCACACGACAACGAAACGCGCTTGTTATGAGGGTTACTGTAGTCGTTGTTTTCCATGTAGTTCGTTTCCATCCTCACATCTGGAGTGTATCACTATGGGGCGCACTCTGCATTACCTATTATGCGCTACACTACTCCACGAATGTTGCCTCTTTGGCTGAAGAACTAAGGCCCGTGGTCGCGTCGGCCACGGATATATTGTGCGGCCCGCATGCCGCCGCCTTGCACCCATGAGGAGGGCTTCGCTCACACCCTGCCCCTAAGTGCACACGCACATGCATGCACGAACCGAACCTTTCCACGCCAGAGGGTGAATCGCCCATTGCACGCCTCGGCGGTGTTTAACTTCCCTCCCGCGCATCTATCCATGCATGGTCGCCCGAATATCAAGTGTCGAGCCTACAATACAACAAGACCAAGCGGAGCCTATAATACAACTAGACCAAGCGGCTTCCAGTCCCAACAGAGCGGAACAACCAGAGATTACTGCTACCTGGTGCTGCGGGTACTTCGACTTCTATGTAAACGGCAAAATGCAAATGACAGCCGATTCGAAACGTTTGGTATCAGAACGCGCCAAGACCTTACTGGAGTTGTGATACCAAGCAGCACATCGGAGACAATGGACGAGTCTCGCTACCCGAGCAAAGAACGAACGGCCCACACCTACATCTCGCGATCGAATGGACGGCTCCAGCAAGACAAGTAGATCGCACTACGCCTTGTCGCCATCGTATCTCGGTCTCTCTTTTGCTAGTGTTCTCTCTCGCTAGTGTATTCTATAAGAGAATCGAGCTCACCGATGCAGAGGTTGACCCAGGCGCCGATGAGGACGAAGAGTCACAGGGTATCAACGGGTCGTAGTAGTAGGCTCCTCCGGAATAGTTGTACTGCGTTCATGACGCCCAGTGCAAGGAGAGAGCGAGAAAGAGAGTGGGAGAGAGAGAGAGAGAGGAAGCGAGAGAGAGAAAGAGAGAGAGAGGAAGACGGAGCTCAGAGGAGTGGCAAAGGCGGCCGCGCTCCTGCTTGTTCTCTGAATCAATCATTATCGGACGTGGTTCAGCGGGGACTGACGCGGAACCGAGCTACATTCCTGCAACAGAGCCACTTGCCACTCCCTATTGTGTGCTCTTCTACTATGGAGACGGGTGTTGTGGGTCATGTTCAAAACATATGTCAGGTTTCGGTAGTAACCTTGGAGGCCAGAAAAGCGGCTCCTACCCCCATGATCTAGGTTTTTTCTAAGGAAGTATCCACCAAGTACTTGTGATCGATGGCCGTAACGCCCCCCGCCACCCTTGAGTATCGTACCCACCAGAACAGCAGGCCAGGGAAAATATCGGTCTCCAATCTAGGGCTCAACACTCACGTCGGCGTCATCATCGGTGTCAGGAACCTCGATGTCGTTGCCGCAGATCTGACCCTGGGGAGTAACCATGACCTTTATGCCGGAGGCCCGGCAGTTGACCATGGTGTTTTCGTATACCTGTTGCATGCGCGGACGGGCCGGATAGGTAGAGGGCCGGGGGGGCGGGAGGAGGGACGGGAGGCCGTGGTTCGCGTATGAGTTGGTTGAATCATCACTGACTGTTGTATGTGGACTCGCTCGACACCGTCTCATCTCTTCCAAGTCGATGCGTGGGAAGATGTTCCGGCTCGAAAACACTATCTATCCGAAATCGGCGACGAGGCGATGTCGCCCTCGGCGTTCAAGTTCCTGGGGGACCTGGGGAAGCCGTCGACAGGTAGGTGCGTGTCTGTGTAACGGTGCGAAATATTCAGCCTTTCAACCGAGGTAGGATGGGGGTCAAAGAAGTATCTGACTCACGGTGAGAGCAGCGTCCTACTGTTGGACACCCACCACGTTGACGACAGAAGTAAATATTCGGGTGAGATGAAACTTCCTCGGACGAACCTTCCTTGGCCCAGCCTTTGAATGTCACAAAAACAAGCGCTACCCGTGTGGGGGAAACCGCGGCACCTTTCCATCGCATACACTCAGAACTCTCGGTGTATGCCTGAGGTCACACCAGCACCTGGTTGTTGGCGCCGTACTCAATGCCGTCCACCGTGTGGCCTCCTAAACGGACACCCGCCCCGTCCGTGTCTTCGATGTGGTTGTAGCGGATGATGCTCCGGTCACCTCGGCTTCCGATGCCTGCCCACAAATGGCGATATTTGCTTTCGTTGTAGTTGCTCGAGT
>FN648924.1:0-12145 GCA_000310025.1 Ectocarpus siliculosus | reverse complement strand
GCGGGGGGGGTTGGAGGGGCCAAGAGAAGCCATCCAGCTGGCATGAACGCGAACAATGGTGAGGGTTGTTCGGCACAAAAGAGCACAGAAAATTTCATGCGGTTGGTCCATGGCACACGAAGGAGGCTGGGTAACCCCACGACGCTCGGGAAACACTCGGCAATCAACACACACTAAAGGCAACATACGTTCATCGGCGAAGCAAACGACAAACATTACGCACCATGGCGAGGGCGATGGCACTCCCCACGGGGTCCGAGTTCTCGGCGCTTGCCGTTGTGGACCGTAGCCTCTGCCCGTGGCTTGTGGAAGAGCTGCGCTTGCTGCGGATGGGAGCATCCTCGGTGTACTTCCGGGAGGTCGCTCTGTGCTTGGAGCGGCCGCGGACAGCGTTGGAGCCCGCGTTGCCCAGGTCCCCGAGCGGCAAGCGGGCACGCCCCGAGCTGCTGCTGCCACCGCCCATCGAATGAGACGTACCGAAAAGGAAAGGTGAGGAATTCGGAAGTGAAGGGTTGAGGGAAAGGAGAGAGAATG
This sequence comes from Ectocarpus siliculosus, assembly GCA_000310025.1. Taxonomy (NCBI): domain Eukaryota; class Phaeophyceae; order Ectocarpales; family Ectocarpaceae; genus Ectocarpus; species Ectocarpus siliculosus. The sequence continues at coordinate 11,611 of FN648924.1, read as the reverse complement.
TTGTGTGGAGGAGGGGCGTCGAGGGTGGGGCGAGCGATTGCACGACGCTGAGAAAAAAACAACGCACCGATCATGGAAACTTTAGATTTTTGTTACTTGTACAACAAACAAAATAGTCCAGTACAAGAAAAGAAGAAGAAAAAGTACGAATGCTTCTATCGCTTGAGTGTACTTTACCAATGCCCATTGCAAAGTTGAAGTTCGTGTTAGGGACTTAGGGACTACTGCTGTACATAGCATTGAGACGTCAGAACGATGCCCGTCTGTTCCGAAAGCATGGGAAACTGCAGGTGAGGGTCCGCACCCTCAAGATCCATCGTGCAATCTGAATGCCATACGAATGGCTATGGATTGCCCGAGGTGGTCTGTGGAACGTTGATAATCGGGCATCTTTCTGTCTAAGGCCATTTGTGCAACATTGGTAGTAGGTGTTTGTTCATCCGAGGCGACCTTTGGGACAGAAATGACCGATATTGCCAGCGGTTTTTTTCTGGCAGGTCTCCGCCGTTGGTATTTGGCGGACGCATTTGAAAAGGGGCACCGCAGACACACACACATCATTCCCGGTCTCGGCAACACACAACACACATGTTTTATTAATATAATTTTCTTAACATATATGATATGACCCAACGAATCCATCTCTAGCTAAGAAGAGAGTCTAAGATAGACTAGCAGTGAATTCAGAGCGTCAGAGAAAGCGATTCATGTTTTGGACCCCAAAACCCGTTACAATTTTTACTTGTATCTTTTCGACTCGCAACCCATCGGGAGGTTGCATTGTCCAGGCGTGCTGTCGTACTCGTATCATACGTCAGTGGGTGTTTGCATCATTCGGGACCCTTAGAGTTTGGGGAATGGTCTATTGTTATCCAATTTCCTAAGCACCAGCCGGGTCTGCATGTCTGCGTCCAGCGTTCGTACTCGTCAAATGTTGTTTTCCGTGGACGACTATATAGGCCTTGGTTCGTACATACTCTTCGTGTTTTACGGAGGATGTGGGAAACGTACACTAATAGGGACTAATTCGGTCTAGACCCTCTATCTACACCAAAGTCTACCACTGTGAAGGCTGTGTAGCCCTTAACCTCCCGCGCGGAATGGTCAGCAGCCGATCATACGACACCCAGCGCTGCCCACCGCTACCTTTGGGCTTAGGAAAGAATGATACACGCTGCAGCAGTGCGATGGCGAAGTGCATGTGCGTGCCTATCCGTGATTGCAAAAAAAATGACCAACGGCGATATTACCTTTTCCCTCACCCCGCGTTGCGTGCATGACCAGAGCTGGTATGCTTAGGGACACTCACGCTCCAACAAACATCGAACCCTAACCCAACATCGAACACGGTGCACAAGTCGGTTGTTCATGTGTGCAGAAACAAACAGCAGTACACGCTGATTGGAGGCGTACTGCTGTGGATGGGGGCTGAGACCTGTGGCAGCAGCGTGCAGAAGCGCGGGAGGACACAAAAAAAATCGTGATTCGCTCACATGGTTGTCTCGGTTCTCGGCTATGCGGCTGAAGAACCGGTCTCGTCCCTCATAACCATTCGCCATCGGCTGACGCATGCTCGGCACCATGCATTATCCTTTGTGTCCATGCGCCCCCTCCTGTCCATGTGCGCACACGTCCATGCGTGGTGAACAGGCTGGAGTGTGGCGCCGTTTAGGGGGACACGCTGTTAGGATCAACAGATTACCCCATTATGTCAGCACTACTTCAATACCAAGCTATGCGCCCCCCCGCACGACACCCCAACCCTCCGCCGGCTCTATCTCATTGAACCACAGCAGCCCATGGCACAAACGAGGCCGCGGAGGGTGAGCCTCGAGAAGTTTCCTGGCTGCGGTTATGAGTGTAGTGCCTATGGCGCGTCGTTCAGCTCGTTGAAGAACGGTGGGGCGCACGTCGCGATATGTGGAGCGCCCTCAACGCCGCAGGCGCCACTACACCTAGTTCCGCCGCATCGCACGTCAGCGACGGCGGTGGTGGAGGGGACAGGGTTAGGAGGGACAGCACTGATGGTGAGCACTCTACAATCAGATATAGTTGCGGGCTTATGTATTGCCTCGCGTGCGCACGATCCACTCGGTCGTCCTTGGGTGGTGTGGTGGTGAACCTCTCAAATCTCTGGCAACAGTTGTTCGAATATCTCTCTGGGCTGCAATCTCTTGTGGGTCACAACACCCGTGGAGGGGGGCAGGTAGAGCAGGAGTCGGCACTATCCTTCCTCACGTATGTATACGAACACGGCAAGGCTTGATCACTGACGCTGGGATAGGTCTGGCGATTTGACGAAAACACGCACACGTCCCTCTCGGTTCGTTGGATTGTATAATTTAGTACCCTACCACTGCCGGGGAACACCGTCTTGCCTCGCAGCAATGACGCCGCGTTCACCCTCTTGTGCACCATTGCTCTTTTTATTCGAACGGGTCACGCAATGTCTCGAAAGTCATACGTACTCCTACGTAGAACAAAGAAGCCGAGGCGATAGGCTTGAGGCCGATGCTGATGTTGTACGATATAGCCTCGCACGATGCAGGGAGGGGGGGGCATTTAGCCGTTCGTCGCGTCGCTTCTAACAGTTGAGTCTTGCGTTCGAAGTGCGCTACAACTGCCATGTACCTCACATTTATTTCCCATTTCACATGCATAGGTGTGCATGAGCACTCTCAATTTCGAGGTTGGGGGGGGGGGGGGCAGCCTCCGCGTTCCTAAGCCTCTTGAATTGTAATAGAAATCGCGCGATGCGGTTCACTACGGCGGATGTGTGCTCTCGACCTCCCCCGTCAACATCCTACACGAGATGCCGGTACCGCTGAGTGTATGCAACACTATCGGCCTGTGGGGACGAGAGAGCGCGATGAACAACATCACCCACAGATTTCGAAGAATATTCATTTGCTGTATCGATCGCATGCTGCTGGTGAGCTCTGTCGATCTCGTGGTTGGCCCTCTTTCCCTTTTCCGTGGCACATCCTGGCCAAGTCGACTCGTGATTGTCTGTTGCTATTTAACACAACTCGCTCCACTCGCCATTTGATATTCGCGACACCAGGCGGCAGCGGTACGTGCGACAAAGGATTTGAGGGCAATGCCGGAGGTGACGACACCACGGGTGAAGCCGGCAGTGGAGCCGGTGATCCAGCGAGCGACGGGTCGGCGACGGTAACACCCTGGCTGGGACATTTGCACAAACTCATCGAGGAATACATGAACGCAGAGGTAGTCGACGGCGAAGATCTGAATTTTGCTGGTTTGGCGCTAGGCAGCCGCTTTTTTCCCTGGGCGAACCTCACCGAGATGCTCGTATCGGTATGGGCCATAGTCTGCAGGCCGTCAGGTGGAGTGCGAAAGGTCGCGTAGGCGGGGTCGAGGTCACGAAGGAGTTGACAGCTGGCCGTCTCTGCCGGGAAGTGCTTCAGGAGGTGTTCAAGATCTTGCCGTTGCAGACGACTCCAGCAGCCTCGGAAGACGGCACGACGGGAAGAAGGGGGGGGCGGCCGCACGGTTACCAACAGTGGGATGCCGGGTTGGGTCCAACTCGGCTCGAGACCGGTCTGGACGCCCCGGCATGGCAGCAGGCGATATCGAAAACATTGCCATCCGCCGAGCAACTAGAAAAGCACTACGACGATGCGCTTGGGTGTGGTAGGACCTCGCAGGAGGCGCCATGTAGTAGGCGGACGTGCCCTTTTTGCTGGAGGAACAGAGGCCAAGGGATCGTCCGTCAGACGGTCGTGGTGTTTAACCATTGGGGCCAGGCTCCGGCGGAAGTCAGTGCTGGAATCGGCACCATCCGTGGCGGCCGGTCAAAGACGCGGGTACCCCTACGTGGGTCCGGTCGGCGGCATCGCGTGGCAATGACGTCGAGATGTACCTCAAGGCCGAAGACCAGCGAGCTGGAAACCAAGGGCTAGGTCGCACGACGCTCGGGAAAGTGGCCTATTTTTTGGAGCACCAAAGCAACGACTGGAGACAAGGTGATAGCAGCAACGCCATTCCGGAGGGAGAATTCACCATTTGGGTGGCGGTGGTGGAGTATGTGACAGCAGGAGTTGGCAACAAGCGCAAGGTCGATCCGGTGACCGGTTTGGACATGCTTCGGATGCGCACGTCCCTTACGTTTTTCCCTGCCTCGGCCATCCGGTGCGTAGTGCATATGATGCATGCCTGTTCCACAACTGGGACATCCGCCCGCCGCCTGGTCGACGAGGGGAGCAAGCGGCCGGTGTGGCGGTGCAACCTGACAGGAAACCCGAACTACCTCCTCAACAAGTACTTCCACAGTGTTCTGCGGGACACCATCGCCTGAGCCGTGAGTGACGACGGGTTCGTTGTATGCGATCGACCGTATGCATACCCTTTCTGTCTCCCCTGCCTCCGCAAGTTGTCTGAGATGGGAACCTAGAGCAACCTAGAGCCATACGGCAATCTAGTGATTTAGTTTCATTTCCCTCCTACACCGCGGACGATCGATGTTTTGTGGTTTGCTGGAAAGAATCTGCAATTGAATGGCCTTTTGCTTCGCATCGAGCAAGCCAAGGAAAGGATACCACCGTACGTTTAGGTTCTTCATCGGAAGTAGTTGGGCTACGGGGGGGGGACTGGCAAAGGATCGTGCCTACAACTGTGGAAATTGTTTTGCCTCTCTGACACACGCACGCATGCACCAGTTGCCGTTTGCAATGAGCCTGATCCCCCGTCATGTACTCGAAAATTCTCGGTGGGAAACATGGAGTCCTAGGTTTCGCCTTGGTCTGGTATTTTACCCTCGTTTTCTGCGACTACCAGGGCATTCGATGTCCATGCATGGAGTACCGTAATCCGATAATATAAAAACATGTTGTCTTTGCTCTGTTTTTTAGTTGCATCGCCGGCGTGGATATGTTGCCGTCTACGCCCGACGGGCTGTTTCGCATTCGTGCTGTTTGTTTCTGGGTCCTTTGTTGTTCTCTTTGGTTTGTCCTAGAGTGTGCCCTCTTTGGGTATATAGGTAGCTTCCAAGCTGTGACCACGGAAGTCGTCCGCGCCATCTGTACTCGTAGGGATTGCTCCATATTGGAGGCAAGGAGCAACAACAACAATCCGGAGGCTAAGACCACTCTTTGATTCTCGGACCCTACTGACGAGGTACCCCTCCCTCAACTTCCTTGCGCAATTCCACGCTCCTACTTTGTAATCAATCAGGTCTCAGGATGGGGATACGCGTAGATGACAATCCGGTGCTCTACAGATTTTCTCCTGTTTTTTATCGACTTCTCGAGTCGCGGATCTCGTTGGGCGGAGTCAAGCGAGAGGGCGGGGGAGGCGCAAGGAGTGCGGGATGGGGGCGGAAGGCCACGCCGCAAGGCTGAGCTGCTGTGGAAAATGATTCTGCTTGCTTTAGGACGTGTATTGTCGGGGGCAGCCTGCATAAAGCACTTCCGGGCCCACCAGAGCCTCTTTTGGGGGACAGGCGGGTCGGGATATTTTCGCGAGGAAGGTCATGGCAGGATAAGGGCACAGCCACTACGGTATGGCCGTAGACCGCCATTTTCGATTGTCGTGGTTGTCTTTGGTGTTGACCGTAAGCAAAGCGTCAGGTTGGAAAAATGAAGCACTCGGAGAGGCCTAAACGTGTGTATGTGTTTTTCTTGTAAATGCTCCTGGAGTATTTTTTGGTTTTGGGAAAAAAACAAACATGTTTTGCGGGGATCGAACTCCCGACCTCCTCCTTACTACACGTATCATACGCCTTCGCGATAAATTTTGCGCTTACTTTTTTTGGTTTTGGGAAGAAAAAATTTTTTCGCGGGGACCGAAGTATCGACCTCCTCCGTACTACGCAAATCATATGCCTACGCCTTCGCGGGAAATTTCGAAATTTCGCGCATAATTTGTTGTTTTGGGGGCAATTTTTTTTTTTTTTTTTGCGGGGATCGAACTCGCGACCTCCTCCTTACAAGAACTACGCTTGTCATACGTCTTCGCGATAAATTTCGCGCTTACATTTTTGGTTTTGCGAAGAAAAAAAAAGTTTCCCGGGGACCGAAGTATTGACCTCCTCCGTACTACGCTTATCATATGCCTATGCCCTCGAGAGAAAATTCGAAATTTCAAATTTCAAATTTCGCGTATAATTTGTTGGTTTTTTGGGGGAAAAAAGTATGTTTTGCGGGGATCGAACCCCCGACCTCCTCCTTACTACGCGTATGTATGTATGTCATTCGCCTTCGAGATAATTTCGCCCCTCTCCCCGGCGTACTTTTTACTGCGTGCGGGATCCCCCGGCTTACGTGATCGAGCTCACGTTTCGGACCTGAGGGAGTACCATATTTTTTTTCGTTTATGGCCCAATCAATCATCCTCGTGTGGTGTACTCCTTCCTTGTGTGTGTGCTTCGTAATCCTTGTGTGGGATTGTTTCTGGCCTCGACGCGAAGGCTCGCGTCGCTGGGTGGGGTGATTGTCACCCAGCTGCGGGCGAGCTTGCACCCATTTGTTTTGGATCGAGGTTGCCAGCCCGACAAGGCAAGGTTAAAATTGATTTCCTAATCCGATAGAAAACCGGCGGTTGGTAACTCAGCATGAAGAGGTTATACAGCGTATATTCAACCTGGGCAGGTTATGCGCGGGCATAACCTCCCATAACGTGCCCCACCGGCCACCTGTGTCCTTCTCGGAGGGACCTCACCAAGGTTCCTTACCCCCAAAGCCTGTGGAGGTCCGTCTCGGAGAGACCTCACCAAGGTTTTCACCCCCAAAGCCTGTGGAGGTCCGTCTCGGAGAGACCTCACCAAGGTTTTCACCCCCAAAGCCTGTGGAGGTCCGTCTCGGAGGGACCTCACCAAGGTTTTCACGCCCAAAGCCTGTGAAGGTCCGTCTCGGAGAGACCTCACCAAGGTTCCTTACCCCCAAAGCCTGTGGAGGTCCGTCTCGGAGAGACCTCACCAAGGTTTTCACCCCCAAAGCCTGTGGAGGTCCGTCTCGGAGAGACCTCACCAAGGTTTTCACCCCCAAAGCCTGTGGAGGTCCGTCTCGGAGAGACCTCACCAAGGTTCCTTACCCCCAAAGCCTGTGGAGGTCCGTCTCGGAGAGACCTCACCAAGGTTTTCACCCCCAAAGCCTGTGGAGGTCCGTCTCGGAGGGACCTCACCAAGGTTTTTCCCCCAAAGCCTGTGGAGGTCCTACCTCACCAAGGTCGATGTCCCTGCAGGGTGCCCACAGGAACCCTGTAGGGAAATCTGAACCCTGCAGGGTGCCCACAGGGTGTCCACAGGGTTGAAAGCCTGCAGGGTGGCCACAGGGCAGGGCACAATGGCCACGGGTGTGGTTGGTGGGCTTGTTTTCGCAACAGAGCTACTTACCAGGGTTGTTGCCTGCGTGGCGATTCACGCCTGAAATCAGAGAGTACGAATGCCGGAAGCACACACATCAATAGTGTGTGGCGGCCGTGGTTGGTGGGCTTGTTTTCGCAACAGAGCTACTTACCAGGGTTGTTGCCTGTGTGGCGATTCACGCCTGAAATCAGAGAGTACGAATGCCGGAACCACACACATGAATCGTGTGTGGCGGCCGTGGTTGGTGGGCTTGTTTTCGCAACAGAGCTACTTACCAGGGTTGTTGCCTGCGTGGCGATTCACGCATGAAATCAGAGAGTACGAATGCCGGAACCACACACATCAATCAGTGTGTGGCGGCCGTGGTTGGTGGGCTTGTTTTTCGCAACAGAGCTACTTACCAGGGTTGGTGCCTGTGTGGCGATTAACGCATGAATACAGAACGTGTAAATACCAGAACCACACACATCAAAAGTGTGTGGCGGCCGTGGTTGGTGGACTTGTTTTCGCAACAGAGCTACTTACCAGGGTTGTTGCCTGCGTGGCGATTCACGCCTGAAATCAGAGAGTACGAATGCCGGAAGCACACACATCAATAGTGTGTGGCGGCCGTGGTTGGTGGGCTTGTTTTCGCAACAGAGCTACTTACCAGGGTTGTTGCCTGCGTGGCGATTCACGCCTGAAATCAGAGAATACGAATGCCGGAACCACACACATGAATCGTGTGTGGCGGCCGTGGTTGGTGGGCTTGTTTTCGCAACACAGCTACTTACCAGGGTTGTTGCCTGCGTGGCGATTCACGCCTGAAATCAGAGAGTACGAATGCCGAAACCACACACATGAATCGTGTGTGGCGGCCGTGGTTGGTGGGCTTGTTTTCGCAACAGAGCTACTTACCAGGGTTGTTGCCTGCGTGGCGATTCACGCCTGAAATCAGAGAGTACGAATGCCGGAACCACACACATGAATCGTGTGTGGCGGCCGTGGTTGGTGGACTTGTTTTTCGCAACAGCGCTACTTGCCAGGGTTGTTGCCTGTGTGGCGATTCACGCATGAAATCAGAGAGTACGAATGCCGGAACCACACACATGAATCGTGTGTGGCGGCCGTGGTTGGTGGGCTTGTTTTCGCAACAAGAGTGCTACTTACCAGGGTTGTTGCCTGTGGGCGATTGACGCATGAAATCAGAGAGTACGAATGCCGGAACCACACACATCAATAGTTTGTTGCGGCCGTGGTTGGTGGGCTTGTTTTTCGCAACAAAAGTGCTACTTACCAGGGTTGTTGCCTGTGTGGCGATTCACGCATGAAATCAGAGAGTACGAATGCCGGAACCACACACATGAATCGTGTGTGGCGGCCGTGGTTGGTGGGCTTGTTTTCGCAACAACAGTGCTACTTACCAGGGTTGTTGCCTGTGGGCGATTCACGCATGAAATCAGAGAGTACGACTGCCGGAACCACACACATCAATAGTGTGTGGCGGCCGTGGTTGGTGGGCTTGTTTTCGCAACAGAGCTACTTACCAGGGTTGGTGCCTGTGGGCGATTAACGCATGAATACAGAACGTGTAAATACCAGAACCACACACATCAAAAGTGTATGGCGGCCGTGGTTGGTGGACTTGTTTTCGCAACAGAGCTACTTACCAGGGTTGTTGCCTGCGTGGCGATTCACGCCTGAAATCAGAGAGGTACGAATGCCGGAAGCACACACATCAATAGTGTGTGGCGGCCGTGGTTGGTGGGCTTGTTTTCGCAACAGAGCTACTTACCAGGGTTGTTGCCTGCGTGGCGATTTACGCCTGAAATCAGAGAGTACGAATGCCGGAACCACACACATGAATCGTGTGTGGCGGCCGTGGTTGGTGGGCTTGTTTTCGCAACAGAGCTACTTACCAGGGTTGTTGCCTGTGTGGCGATTCACGCATGAAATCAGAGAGTACGAATGCCGGAACCACACACATAAATAGTGTGTGGCGGCCGTGGTTGGTGGGCTTGTTTTCGCAACAACAGTGCTACTTACCAGGGTTGTTGCCTGTGTGGCGATTCACGCATGAAATCAGAGGGTACGAATGCCGGAACCACACACATCAATAGTTTGTGGCGGCCGTGGTTGGTGGGCTTGTTTTCGCAACAACAGTGCTACTTACCAGGGTTGTTGCCTGTGTGGGGATTGACGCATGAAATCAGAGAGTACGAATGCCGGAACCACACACATGAATCGTGTGTGGCGGCCGTGGTTGGTGGGCTTGTTTTCGCAACAAGAGTGCTACTTACCAGGGTTGTTGCCTGTGGGCGATTCACGCATGAAATCAGAGAGTACGAATGCCGGAACCACACACATCAATAGTGTGTGGCGGCCGTGGTTGGTGGGCTTGTTTTCGCAACAGAGCTACTTACCAGGGTTGGTGCCTGTGGGCGATTAACGCATGAATACAGAACGTGTAAATACCAGAACCACACACATCAATAGTGTGTGGCGGCCGTGGTTGGTGGGCTAGTTTTCGCAACAGCGCTACTTACCAGGGTTGTTGCCTGTGTGGCGATTCACGCATGAAATCAGAGAGTACGAATGCCGGAACCACACACATGAATCGTGTGTGGCGGCCGTGGTTGGTGGGCTTGTTTTCGCAACAGAGCTACTTACCAGGGTTGTTGCCTGTGTGGCGATTCACGCATGAAATCAGAGAGTACGAATGCCGGAACCACACACATAAATAGTGTGTGGCGGCCGTGGTTGGTGGGCTTGTTTTCGCAACAACAGTGCTACTTACCAGGGTTGTTGCCTGTGTGGCGATTCACGCATGAAATCAGAGAGTACGAATGCCGGAACCACACACATCAATAGTGTGTGGCGGCCGTGGTTGGTGGACTTGTTTTTCGCAACAGCGCTACTTACCAGGGTTGGTGCCTGTGGGCGATTAACGCATGAATACAGAACGTGTAAATACCAGAACCACACACATCAATAGTGTGTGGCGGCCGTGGTTGGTGGGCTTGTTTTCGCAACAGCGCTACTTACCAGGGTTGTTGCCTGTGTGGCGATTCACGCATGAAATCAGAGAGTACGAATGCCGGAACCACACACATCAAAAGTGTGTGGCGGCCGTGGTTGGTGGACTTGTTTTCGCAACAGAGCTACTTACCAGGGTTGTTGCCTGCGTGGCGATTTACGCCTGAAATCAGAGAGTACGAATGCCGGAACCACACACATGAATCGTGTGTGGCGGCCGTGGTTGGTGGGCTTGTTTTCGCAACAGAGCTACTTACCAGGGTTGTTGCCTGTGTGGCGATTCACGCATGAAATCAGAGAGTACGAATGCCGGAACCACACACATAAATAGTGTGTGGCGGCCGTGGTTGGTGGGCTTGTTTTCGCAACAACAGTGCTACTTACCAGGGTTGTTGCCTGTGTGGCGATTCACGCATGAAATCAGAGAGTACGAATGCCGGAACCACACACATCAATAGTTTGTGGCGGCCGTGGTTGGTGGGCTTGTGTTCGCAACAGAGCTACTTACCAGGGTTGGTGCCTGTGGGCGATTAACGCATGAATACAGAACGTGTAAATACCAGAACCACACACATCAATAGTGTGTGGCGGCCGTGGTTGGTGGGCTTGTTTTCGCAACAGCGCTACTTACCAGGGTTGTTGCCTGTGTGGCGATTCACGCATGAAATCAGAGAGTACGAATGCCGGAACCACACACATCAAAAGTGTGTGGCGGCCGTGGTTGGTGGACTTGTTTTCGCAACAGAGCTACTTACCAGGGTTGTTGCCTGCGTGGCGATTCACGCCTGAAATCAGAGAGTACGAATGCCGGAACCACACACATCAATAGTATGTGGCGGCCGTGGTTGGTGGACTTGTTTTTCGCAACAGAGCTACTTACCAGGGTTGTTGCCTGTGTGGCGATTCACGCATGAAATCAGAGAGTACGAATGCCGGAACCACACACATAAATAGTGTGTGGCGGCCGTGGTTGGTGGGCTTGTTTTCGCAACAACAGTGCTACTTACCAGGGTTGTTGCCTGTGTGGCGATTCACGCATGAAATCAGAGAGTACGAATGCCGGAACCACACACATGAATCGTGTGTGGCGGCCGTGGTTGGTGGGCTTGTTTTCGCAACAACAGTGCTACTTACCAGGGTTGTTGCTTGTGGGCGATTCACGCATGAAATCAGAGAGTACGAATGCCGGAACCACACACATCAATAGAGTGTGGCGGCCGTGGTTGGTGGGCTTGTTTTCGCAACAGAGATACTTACCAGGGTTGGTGC
>FN648923.1:0-19391 GCA_000310025.1 Ectocarpus siliculosus | reverse complement strand
TCCCCCGGAATGTGCTAGGGAGAAATGGACGAGTTGGTGAGGACACATGACGGCTTTCGCGTGCATTCGCAGTAGAACCGATTTCCCGAAGCCCCCCGGCCATCATGGAGGCCCTTCGCTCGTTGAAAGCTTCAGGAGCAGACACTAGCAGACACGAATGTTTGCTGCAGGGATCCGTCAACCGATGCTCTGTTCAGTTCCACACGTCTTCCCCGTCTCCTCCGGCTCCGTCTCTCGGCCTGCCCAGGGTGCGATGTCGGCTTTTCACGGCCGCCCTACAGGACAGCGCTCCGAGGTCGGCAGCCGACATTTGTGTGAGGCCGGATCTTCCGCGGTCGCATGCTGCTGGATGTGCCAGAGAGATATGGACGAGTTGGTGAGGACACATGACGGCTTTCGCGTGCATTCGCCGTAGAACCGATTTCCCGAAGCCCGCCAGCCATCATGGAGGCCCTTCGCTCGTTGAAAGCTTCAGGAGCAGACACTAGCAGACACGCGTGTTTGCTGTAGGGATCGGTCAACCGATGCTCTGTTCAGTTCCACACGTCTTCCCCGTCTTCTCCGGCTCCGTCTTTCGGCCTGCCCAGGGTGCGATGTCGGCTTTCCACGACCGCCCTACAGGACAGCGCTCCGAGGGCGGCAGCCGACATTTGTGTGAGGCCGGATCTTTCGCGGTGATATCCCGCTGGATGTGCTAGGGGTATGTGGACGAGTTGGTGAGGACACATGACGGCTTTCGCGTGCATTCGCAGTAGAACCGATTTCCCGAAGCCCGCCAGCCAGCATGGAGGCCCTTCGCTCGTTGAAAGCTTCAGGAGCAGACACTAGCAGACACGCGTGTTTGCTGCAGGGATCCGTCAACCGATGCTCTGTTCAGTTCCACACGTCTTCCCCGTCTTCTCCGGCTCCGTCTCTCGGCCTGCCCAGGGTGCGATGTCGGCTTTCCACGGCCGCCCTACAGGACAGCGCTCCGAGGGCGGCAGCCGACATTTGTGTGAGGCCGGGTCTTCCGCGGTGATATCCCGCTGGATGTGCTAGGGAGATATGGACGAGTTGGTGAGGACACATGACGGCTTTCGCGTGCATTCGCCGTAGAACCGATTTCCCGAAGCCCCCCGGTGATCATGAAGGCCCTTCGCTCGTTGAAAGCTTCACGAGCAGACACTAGCAGACACGCGTGTTTGCTGCAGGGATCCGTCAACCGATGCTCTGTTCAGTTCCACACGTCTTCCCCGTCTTCTCCGGCTCCGTCTTTCGGCCTGCCCAGGGTGCGATGTCGGCTTTCCACGGCCGCCCTACAGGACAGCGCTCCGAGGGCGGCAGCCGACATTTGCGTAAGGCCGGGTCTTCCGCGGTGATATCCCGCTGGATGTGCTAGGGAGATATGGACGAGTTGGTGAGGACACATGACGGCTTTCGCGTGCATTCGCAGTAGAACCGATTTCCCGAAGCCCCCCGGCCATCATGAAGGCCCTTCGCTCGTTGAAAGCTTCAGGAGCAGACACTAGCAGACACGAATGTTTGCTGCAGGGATCCGTCAACCGATGCTCTGTTCAGTTCCACACGTCTTCCCCGTCTTCTCCGCCTCCTTCTCTCGGCCTGCCCAGGGTGCGATGTCGGCTTTCCACGGCCGCCCTACAGGACAGCGCTCCGAGGGCGGCAGCCGACATTTGTGTGAGGCCGGGTGTTCAACGGTGATATCCCGCTGGATGTGCTAGGGAGATATGGACGAGTTGGTGAGGACACATGACGGCTTTCGCGTGCATTCGCAGTAGAACCGATTTCCCGAAGCCCCCCCGGCCATCATGGAGGCCCTTCGCTCGTTGAAAGCTTCAGGAGCAGACACTAGCAGACACGCGTGTTTGCTGCAGGGATCCGTCAACCGATGCTCTGTTCAGTTCCACACGTCTTCCCCGTCTTCTCCGGCTCCGTCTCTCGGCCTGCCCAGGGTGCGATGTCGGCTTTCCACGGCCGCCCTACAGGACAGCGCTCCGAGGGCGGCAGCCGACATTTGTGTGAGGCCGGGTCTTCCGCGGTGATATCCCGCTGGATGTGCTAGGGAGATATGGACGAGTTGGTGAGGACACATGACGGCTTTCGCGTGCATTCGCAGTAGAACCGATTTCCCGAAGCCCCCCGGTGATCATGAAGGCCCTTCGCTCGTTGAAAGCTTCACGAGCAGACACTAGCAGACACGCGTGTTTGCTGTAGGGATCCGTCAACCGATGCTCTGTTCAGTTCCACACGTCTTCCCCGTCTTCTCCGGCTCCGTCTCTCGGCCTGCCCAGGGTGCGATGTCGGCTTTCCACGACCGTCCTACAGGACAGCGCTCCGAGGGCGGCAGCCGACATTTGTGCAAGGCCGGGTCTTCCGCGGTGATATCCCGCTGGATGTGCTAGGGAGAAATGGACGAGTTGGTGAGGACACATGACGGCTTTCGCGTGCATTCGCAGTAGAACCGATTTCCCGAAGCCCCCCGGCCATCATGGAGGCCCTTCGCTCGTTGAAAGCTTCAGGAGCAGACACTAGCAGACACGCGTGTTTGCTGCAGGGATCCGTCAACCGATGCTCTGTTCAGTTCCACACGTCTTCTCCGTCTCCTACGGCTCCGTCTCTCGGCCTGCCCAGGGTGCGATGTCGGCTTTCCACGGCCGCCCTGCAGGACAGCGCTCCGAGGGCGGCAGCCGACGTTTGTGTGAGGCCGGATCTTGCGCGGTCGCATGCTGCTGGATGTGCCAGGGAGATATGGACGAGTTGGTGAGGACTCATGACGGCTTTCGCGTTCGCCGTAGAACCGATTTCCCGAAGCCCCCCGGCCATCATGGAGGCCCTTCGCTCGTTGAAAGCTTCAGGAGCAGACACTAGCAGACACGAATGTTTGCTGCAGGGATCCGTCAACCGATGCTCTGTTCAGTTCCACACGTCTTCCCCGTATCCTCCGGCTCCGTCTCTCGGCCTGCCCAGGGTGCGATGTCGGCTTTCCACGGCCGCCCTACAGGACAGCGCTCCGAGGGCGGCAGCCGACATTTGTGTGAGGCCGGATCTTCCGCGGTGATATCCCGCTGGATGTGCTAGGGGTATGTGGACGAGTTGGGGAGGACACATGACGGCTTTCGCGTGCATTCGCCGTAGAACCGATTTCCCGAAGCCCCCCCGGCCATCATGGAGGCCCTTCGCTCGTTGAAAGCTTCAGGAGCAGACACTAGCAGACACGCGTGTTTGCTGCAGGGATCCGTCAACCGATGCTCTGTTCAGTTCCACACGTCTTCTCCGTCTCCTACGGCTCCGTCTCTCGGCCTGCCCAGGGTGCGATGTCGGCTTTCCACGGCCGCCCTGCAGGACAGCGCTCCGAGGGCGGCAGCCGACGTTTGTGTGAGGCCGGATCTTGCGCGGTCGCATGCTGCTGGATGTGCCAGGGAGATATGGACGAGTTGGTGAGGACTCATGACGGCTTTCGCGTTCGCCGTAGAACCGATTTCCCGAAGCCCCCCGGCCATCATGGAGGCCCTTCGCTCGTTGAAAGCTTCAGGAGCAGACACTAGCAGACACGAATGTTTGCTGCAGGGATCCGTCAACCGATGCTCTGTTCAGTTCCACACGTCTTCCCCGTATCCTCCGGCTCCGTCTCTCGGCCTGCCCAGGGTGCGATGTCGGCTTTCCACGGCCGCCCTACAGGACAGCGCTCCGAGGGCGGCAGCCGACATTTGTGTGAGGCCGGATCTTCCGCGGTGATATCCCGCTGGATGTGCTAGGGGTATGTGGACGAGTTGGTGAGGACACATGACGGCTTTCGCGTGCATTCGCCGTAGAACCGATTTCCCGAAGCCCGCCAGCCATCATGGAGGCCCTTCGCTCGTTGAAAGCTTCACGAGCAGACACTAGCAGACACGCGTGTTTGCTGTAGGGATCGGTCAACCGATGCTCTGTTCAGTTCCACACGTCTTCCCCGTCTTCTCCGGTTCCGTCTTTCGGCCTGCCCAGGGTGCGATGTCGGCTTTCCACGACCGCCCTACAGGACAGCGCTCCGAGGGCGGCAGCCGACATTTGTGTGAGGCCGGATCTTTCGCGGTGATATCCCGCTGGATGTGCTAGGGGTATGTGGACGAGTTGGTGAGGACACATGACGGCTTTCGCGTGCATTCGCAGTAGAACCGATTTCCCGAAGCCCGCCAGCCATCATGGAGGCCCTGCGCTCGTTGAAAGCTTCAGGAGCAGACACTAGCAGACACGCGTGTTTGCTGTAGGGATCCGTCAACCGATGCTCTGTTCAGTTCCACACGTCTTCCCCGTCTTCTCCGGCTCCGTCTTTCGGCCTGCCCAGGGTGCGATGTCGGCTTTCCACGGCCGCCCTACAGGACAGCGCTCCGAGGGCGGCAGCCGACATTTGTGTGAGGCCGGGTGTTCAACGGTGATATCCCGCTGGATGTGCTAGGAGAAAATGGACGAGTTGGTGAGGACACATGACGGCTTTCGCGTGCATTCGCAGTAGAACCGATTTCCCGAAGCCCGCCAGCCAGCATGGAGGCCCTTCGCTCGTTGAAAGCTTCAGGAGCAGACACTAGCAGACACGAGTATTTGCTGCAGGGATCGGTCAACCGATGCTTTGTTCAGTTCCTCACGTCTTCCCCGTCTCCTCCGGCTCCATCTCTCGGCCTGCCCAGGGTGCGATGTCGGCTTTCCACGGCCGCCCTACAGGATAGCGCTCCGAGGGCGGCAGCCGACATTTGTGTAAGGCCGGGTCTTCCGCGGTGATATCCCGCTGGATGTGCTAGGGAGATATGGACGAGTTGGTGAGGACACATGACGGCTTTCGCGTGCATTCGCAGTAGAACCGATTTCCCGAAACCCGCCAGCCAGCATGGAGGCCCTTCGCTCGTTGAAAGCTTCAGGAGCAGACACTAGCAGACACGAATATTGGCTGCAGGGATCGGTCAACCGATGCTCTGTTCGGTGCCACACGTCTTCCCCGTCTCCTCCGCCTCCCTCTCTCGTCTTGCCCAGGGTGCGGTGCCGGCTTTCCACGGCCGCCCTACAGGACAGCGCTCCGAGGGCGGCAGCCGACATTTGTGTGAGGCCGGATCTTCCGCGGACGCATGCTGCTGGATGTGCCAGGGAGATATGGACGAGTTGGTGAGGACACATGACGGCTTTCGCGTGCATTCGCCGTAGAACCGATTTCCCGAAGCCCCCCGGCCATCATGGAGGCCCTTCGCTCGTTGAAAGCTTCACGAGCAGACACTAGCAGACACGAATGTTTGCTGCAGGGATCCGTCAACCGATGCCTCTGTTCAGTGCCACACGTCTTTCCCGTATCCTCCGCCTCCCTCTCTCGTCTTGCCCAGGGTGCGATGTCGGCTTTCCACGACCGCCCTACAGGACAGCGCTCCGAGGGAGGCAGCCGACATTCGTTTGAGGCCGGATCTTTCGCGGTGATATCCCGCTGGATGTGCTAGGGAGATATGGACGAGTTGGTGAGGACACATGACGGCTTTCGCGTGCATTCGCCGTAGAACCGATTTCCCGAAGCCCCCCGGTGATCATGGAGGCCCTTCGCTCGTTGAAAGCTTCACGAGCAGACACTAGCAGACACGAGTGTTTGCTGCAGGGATCCGTCAACCGATGCTCTGTTCAGTTCCACACGTCTTCCCCGTCTTCTCTGCCTCCCTCTCTCGTCTTGCCCAGGGTGCGATGTCGGCTTTCCACGGCCGCCCTAAAGGACAGCGCTCCGAGGGCGGCAGCCGACATTTATGTGAGGCCGGGTCTTCCGCGGTGATATCCCGCTGGATGTGCTAGGAGAAAATGGACGAGTTGGTGAGGACACATGACGGCTTTCGCGTGCATTCGCAGTAGAACCGATTTCCCGAAGCCCCCCGGCCATCATGGAGGCCCTTCGCTCGTTGAAAGCTTCACGAGCAGACACTAGCAGACACGCGTGTTTGCTGCAGGGGTCAGTCAACCGATGCTCTGTTCAGTTCCACACGTCTTCCCCGTCTCCTCCGCCTCCGTCTCTCGGCCTGCCCAGGGTGCGATGTCGGCTTTCCACGGCCGCCCTGCAGGACAGCGCTCCGAGGGCGGCAGCCGACATTTGTGTGAGGCCGGATCTTCAACGGTCGCATGCTGCTGGATGTGCTAGGGAGATATGGACGAGTTGGTGAGGACACATGACGGCTTTCGCGTGCATTCGCCGTAGAACCGATTTCCCGAAGCCCCCCGGCCATCATGGAGGCAATTCGCTCGTTGAAAGATTCAGGAGCAGACACTAGCAGACACGAGTGTTTGCTGCAGGGATCGGTCAACCGATGCTCTGTTCAGTTCCACACGTCTTCCCCTTCTGCTCCGCCTCCCCCCCAGGGTGCGGTGTCGACTTTCCACGGCCGCCCTACAGGACAGCGCTCCGAGGGCGGCAGCCGACATTTGTGTGAGGCCGGATCTTCTGCGGTTGCATGCTCCTGGATGTGCTATTATTGGGAGATATGGACGAGTTGGTGAGGACACATGGCGGCTTTCGCGTGCATTCGCCGTAGAACCGATTTCCCGAAGCCCGCCAGCCATCATGAAGGCCCTTCGCTCGTTGAAAGCTTCAGGAGCAGATACTAGCAGACACGAATATTGGCTGCAGGCATCGGTCAACCGATGCTCTGTTCAGTGCCACACGTCTTCCCCGTCTCCTCCGCCTCCCTCTCTCGTCTTGCCCAGGGTGCGATGTCGGCTTTCCACGGCCGCCCTACAGGACAGCGCTCCGAGGGCGGCAGCCGACATTCGTTTGAGGCCGGATCTTCCGCGGTGATATCCCGCTGGATGTGCTAGGAGAAAATGGACGAGTTGGTGAGGACACATGACGGCTTTCGCGTGCATTCGCAGTAGAACCGATTTCCCGAAGCCCCCCAGCTATCATGGAGGCCCTTCGCTCGTTGAAAGCTTCAGGAGCAGACACTAGCAGACACGAATATTGGCTTCAGCCATCGGTCAACCGATGCTCTGCTCAGTGCCACACGTCTTCTCCATCTCCTCCGCCTCCCTCTCTCGTCTTGCCCAGGGTGCGGTGTCGGCTTTCCACGGCCGCCCTACAGGACAGCGTTCCGAGGGCGGCAGCCGACATGTGGTTGTGGTTACATCTTCTGCGGTTGCATGCTGCTGGATGGCCGAGGAAGGAATCGGTGACATATGAGGGCACATGACGGCTTTCGCGTGCATTCGCCGTAGAACCGATTTCCCGAAGCCCCCCAGCCATTATGGAGGCCCTTCGCTCGTTGAAAGCTTCAGGAGCAGACACTAGCAGACACGAGTGTTTGCTGCAGGGATCCGTCAACCGATGCTTTGTTCGGTGCCACACGTCTTCCCCGTCTCCTCTGCCTCCCTCTCTCGTCTTGCCCAGGGTGCGGTGTCGGCTTTCCACGGCCGCCCTACGGGACAGCGCTCCGAGGGCGGCAGCCGACATTTGTTTGAGGCAGGATCTCCCGCGGTCGCATCCTGCTGGATGTGCTAGGGAGATATGGACGAGTTGGTGAGGACACATGACGGCTTTCGCGTGCATTCGCCGTAGAACCGATTTCCCGAAGCCCCCCAGCCATCATGGAGGCCCTTCGCTCGTTGAAAGCTTCAGGAGCAGACACTAGCAGACACGAGTATTTGCTGCAGGGATCGGTCAACCGATGCTCTGTTCAGTTCCTCACGTCTTCCCCAACCCCTCCGCCGCTCCGCCTCGCCTTGCCCAGGGTGAGGTGTCGGCTTTACACGACCGCCCTACAGGACAGCGCGACGAGGTGATCGTACTTTGATGGTGGGCAGCGGAGACACCGGCGAGGGTGGCCTGGTCGAGGTTGCGGCCGGTGAGTCGACTTCCGCCACCGGAGGACCGGTGGTCATCACCGGCGGGGTGGGCACGGTCACCATCAGCGGCGCGGTCACCGTCCGATCGGCCGACGCCGGCACCGAAGCCGTGAGCGGCGCCATTGCGTTGAGCTCGGGTACCACCAGCTCCGCCACCAGCGGTTTGGTGCTCATCGGCAGTGGCGCGGCGACGCCGGGAGCTGGTGGAGCGGTGAGTCTTACGGTGGGCACCAGCGCCTACACCACGGGGCGGAGGCTGACGTTGGCGGCCGGCACGGGTGTGACGGGCGGTCCTGTGTCGATGGCGGCCGGAACGGGCACCACATCGACGGGTGGGTCGGTGAGCATGGCGGCGGCTGGCGGCGGGCCGACAGGCAGACTTTTCACAGTGGTGGCGGGACGAGGCACCGGGACGACGGGCGGGGCGATCACGGTGACGGCGGGTGAAGGAGAGACGGTGGGTGGCGCCCTGAGTAGGGCGGCCGGGTGGGGGGACTCAGATGTAGGCGTTGACCTGAGTGTATCTGGGACAAGCGCTCAAGCTCTCGGGGGCGCATTGACCATGGTAGCTGGCACCGGAGACACAGGAGGCGGGCTTGTTGCTGTGTCGAGCGGGGCCGTGACTACTGGGAACAGCGGAAGAACTTTTACCATCGTCTCAGCCAACGCCGGTACAACGGGCCATAGCGGTGTCATGACCTCCAGCTCCCGAACAACCACGTCGGGAAACACCGGCGCCGTCAACATCAGTAGCGGTGCCGTTGTGGGGGGCACAGGAGGTGATCGGACTTTAGACCGTGGGAAGCGGAGACACCGGCGAGGGTGGTCTGATCGCGATGGCGGCCGGCGAGTCGACCACGGCCACCGGAGGATCGGTGACCATCACCAGCGGCGAGGGCACGGCCACCATCAGCGGCGCGGTCACCATCCGATCACCCAATGCCGGCACCGAGGCCGTGAGCGGCGCCATTGCGTTGAGCTCGGGTACCACCAGCTCCGCCACCAGCGGCTCGTTGCTCATCGGCAGTGGCGCGGCGAGGTCGGGAGCTGGCGGAGCGGCGAGTCTCGCGGTGGGCACCACCGCCTGCACCACGGGCGGGACGCTGACGTTGGCGGCCGGCACGGGTGTGACGGGCGGTCCTGTGTCGATGGCGGCCGGAACAGGCACCACATCGACGGGTGAGTCAGTGAGCTTGGCGGCTGGCGGCGGGCCGACGGGCGGATCATTCACGGTGGTGGCCGGACGAGGCACCGGGACGACGAGCGGGGCGATCCCGGTGACGGCGGGTGCAGGAGAGACGGTGGGTGGCGCCCTGAGTACGGCGGCCGGGTGGGATGACTCTGGTGTAGGTCGTGACTTGAGTACATCAGCTGGGACAAGCACTAAAAATGTTGGAGGTGGAACAACCGTGGTAGCTGGCACCGGAGACACAGGAGGCGGGCTTGTTGCTGTGTCGAGTGGGGCCGTGAATGATGGGAACAGTGGGACCGTCACCATCGTCCCCGCCAACGCCGGTACAACGGGCCATAGCGGTGTCATGACCTTCAGCTCCCGAACAACCACATCGGGAAACACCGGCGCCGTCAACATCGGTAGCGGCGCTGCTCTGGGGGGCACAGGAGGTGATCGGACTTTAGACCGTGGGAAGCAGTGATACGGGCGAGGGTGGTCTGGTCGAGATTGTTGTTGTTGTTTTTGTCTTCACATTAAAAACCGTTCCGATCTCTCTCTACCCAGTACCTTCGTATGTCCGTACTGATCCAACACTCGACGCGGTCGATTCCCGTGGTCACAGGTTAACTTACCCTAAAAAGGTACACTCAAATAAACTGGCCCCGAGGGGTGGCGGCCGGCGAGTCGACCACGGCCACCGGAGGATCGGTGACCATCACCAGCGGCGAGGGCACGGCCACCATCAGCGGCGGGGTCACCATCCGATCACCCAACGCCGGCACCGAGGCCGTGAGCGGCGCCATTGCGTTGAGCTCGGGTACCACCAGCTCCGCCACCAGCGGCCCGTTGCTCATCGGCAGTGGCGCGGCGAGGTCGGGAGCTGGCGGAGCGGTGAGTCTTACGGTGGGCACCAGCGCCTACACCACGAGCGGGACGCTGACGTTGGCGGCCGGCACGGGTGTGACGGCGGTCCTGTGTCGATGGCGGCCGGAACGGGCACCACATCGACGGGTGGGTCGGTGAGCTTGGCGACGGGCGGCGGGCCGACGGGCGGATCGTTCAAGGTGGTGGCGGGACGAGGCACCGGGACGACGGGCGGGGTGATCACGGTGACGGCGGGTGCAGGAGAGACCGTCGGTCGTGATCTGAGTAGGGCGGCCGGGTGGGGTGACTCAGATGTAGGCGCTGACCTGAGTATATCAGCTGGTACAAGCGCTCAAGCTCTCGGGGGTGCGTTGACCATGGTAGCTGGCACCAGAGACACAGGAGGCGGGCTAGTTGCTGTGTCGAGCGGGGCCGTGACCACCGGGAACAGTGGGACCGTCGCCATCGTCTCCGGTGGCCCAGGTGAGGTCGGCTGTCGCTTGTATCTGCAGTTGTGTCGACCCGATGTCCTAACGCGCCCGTCCAAAGAAGGTTGAACGGGCGGTCCCTTGGTCGCTGAAAGCTCTAGAAGCAGGTACTCTGGATAGTGCAGGGATTCATCATTCGAAGTGCTCTTCCAATGCTCACGATGTCCCCGCGTCTACTCCCCGCTCCGTCGTTCGCCACACCGCCGCCTAACCAGGCAGCGCGCTCTGACGGTACCGGCCCACGTTTGATTTCTGGAGCACATGTACAGATCATCGCCAGCTTGTACATTATCAGCGCCAGCTTGTACATTATCGGCACCAGCACATGTACCCTATCGAGGTGAACACATGTACCCTATCAGGACGAGCACAGTACGATATCGAAGCGGGCATCCCGCTGCTTTTGCTGGGAGGTGACTAGGGACAGGTGATGTCGGCTGTCGCTTGTGTGTGCAGTTGTGTCGAACCGATGTCCTAACGCGCCCGTCCGAAGAAGGTTGAACGGGCGGTCCTTCGGTCGTCGAAAGCTTCAGAAGCAGGTACTACTGGATACTAAAGGGACTCATCATTCGAGGTGCTCTTCCAATGCTGACGATGTCCCCGTCTCTACTCCCCGCTACGTCGTTCGCCACACCGCCGCCTGGCGAGACAGCGCTCTGACGGTACCGGCCCACGTTTGATTTCTGGAGCACATGTACAGATCAGCGCCAGCTTGTACATTATCGGCACCAGCACATGTACCCTATCAGGGGCGAACACATGTACCCTACCGGGACGAGCACAGTACGATATCGAAGCGGGCATCCCGCTGCTTTTGCTGGGAGGTCACTGGGGACAGGTGAGGTCGGCTGTCGCTTGTGTGTGCAGTTGTGTCGAACCGATGTCCTAACGCGCCCGTCCGAAGAAGGTTGAACGGGCGGTCCTTTGGTCGTCAAAAGCTTCAGAAGCAGGTACTACTGGTTACTGCAGGGACTCATCATTCGAGGTTCTCTTCCAATGCTGACGATGTCCCCGTCTCTACTCCCCGCTCCGTCGTTCGCCACACCGCCGCCTGACCAGACAGCGCTCTGACGGTACCGGCCCACGTTTGATTTCTGGAGCACATGTACAGATCAGCGCCAGCTTGTACATTATCGGCACCAGCACATGTACCCTATCGGGGCGAGTACGTGTACCCCATCAGGGGCGAACACATGTACTCTACCGGGTCGAACACATGTACCCTATCGGGACGAGCACAGTACGATATCGAAGCGGGCATCCCGCTGCTTTTGCTGGCAGGTCACTGGGGACAGGTGAGGTCGGCTGTCGCTTGTATCTGCAGTTGTGTCGAACCGATGTCCTAACGCGCCCGTCCGAAGAAGGTTGAACGGGCGGTCCTTCGGTGGTCGAAAGCTTTAGAAGCAGATACTACTGGTTGCTGCAGGGACTCATCATTCGAGGTGCTGCTCCAATACTCCCGATGTCCCCGCCTCTACTCACCGCTACGTCGTTCGCCACACCGCCGCCTGACCAGACAGCGCTCTGATGGTACCAGCCCACGTTTGATTTCTGGAGCACATGTACAGATCAGCGCCAGCTTGTACATTATCGGCACCAGCACATGTACCCTATCGAGGCGAACACATGTATCCTATCAGGGGCGAACACATGTACCCTACCGGGACGAACACATGTACCCTATCGGGACGAGCACAGTACGATATCGAAGCGGGCATCCCACTGCTTTTGCTGGGAGGTGACTGGGGACAGGTGAGGTCGGCTGTCGCTTGTAGGTACAGTTGTGTCGAACCGATGTCCTAACGCGCCCGTCCGAAGAAGGTTGAACGGGCGGTCCTTCGGTGGTCGAAAGCTTTAGAAGCAGATACCACTGGTTGCTGCAGGGACTCATCATTCGAGGTTCTCTTCGAACGCTGACGATGTCCCCGTCTCTACTCCCCGCTACGTCGTTCGCCACACCGCCGCCTGACCAGACAGCGCTCTGACGGTACCGGCCCACGTTTGATTTCTGGAGCACATGTACAGATCAGCGCCAGCTTGTACATTATCGGCACCAGCACATGTACCCTATCGGGGCGAACACATGTACCCTACCGGGACGAGCACAGTACGATATCGAAGCAGGCATCCCGCTGCTTTTGTTGGCAGGTCACTGGGGACAGGTGAGGTCGGCTGTCGCTTGTATCTGCAGTTGTGTCGAACCGATGTCCTAACGCGCCCGTCCGAAGAAGGTTGAACGGGCGGTCCTTCGGTGGTCGAAAGCTTTAGAAGCAGATACTACTGGTTGCTGCAGGGACTCATCATTCGAGGTGCTGCTCCAATACTCCCGATGTCCCCGCCTCTACTCCCCGCTACGTCGTTCGCCACACCGCCGCCTGACCAGACAGCGCTCTGATGGTACCGGCCCACGTTTGATTTCTGGAGCACATGTACAGATCAGCGCCAGCTTGTACATTATCGGCACCAGCACATGTACCCTGTCGGGGCGAACACATGTACCCTATCAGGGGCGAACACATGGACCCTATCGGGATGAGCACAGTACGATATCGAAGCGGGCATCCCGCTGCTTTTGCTGGGAGGTGACTGGAACAGGTGAGGTCGGCTGTCGCTTGTAGGTACAGTTGTGTCGAACCGATGTCCTAACGCGCCTGTCCGAAGATGGTTGAACGGGCGGTCCTTCGGTGGTCGAAAGGTTTAGAAGCAGATACTACTGGTTGCTGCAGGGACTCATCATTCGAGGTGCTCTTCGAACGCTGACGATGTCCCCGTCTCTACTCCCCGCTACGTCGTTCGCCACACCGCCGCCTGACCAGACAGCGCTCTGACGGTACCGGCCCACGTTTGATTTCTGGAGCACATGTACAGATCAGCGCCAGCGTGTACATTATCGGCACCAGCACACGTACCCTATTGGGACGAACACATGTACCCTATGGGGACGAGCACAGTACGACGTCGAAGCGGGCATCCCGCTGCTTTTGCTGGGAGGTGACCGGGGACAGGTGAGGTCGGCTGTCGCTTGTATGTGTAGTGGTGTCGAACCAATATCCTAACGCGCCCGTCCGAAGAAGGTTGAACAGGCGGTCCTTCGGTGGTTGAAAGCTTCAGAAACAGGTAACACTGGTTGCTGCAGGGACTCATCATTCGGGGTGCTCTTCCAATGCTGACGATGTCCCCGTCTCTACTCCCCGCTCCGTCGTTCGCAACACCGCCGCCTGACCAGACAGCGCTCTGACGGTACCGGCCCACGTTTGATTTCTGGAGCACATGTACAGGTCACATTATCGGCACCAGCACATGTACCCTATCGGGACGAACACATGTACCCTATGGGGACGAGCACAGTACGACGTCGAAGCGGGCATCCCGCTGCTTTTGCTGGGAGGTGACCGGGGACAGGTGAGGTCGGCTGTCGCTTGTATGTGCAGTTGTGTCGAACCGATGTCGTAACGCGCCCGTCCGAAGAAGGTTAAACGGGCGGTCCTTCGGTGGTTGAAAGCTTTAGAAGCAGATACTACTGGTTGCTGCAGGGACTCATCATTCGAGGTGCTCTTCGAACGCTGACGATGTCCCCGCCTCTACTTCCCGCTGCGTCGTTCGCCACACCGCCGCCTGACCAGACAGCGCTCTGACGGTACCGGCCCACGTTTGATTTCTGGAGCAGATGTACAGATCAGCGCCAGCTTGTACATTATCGGCACCAGCACATGTACCCTATCGAGGACGAGCACAGTAAAACTTCGAAGCGGGCATCCCGCTGCTTTTGCTGGGAGGTGACTGGGGACAGGTGAGGTCGGCTGTCGCTTGTGTGTGTAGTGGTGTCGAACCAATATCCTAACGCGCCCTTCCGAAGAAGGTTGAACAGGCGGTCCTTCGGTGGTTGAAAGCTTCAGAAACAGGTAACACTGGTTGCTGCAGGGACTCATCATTCGGGGTGCTCTTCCAATGCTGACGATGTCCCCGTCTCTACTTCCCGCTCCGTCGTTCGCCACACCGCCGCCTGACCAGACAGCGCTCTGACGGTACCGGCCCACGTTTGATTTCTGGAGCACATGTACAGATCACATTATCGGCACCAGCACATGCACCCTATCGGGGCGAACACATGTACCCTATCGGGATGAGCACAGTACGATATCGAAGCGGGCATCCCGCTGCTTTTGCTAGGAGGTGACTAGGGACAGGTGAGGTCGGCTGTCGCTTGTATCTGCAGTGGTGTCGAACCGATGTCCCAGCGCGCCCGTCCGAAGAAGGTTAAACGGGCGGTCCTTCGGTGGCCGAAAGCTTCAGAGGCAGGTACTACTGGTTGCTGCGGGGACTCGTCATTCGGGGAGCTCTTCCAATGCTCACGATGTCCCCACCTCTACTCCCCGCTGCTTCGTTCGCCACACCGCCGCCTGACCAGACAGCGCTCTGACGGTACCGGCCCACGTTTGATTTCTGGAGCACATGTACAGATCAGCGCCAGCTTGTACATTATCGGCACCAGCACATGTACCCTATCGGGTCGAACACATGTATCCTATGCGGGGCGAACGCATGTACTCTACCGGGGCGCACACATGTACCCTATCGGGATGAGCACAGTACGATATCGAAGCGGGCATCCCGCTGCTTTTGCTGGGAGGTGACCGGGGACAGGTGAGATCGGCTGTCGCTTGTATCTGCAGTTGTGTCGAACCGATGTCCTAGCGCGCCCGTCCGAAGAAGGTTGAACGGGCGGTCCTTCGGTCGTCGAAAGCTTTAGAAGCAGATACCACTGGTTGCTGCAGGGACTCACCATTCGTGGAGCTCCTCCAATGCTGACGATGTCCCCGCCTTTGCTCCCCGCTCCGTCGTCCGCTACGCCGCCGCCTGACCAGACAGCGCTCTGACGGTACCGGCCCACGTTTGATTTCTGGAGCAGATGTACAGATCAGCGCCAGCTTGTACATTATCGGCACCAGCACATGTACCCTATCGGGACGAGCACAGTACGACTTCGAAGCGGGCATCCCGCTGCTTTTGCTGGGAGGTGACTGGGGACAGGTGAGGTCGGCTGTCGCTTGTATGTGTAGTGGTGTCGAACCAATATCCTAACGCGCCCGTCCGAAGAAGGTTGAACAGGCGGTCCTTCGGTGGTTGAAAGCTTCAGAAACAGGTAACACTGGTTGCTGCAGGGACTCATCATTCGGGGTGCTCTTCCAATTCTGACGATGTCCCCGTCTCTACTCCCCGCTCCGTCGTTCGCCACACCGCCGCCTGACCAGACAGCGCTCTGACGGTACCGGCCCACGTTTGATTTCTGGAGCACATGTACAGATCACATTATCGGCACCAGCACATGTACCCTATCGGGGCGAACACATGTACCCTATCGGGATGAGCACAGTACGATATCGAAGCGGGCATCCCGCTGCTTTTGCTAGGAGGTGACCGGGGACAGGTGAGGTCGGCTGTCGCTTGTATGTGCAGTTGTGTCGAACCGATGTCCCAGCGCGCCCGTCCGAAGAAGGTTAAACGGGCGGTCCTTCGGTGGCCGAAAGCTTCAGAGGCAGGTACTACTGGTTGCTGCAGGGACTCGTCATTCGGGGAGCTCTTCCAATGCTCACGATGTCCCCTCCTCTACTCCCCGCTGCTTCGTTCGCCACACCGCCGCCTGACCAGACAGCGCTCTGACGGTACCGGCCCACGTTTGATTTCTGGAGCACATGTACAGATCAGCGCCAGCTTGTACATTATCGGCACCAGCACATGTACCCTATCGGGACGAACACAGTGCGATATCGAAGCGGGCATCCCGCTGCTTTTGCTGGGAGGTGAACGGGGACAGGTGAGGTCGGCTGTCGCTTGTATCTGCAGTTGTGTCGAACCGATACCCTTGCGCGCCCGTCCGAAGAAGGTTGAACGGGCGGTCCTTCGTTCTTCGAAAGCTTTAGAAGCAGATACCACTGATTGCTGCAGGGACTCATCATTGGAGGTGCTCTTCCAAAGCTGACGATGTCCCCGTCTCTACTCCCCCCTGCGTCGTTCGCCACACCGCCGCCTGACCAGCCAGCGCTCTGCACGGTACCGGCCCACGTTTGATTTCTGGAGCACATGTACAGATCAGGGCCAGCTTGTACATTATCGGCGCCAGCACGTGTACCCTATCGGGGCGAACACATGTACCCTATCAGGACGAGCACAGTGCGATATCGAAGCGGGCATCCCGCTGCGTTTGCTGGGACGTGACCGGGGACAAGTGAGGTCGGCTGTCGCTTGTATCTGCAGTTTTATCGAACCGATGCCCTTGTGCGCCCGTCCGAAGAAGGTTGAACGGGCGGTCCTTCGGTGGTCGAAAGCTTTAGAAGCAGATACTACTGGTTGCTTCAGGGACTCACCATTCGAGGTGCTCTTCCAATGCTCACGATGTCCCGTTCTCTACGCCCCGCTGCGTCGTTCGCCACACCGCCGCCTGACCAGACAGCGCTCTGACGGTACCGGCCCACGTTTGATTTCTGGAGCACATGTACAGATCAGGGCCAGCTTGTACATTATCGGCGCCAGCACATGTACCCTATCGGGTCGAACACATGTATCCTATGCGGGGCGAACACATGTACTCTACCGGGGCGCACACATGTACCCTATCGGGGCGAGCACAGTACGATATCGAAGCGGGCATCCCGCTGCTTTTGCTGGGAGGTGACCGGGGACAGGTGAGGTCGGCTGTCGCTTGTATCTGCAGTTGTGTCGAACCGATGTCCTAGCGCGCCCGTCCGAAGAAGGTAGAACGGGCGGTCCTTCGGTCGTCGAAAGCTTTAGAAGCAGATACTACTGGTTGCTGCAGGGACTCATCATTCGAGGTGCTCTTCCAATGCTGACGATGTCCCCGTCTCTACTCCCCGCTGCGTTGTTCGCCACACCGCCGCCTGACCAGACAGCGCTCTGACGGTACCGGCCCACGTTTGATTTCTGGAGCATATGTACAGATCAGCGCCAGCTTGTACATTATCGGCACCAGCACGTGTACCCTATCGGGGCGAACACATGTACCCTATCGGGACTGAGCACAGTACGATATCGAAGCGGGCATCCCGCTGCTTTTGCTGGGAGGTGACTAGGGACAGGTGAGGTCGGCTGTCGCTTGTATCTGCAGTTGTATCGAACAGATGTCCTAGCGCGCCCGTCCGAAGAAGGTTGAACGGGCGGTCCTTCGGTGGTCGAAAGCTTTAGAAGCAGATACTACTGGTTGCTGCAGGGACTCGTCATTCGGGGAGCTCCTCCAATGCGCACCATGTCCCCGCCTCTACTCCCCGCTGCGTCGTTCGCCACACCGCCGCCTGACCAGACAGCGCTCTGACGGTACCGGCCCACGTTTGATTTCTGGAGCACATGTACAGATCAGCGCCAGCTTGTACATTGTTGGCACCAGCACGTGTACCCTATCGGGTCGAACGTAGTATCCTATCAGGGGCGAACAATTGTACCCTACCGGGACGAGCACATGGACCCTATCGGGGCGAGCACAGTACGATATCGAAGCCGGCATCCCGCTGCTTTTGCTGGGAGGTGACCGGGGACAGGTGAGGTCGGCTGTCGCTTGTATCTGCAGTTGTATGAAATCGATGACCTAACGCGCCCGTCCGAAGAAGGTTGAACAGGCGGTCCTTCGGTCGTCGAAAGCTTTAGAAGCAGATACTACTGGTTGCTGCAGGGACTCATCATTCGAGGTGCTCTTCCAATGCTGACGATGTCCCCGCCTCTACTCCCCGCTCCGTCGTTCGCCACACCGCCGCCTGACCAGACAGCGCGCTCTGACGGTACCGGCCCACGTTTGATTTCTGGAGCACATGTACAGATCAGCGCCAGCTTGTACATTATCGGCGCCAGCACATGTACCCTATCGGGTCGAACATAGTATCCTATCAGGGGCGAAGACATGTACCCTACCGGGACGAGCACATGGACCCTATCCGGACGATCACAGTACGATATCGAAGCGGGCATCCCGCTGCTTTTGCTGGGAGGTGACTGGGGACAGGTGAGGTCGGCTGTCGCTTGTATCTGCAGTTGTATAAAATCGATGTCCTAACGCGCCCGTCCGAAGAAGGTTGAACAGGCGGTCCTTCGGTGGTCGAAAGCTTTAGAAGCAGATACTACTGGTTGCTGCAGGGACTCGTCATTCGAGGTGCTCCTCCAATGCTCACCATGTCCCCGTCTATACTCCCCGCTACGTCGTTCGCCACACCGCCGCCTGACCAGAGAGCGCTCTGACGGTACCGGCCCACGTTTGATTTCTGGAGCACATGTACAGATCAGCGCCAGCTTGTACATTATCGGCACCAGCACATGTACCCTATCGGGGCGAACACATGTACCCTATCAGGGGCGAACACGTGTACCCTATCGGGGCGAAGACATGTACCCTAGCGGGACGAGCACATGTACCCTATCGGGACGGGCACAGTGCGATATCGAAGCGGGCATCCCGCTGTTTGTGCTGGGAGGTGACTGGGGACAGGTGAGGTCGGCTGTCGCTTGTATCTGCAGTTGTGTCGAACCGATGTCCTAACTCGCCCGTCCGAAGAAGGTTGAACGGGCGGTCCTTCGGTGGTCGAAAGCTTTAGAAGCAGATACTACTGGTTGCTGCAGGGACTCGTCATTCGGGGAGCTCCTCCAATGCGCAGCATGTCCCCGCCTCTACTCCCCGCTCCGTCGTTCGCCACACCGCCGCCTGACCAGACAGCGCTCTGACGGTACCGGCCCACGTTTGATTTCTGGAGCACATGTACAGATCAGCGCCAGCTTGTACATTATCGGCGCCAGCACATGTACCCTATCGGGTCGAACACGTGTACCCTATCGGGACGAGCACAGTACGATATCGAAGCGGGCATCCCGCTGCTTTTGCTGGGAGGTGACTGGGGACAGGTGAGGTCGGCTGTCGCTTGTATCTGCAGTTGTGTCGAACCGATGTCCTAACTCGCCCGTCCGAAGAAGGTTGAACGGGCGGTCCTTCGGTGGTCGAAAGCTTTAGAAGCAGATACTACTGGTTGCTGCAGGGACTC
>FN648922.1:5793-20914 GCA_000310025.1 Ectocarpus siliculosus | reverse complement strand
ACGATGAGAACCAAGCGCGCCGCCGGGCGAGACAGCGACATGCCCTGCCGAATAACCGAATAGCGTCGCCAGACCCATGGATGCATTTGCGCTGACCAAGGCAGGACCAAGGAAAATTACCAGCAAGATGCCGAACCACGAAAACGACTCCGACGAGAACAACAACATGGCTAGTGAATTGAAGAGCGCCATGATTGTGGCCGATGCCGCTCCCGACGCCACCGTCCCAATGCCCAGCCATCTAACGAGCCGCGCGTCGAATAAACCTCCTGACGTTCGTCGTCTCACGCTTTCCGTGGGTAACGTAGACGACACCGCAGGGGTAGCAGCAGCGTCAAGGGTGATAGAAGTAGACCTTGATGCAGGCGACGATGGTGACGATAGCCAGGAGAGGACGGAAACCACGACAGCGGTGGAGCTATAGTGCGCAAGCCAGCCCCCAGCGCCTGTCAACAAAACCTTCGCGACATTCGCGACCGCTCGGAGCCTCGACCCGCTAGGCCTCCCCCCCGCGGGAAATCGTGAAAAGGCGTAGTCTTTCGAAACCCGCCCAGCCGCATGTCTCGCCGCAGCCTTTGCTGCCGTCACCACCGCTTCGGGCAGAGACGCTGATGACTCCGTTAAGCTCGCCAGCGGGAAATGACTCCACCGGACGAGAGAAGGTACCAAGACCACGGGTAGCCATCTCGAGAACTCCGCAGATCCTGGTTCTAGCACGCGAACCACCCTCTCGGCGTACGAAGGAGCTATGCGGTCGAGACCAACAAGCCCTGGGTCGAAACGGCATTATTAGCGTCATGGTGTTGAGGTGAGGTATGCAAGCGCTTTTTGCAAAAAATAGAAAACCTCGACCACAGTAGTTGGATGCAATGGGCCGACGACAAGGTCAAAAGGAACCGGCGTCCCTCCTGTTGGAGTGTTTGATGTCAGTCGAACGTGATGCGTGGAGTTATGGCGCTGCTGTTGCGACAAAATGGTCCCAACAAGAGCAACCTGCAGAGCGTCATCGTAACAGTCTTCGTTACGTTGGACCGGTTCTCGACAGCACCGTACGGGCGCGCCCGAATTTGGTTCCGAGTCGCTCACCACGGTTCGTTGCTCTAACCCCGAAATCCGCCACGGGATCCTATTGCAAGACAGGAAGGGTGAACGCGCGTGGCATACTGCCACCCTGAGAAAAAAAGGAAAAGTCCCTTGGACCTTGCAGCCTTACGGGTCATATCTGCACATGATCATCGCATCCAGTTTGTCCGACAAGGGTGCGTGTGATACCCGGCGGTTCGAGCTGATATCCTGCAGTTTCACCCGTTTTACCCGGCGGTGTCTTGAAACCCGTGGTATATCCTCACTCCACTATTTTCGTCTCTCTACGCCCCCCCCTCGTAGTGTCCCAAAACTTCACACCTGCAAACAGCCCCACCATGCCAGCGACGCTCGAAGGAAACGACCACCCAAGCCGACCGACAATCTGGTGGATTCCAACATCCGCGGCAACGATCAACAGCATCGACAATGGCGTCAGAACCTCTCTGGGGGCCACCAGAAGGGCAGAGACGGGGGTACCGAGCGGCGCCGGCGGTAGTGGTGACGGGGACGGAGGTTTGTCCTCCAAATCTCTCGCCCCAGCAAAGGAGACAGAGAATGGTGGTGCCTGGCGGTGCCTACTTCCGCGTCCCGGGTCGTCGTCACCAGTAAGATACGGTCCGCTGCCGCGCCCTGATCCCAGCATGCGTGGCGGCCACCTTTTGTTCGCGAGGGTTGACGAACAAGGCGATGAACAAAGAGCTACGCCCGGATCACTCAGAGCCTTGAACGACAACGACAGCGTTCATTCAACGGTCGGGAGCGCGATGGCATGGTATGGTAACCTCTCAGGGGGAACAACGACCTTCATTGCTAGACTGCTGTGTACGAGAACATCTACATTTTTAGTGTGTAAAATGTGGCAGCAACATGCCCGCATTGGGGCGTAGTGAGCAAGACGGTACACGAGACAACTGGTCGGGCGCCCTGTTAGTACCTGCGACCCACAGAGTGCAGGTTGAACTAGGTACCCTTGCCGCCCTGCGGCGACGCCGACGCCCGTCGAGTATTTAAGTCTGCTATTTTCGCTGTTGTTTCAACCCCGTAAAATTGACGAAGCTCGTGCGAGCCTCCCGTGCCAGGAGGAAGACCTCAAAGCCCTCGTCCACACGTTCTTTCGGCGTCTGCGGTCGGATCGCCTTCCATCCAACGGCCGGGTGGGTGGTCAAAAGATTAGATGTCGAGATTTACATCGAGCGAAAGAGGCAAGTGTGTTCGTCTCGCCCATGTTTCAAGACTGTCTCGTCTTCGCGGTGCGGTTTCAAAGTTTGTGCCAAACTTGGACCCTTTCAACCGGGCAATGCTGTTACTATTATGATGGGTGTCTTTCTCTTTTTCGATGGAGTTACACTATTTGACCAGTTGACTAGTCAGTGCTGACCGTTGTGTCCCAGCTACGACGCTTTTATCGTTTACACCATTTGACCAGTCAGCGCTGATTGTTGTGTCCCAGCTACGTCGCTTTTATCGCCAAAATGCACCATTTCCATCATCAGACGAGTGGCGAGGGATCCGGCTACGGAGATAACTGTCCTAGATGGGAGACCAAGAGCCCGCCGACATATCTTTTATTCGATATAATTACACCATTTGACCAGTCAGCGCTGACCGTTGCTGACTGGTCAAAATGGTTTAATTTTATCGAATACCTCTGTGCGAACATTTTTATGGGAGTTGTCGGGTTGGGCCTCTCGCGCCGGCCGGAAGTCGAAAAGCACCATGTATTGCGTTGCTTCAGAGTACCTGCCTGGGGCCACGATGTCTCGGGTCTCTCCAAAACATACTTCATATCCCCAGAAATTCAGCTGCGAATACCAGCAACATAGCGAGTGGGAAGTGTCCGCACGACCTGCCCCCGGCGCATGTTTGGTCTCCGCATCCCTAGAGCTCGTGTTGCCCCCTCTAGCGTGGCAGTGTGGCGGTCGTCATCGCTCTGCGCCAATTATTCGTATCATCTGGTTCTCTGTCATGCATGCTTGGGACTAGCAAGTACTCTGCTCGACAAGTAGTTCTGCCTTATGCAAATGCGATTGCAAGGCGGCCGTCACATGCAGCGAGGACAAAGGCCGCGTCGTCCCGGCCGCCCTTCCCGGCCACCACACGCCGAAACAAATGGGAGCATGTGTCATCACGATTCCAACGGGTAAGTTGGGCGGCAGAACATGTCATCGGCGACTCGTGGAGGAACAGATTGCAGGTTTTGTATCTGCTCGCCACCGTTTTCCTCAATTTCCGCAAACGCTCTTCTAACGTAGAATCGAACAGTTGCAAAATTGACCCTACTGGGTGATGCCAACGATGGTTCATTCCTGGGCCAGAGGACAAGATGCCTGCGTCCACGCTACCTGCTGCTGTGGGTACATCTCGCCAACTTGTTCAACTAGCAAACGCGTTGCTGTTGTGTACGTAGAGTGGCGGACGGGAGGAGGGGGCCGGGGTCTGCAGCAGCAGGGGGTCCTACTCCGGTATGTACAATGTACAGCGGTGCTGCACCTCCCCCTTCTTGGGCGTAAGCAATGAGCAGTCTCACCAAGTAGCAGGAGCAGCGTTTGAGTACACGAAGGATGGTCCGCCAAGCAGCAGAGTCGTAGCTGTGACGAGATGCACACCCTGAGAGAACATCCGCCGCCCGCCAATTGTCCGGTCTATCTGCCACCCTTCAGCACGGCAAGTGCGTCGCACTGAAACTATCGAAGGGCACCCTGGTGCACACACGATTCACGCACAGCAGCTCCACGTGCCCACACGCGAATCTCTCGTGGTCGCTCGTCCCGACTCCGGGTGGAAAGCGCGGAACGTTCTTCGAGAGACTGTCGCACTCATCCAATCAATGAAGAAAGGGCGTGCGGGACAGTCTCTCGAGAACGTTCCGCGCTTTCCGTGGGGAGCCAGAAGAGAGAGAATCAGATACGACACGTGGCGATGCTGTGTGGATCTTGTTTGCACGGGGGTGTCCTTCAATAGGCTCAGTGCGACGCACTTGTGGTGCGCAAGGGTGGCAAATAGACCAGACAGATGGCGGACCACGGGTGTTCTCAGGGTGTGCTTCTTGTCACAACTGCGACTCTGCTGTTTGGCGGGCCATCCTCTGTGCACTCACACGCTACTGCTGCTACTGGTCAGACTGCTGACACCCAAGAGCGGGGAATGCGCCGTAGATACAGCACAGTAGGACCGGTGCTGTTGCAGCATAACCCCCGCCTCCCGCGAACTGCTCTACTTTGGCGTTTAGCTCTTGAACAAGTTGGGGGAGCGTGGACGCAGGCATCTTTGCCCCGTGGCCCAAGAAATGACCCTAGCAGGTGACGTTTCCCCGTAGGATCCTCTGATAGCGGGTTGAAGCAATTGAGGAAAGCGATGGCGAGCAGATACGAAATGAACTTCAATCTGCTCCTCCACGAGTCACCGATGACATGTTCTGTCGCCCAGCTTGTCCGTACGTGTTCCCGTTGGTTTCGGCGTGGTGGTCAATGGCGGCCGGGAAGGCGCGGTCTTTGTCCGCGCCGCCGCCGACGGTCGCCTTGGAATCGCATTTGCGCAAGGCAGAGCTACCTGCCGAGTTGGGGTACTTGCCAGCCCCTAGCATGGACGGCAATTGACCAGATGACACGAGTAGAAGTATTTGATGTTAGCAGAGTGATGACGAGGGCCACACTGCCGCGCTAGAGGGGGCAACACGAGCTCTAGGGATGCGGAGACCAAGCATACGCCGGAGGAAGGTCGTACGGGCGCCTCCCACTGGCTTTGTCGCCGCCGTTCACAGCTGACTTTCTCGGGATGTAAAGTATGTTTTGGAGAAACCCGACACATTGCGGCCCCAGGCCGGTAGTCAGAACCACCGCGGTACGGCGCTTTTCGACTTCTGGCCGGCGCGAGAGGCCCAACCCCAAATAACTCCCAATAAAATATTCGCGAAGAGGAAGAAACCTAGTTCAATAACAGATAAAACATTGCCCGGTCGAAATTATCCAAGTTTGGCACAAACGTTGAAACCGCACCGCGAAGACGAGACAGTCTTGAAACATGGGCGAGACGAACACACTTGCCTCTTTCGCTCCAGTGAGCCTCGACAGGATGCAAAGTGCTGAAGTGAAACATTTTAACCACCCATCCGGGCCAGTGGATGGAAGGCGATCCAAGCGCGGATGCCGAAAGATCGTGTGGACGAGGGCTTTGAGGTCATGAGAGGCTCGCCCAAGCTGTGTCAATTATTCGGGCCTGCAGAAAATAACAGACAAAATTGCAGACTTAAATACTCGACGGGCGTCGGCGTCGCCGCGTGGGCGGCAAGGGTACCTAGTTCAACCTGCACTCTGTGGGTCGCAGGTACTAACAGGGCGCCCGACCAGTTGTCTCGTGTACCGTCTTGCTCACTACGCCCCAATGCGGGCATGTTGCTGCCACATTTTACACACTAAAAATG
The DNA here is from genome assembly GCA_000310025.1 of Ectocarpus siliculosus. Taxonomy (NCBI): domain Eukaryota; class Phaeophyceae; order Ectocarpales; family Ectocarpaceae; genus Ectocarpus; species Ectocarpus siliculosus. Next base: position 15,408 of record FN648922.1, on the reverse strand, counting down.
TAGATGTTCTCGTACACAGCAGTCTAGCAATGAAGGTCGTTGTTCCCCCTGAGAGGTTACCATACCATGCCATCGCGCTCCCGACCGTTGAATGAACGCTGTCGTTGTCGTTCAAGGCTCTGAGTGATCCGGGCGTAGCTCTTTGTTCATCGCCTTGTTCGTCAACCCTCGCGAACAAAAGGTGGCCGCCACGCATGCTGGGATCAGGGCGCGGCAGCGGACCGTATCTTACTGGTGACGACGACCCGGGACGCGGAAGTAGGCACCGCCAGGCACCACCATTCTCTGTCTCCTTTGCTGGGGCGAGAGATTTGGAGGACAAACCTCCGTCCCCGTCACCACTACCGCCGGCGCCGCTCGGTACCCCCGTCTCTGCCCTTCTGGTGGCCCCCAGAGAGGTTCTGACGCCATTGTCGATGCTGTTGATCGTTGCCGCGGATGTTGGAATCCACCAGATTGTCGGTCGGCTTGGGTGGTCGTTTCCTTCGAACGTCGCTGGCATGGTGGGGCTGTTTGCAGGTGTGAAGCTTTTGGACGCTAGGAGGGGGGGGCGTAGAGAGACGAAAATAGTGGAGTGAGGATATACCACGGGTTTCAAGACACCGCCGGGTAAAACGGGTGAAACTGCAGGATATCAGCTCGAACCGCTGGGTATCACACGCACCCTTGTCGGACAAACTGGATGCGACGGTCATAGGCAGATATGACCCGTAAAGCTGATTGAAGGGACTTTTTCTTTGTTTGAGAGTCTATCGTTCCTGTTAAGGACCGGTCCTGTCTGTTAGGATGATACTCTACAGGTTGCTCTTGATGGGACCATTTTGTCGCAACAGCAGTACTATACTCTAGGCATCATGTTCGACTGACATCAAACACTCCAACAGAAGGGACGCCTGTTCCTTTTGACCCTAACTCGGCTCATTGCATCCAACTACTGTGGTCGAAGTTTTTTGCAAAATGCGCTGTTGTCTAGACATGCCTCTTCAATGCCGTTTCGACCCAGGGCTTGTTGGTCTCGACCGCATAGCTCCTTCGTACGCCGAGAGGGTGGTTCGCGTGCTAGAACCAGGATCTGCGGAGTTCTCGAGATGTCTACCCGTGGTCTTGGTACCTTCTCTCGTCCGGTGGATTCATTTCTCGCTGGCGGCGAGCTTAACGGGGTCATCAGCGTCTCTGCCCGAAGCGGTGGTGACGGCAGCAAAGGCTGCGGCGAGACATGCGGCTGGGCGGGTTTCGAAAGACTACGCATTTTCACGATTTCCCGCGGGGGGGAGGCCTAGCGGGTCGAGGCTCCGAGCGGTCGCGAATGTCGCGAAGGTTTTGTTGACAGACGGTGGGAGCTAGCTTGCGCACTATAGCTCCACCGCTGTCGTGGTTTCCGTCCTCTCCTGGCTATCGTCACCATCGTTGCCTGCATCAAATTCTACTTCTATTACCCTTGACGCTGCTGCTACTCCTGCGGTGTCGTCTACGTTGCCCACGGAAAGCGTGAGACGACGAACGTCAGGAGGTTTATTCGGCGCTCGGTTCGTTAGATGGCTGGGCATTGGGACGGTGGTGTCGGGAGCGGCATCAGGTACAATCTTTGAGCTGATCTTCCCGTGGGTGCCATTCTCGTCAGAGTCGTTTTCGATGTTCGGAGCTTTAATCATCGTTAGCCTCATTCCTGCCTTTGTCGGCGTACAGGCGTCCATGGGTCTGGCGACGCTATTCGGTTATTCGGCAGGGCATGTCGCTGTCTCGCCCGGCGACGCGGTTGGTTCTCATCGTTTTGCTTGGAAGGCTGCGCTGCTTCCACTGGTGACGAGCATGGCGGCTACCGCCATCACAGGCGCCAGCGTAGCTGCACCGTTAGGCATCGACATTCGCGATATGCGTGATTCGTAACGACTTGGACGACCTGCCCATTGTCTCCTCCACCTGCTGTACACCATGCTTCGCCTTTCCAAAGGATGCGTGGGTTCATTTTGGGTAACGCGAGACCGGTGCTGGGAGGTTCCATATTCTGTGCTGCGACGTCGCTCGTCGGTATCTCCCTTATGTCCAGGTAGTCACCGTATCGCTAGTTTATGTGGTAAATACGCTTATCCATGGGCTGAAACCCTCAGCAATTATGCCACACGACAATAACGTTATGAAAGTTTCGCTGAGGTTTGAAGGATGCACTCGTATAGTAAAAGTGTATACCCAGGGATCGTGTATCGCGGGGGGTTGATCGGTTGTGGATGTTTAAGGGGGTTCCCGAGACATGATGGCATAGGTATGGGTCGATGGATTCTATGGTGTGGAATTCGGAGCTTGGGTTTCTCCACATACGTATGTGCACACATTTGGTGTCTTTGTTTCCATTCTTTTTTCTGTCTGTCACCAGCATTATCATCCACACCACGTTGATGCCATGATTGCTAACAACGATAAGTTTATACATGTACGTTGTGTCACGGCCCCATATCCTGAACGAACGCTTCCATCCAGGCTTTCCCAGAGCTCCCCCAGTTTGTCCGATCGGAGCATCAACATCCATCTATTTCTGTGTAGTGGTCGCTTCACGCCCGCCAGCGAACCCGTTTCAGGTACGTCGAGTCTACCACTCCTCACTCCTTACCGACACGAGGGAATTTTGTTGTGCGCACGGCCGACGTAATGCGATTTCAGGCTACTGGGTGTTCCCAAGGCTTTCCAGGTGGCATTTCGGGCCGAGGCACCACCGTCACGGGGCTCCGAGATTCGGAAGGCCCTGCGCGTTTTGTTCACAGGGCTCGACAGGGAAAAACGCCTTACCGTGGCGTCTGCGCTTGGCGTCTACAAGATTCCGGCGATCGCTAGCGTGCTGGTCTTGACAGGAGTACTCGGCACTTGCTTCGTGAGTTAGTTCGACGCCTCACCAACTGGACTAGTTTCAGGAACCACTGGGAAGGGCGAAGTCGAAACTGATGGACAAAGAGTTCGTTGGGGTACATATAATCGAAGTGATGTTTTGGCTGTTGATCAGATGCGGAGGTTAGCGGAGGAAGTAGAGCTTGATTGGTTGTTGAATGAAATTGAGCACGAAACATGTCACACCTAGAGTCGTGGCAGACGCGACCGACACTCCGGCATGAGGTTAAATAGCTGGACAGTTGTTTCACGTGGCTGCTGTCCTTCCCCTCTATAGGAACGGGACTTTGGTCGGGTGAAGGGGTTCACACACGAAATACGAGGAAATCCGGATGATGGTGTATGCTGTAAAGGCAGAAATGTTCGGAATCACGAGCTGGTCTTTCACACAAGGAGTGGTTAGGGCTGAAAGAGTCAGCGCTGCCTCTGCAGGTCAACAAGCCATGTTACACGATACATCTCTCGAGTAGGATTACCCGTACTTCCCCCCATCCCCGATGATCATACTGTGCCCCCCCGCCCTCCTCCGTCTGATCAGGGCAAAGGACGAGGACCCGGTGGTCAGAGCGCTAATTCAAGGAGGCACCTCGAGCGTGTTTGGCATAGAAGCGACATCAGAGTCATGGGAAGTACACCGAAAGATACCTGCCAACTCCTTCGCCGGAGTCTCCCCGTCCGCTCGCGATGTCTCAACCGTCGCGATGATTCTCACCGGCGCTGCTGGTACGGTATTGGTAAACATCCCGTGGGTTCGGTCGGCCTTGCTGTCGATAGCGTTGGGTTCGACGGTGGGGGCGGCGGAGGTGCCCCTATCTCCATGACTGGGCTAAGAAAGGGCAGGGATATGCTTACCTTCGTTCCAGGCGTGTTTTGGTGATTGGAATGTGGTGTACGTTGGACGATGTTCACGTTGAAAGTCTCGGCTGAGATCTTCGGACTCTGACGTTGTTGACCAACCGTTGGCGTCCGTTCTGAGGAAACATTCATACAGAGAGCAGTCGAGGTTGACCGGTCGTCCCGGTTTCACGTTCACATCGAATTGGTGCACGTGGTGTACTGTTTTTCTTATGCGACTGCTGTGTCGGGGATACGATAAAGTTGCACCTGCCCTATGTGCATGGATGTGCGACGCTCTCTTCAGACCTTTCCCAGGGCAAAGCATGTGGTTTGAACTTGCAACTTGTGGTGCTCCGTGATGAACACGGGATGAACAAAAGGTTTTTTGCTGGGCACCTATCGGCAAAAAAATGCGTTTTCACCTTTGACCAGCTGGTAGACTAGTGCTTTTACCACAACAACACCAGGTCAACACGATTGCCTCTCACAGCAAGTAGTTGTTTAAGTTTGTAGCTTGATCTTTCTCACCATTCCGACAACTACCCTGCTTTCAGAAGCACAAAGGATCTCACGATGCATCATATCGACGCAACCCACACACCAGATTTTGCATTTGCGGGCGCATTGGCGCATAAAAAATATGCTGTGACATAGAGACTACCCTAATGGAGGTCTTGTCAGGGAGAGGTGAATGTCACTTTGGCCAGAACCGGCGGAAAGAGTTGTTACAAGCGACAGGAGTCGCTCAAATCGCTCCACTGCTGTCGGATGTGTAGACTACAGTGGACTAGACATGCGAATAGCCCATCTCCTCCCAACATACCGCGACCGAAGGGCCCACATGTCTTGCAATGAGATACGGGAGCATTCTTTCAAATCCAGAAGGAAGCGTGGTGACCTGGCAACACTCACGTCGTTCGATATTCCCCATGAAGGTCGAAAGGTTTGCTCCAGCCACCACGCCCCTTTTTGATAGGTGAACCAGGTAGATCAAAGCTTGTGTGTATGTGGAGAAAGGTAGCTCGGCCAGTGAGGGCCGAGATGGGAAAACATTGAATTAGAGGGCAGTGGAAACCGGAGTAGCACCACCACCCGAGAGGAGAGCATCACCACATCCATCCATCCGTCACGCAATTCAGATCACAACCGTATCTCCGAGGACACCAAGTAGAAACTCCCCTGTTCTCCCGCAATCTACCAACAACAATCTCCTTACATCAACATTGCCCCATATTTCGCTCCTAACACCACATCGATTGTCGGCCCGATAGTATTGATTGGCGTAACCCACGGACAGTTTATGCAACACTAACGTATGGCCAAAACATCCAGAAACATACGTAAGTATGGGCCACGCAACCCTGGATGTCGGTTGTCTACAGCTACAAGTACCAAAGAGGGCAAACAATGTTATTAAAACTAAATACTTGCACGAGTTCTTAAATACCTTAAATATTGAAATTGTGGCACTTCGTACTCCTTCACCAATAGGTAAAGACAAAATGAACCCAAGCTCATGCACGGTGGTCGGTACTGTGACAACACTCGCGTTCATACTATACTCACTGAAAAGACTCCATCACATTCCGTTCGACTGTGGGTATATCTCGAATGGGTAGTCTTTCTTTGTGTGTATTCATCATTCCTTAATACTATACAATCTGTCGTCCCTGCACTCCTTTCATACCCCGTCGCCACGGTTTCAACAGGATCTCAGGCGTCACCGACTTAAAATCATCAGCCCAAACAACAACCAAGGCCACCGCGCTCGGAGCTCTTCCGATGCAACGAGCGTAGCTCCCTCCTCCGGCACAATCTCGATACATATGTGCAATGCTATCGCCATCTATCTCCGTTCCTTCGTGAAAAAGAGGTCGCGAGTGGCACGGGCTCCCAGCTGGTCGGCGTGCTTGTCGAAACGTGCATCACGAGCCCCTTCACAGGAAGGGTGTTGAGACCTGTGTGTTTAGGTGGCGAAAGTAGGCACGTCAATCGAAGAGGATTGAATCGGAGAGTGTTTGCAGATAGATAATTCGCGGGGCGTTTTCCAAAGTACATTGCGCTTGCGGAAGTAGACCACACTAGAGTGCAACACAGATATTTGTGTATACCAAGCACGCGCGCAACCTTCGGCGAGGGAAAGGGAAGCATAACCGTCGGCGCGATCAGAACGTACCTTGTGGGCTGGGGCTACCGAAGTGATGGCGTCGCAACTTCAACATCGAGGCGGACAATGAGCCTTTGAGCTTGCTTTCATGCCCTAACACCTCACAACACCGCAATTTGAGGCGGTACGACTTCGCTTCAATCTTGAGACCAAATACATCCACCAAACCCGAAACAATTCCAAACTTCACCGGCATGGTACGTTCCGGATAACTTTGCGAAAGACTCAAACAAAACCACACCTTTCCGGCTAATTCGTCACAGCTCCCCGTGCGGCTGCCACAGTTCCTAGTCCCCTCTCCTCCGATCGACAACCCCTCCGTCGAAACGTCGTTCCCAATCCCAGCCGTGCCCTCGGCCGTCGACACCGACGTGGGTACAATGTCCTCGATAACCGACTCTCCCGGGCCCCTTCTCCTCCTCCTCGATGAGCTGGCACCATCGATGCCGTACACGCCAGCAGCGCCAAACCCCGCCTCTCCATCGCACGACGACGAGTCGCAAGCAGGAATACGGTCACCCTCCGCTCCCTCCTCCCCGACAAGGGCCCTGCGTCCGCATCCGCCATCACCGGCTGTCGGAAGCGCGTCCCGCCCACCCAGACCACCACTTGCTGCAGGCTTGCCGAAAGCACCGCCGTCAGCGACCCTGAGACGGAAACGCATGCTCGGACGGCCGGCCGTGGCCGTGCCTACCCCCGCTGCCGCAGCTGCTGCTCTAGCAGTCCTGTTCTTCCTCCGGCCCTTGTCGGACACCATATCGCGAATGGCCCGCACTCCCTTCCGGTCGAGGTGTTCGGTGATGGTCGCCTCGAACACATCTTCCCCCAAGGCCTTGCGGCACCTGCTTGTTCGTGTCACGTGTTTCGGACACGCCACGGGCGAAATTAAACAAGGGTGATGTAAGTTACGATCGCAAAAAGAATGTGATTGAACAACAAACAATGCAAGTACTTGTGGTGTTCAGGCGGCTTTGTTCTAGCGAAGTCCACCCATGCAGATGTTAGAGCAGTTTCTACAATGCAGGACGTGCAGGTCGCTTGAACAAGACATCAAACGTTTGCCGAGAGGAACGTTCGTACCTCTGTTCTAGATCTTGCCTTGATCATTTGGTAATTGACCGCGTGTTGGTTTCGAAGAAAGGACGACAATCCTACCGCCTCTTGTACAATCTTCGCGCTTCTGCCATACACTTCAAACACCCCCCTGCTTCTCGTGTCCGTTTTCGTTGCGATGTGTGTGGCCACCACAAGTCTCCTGTTGTAGAGATCGGCTTCTCGGGTTTCTGTTCCACACGTAAACCTTATCAACTCAATCGGTTCTCTTCGTTTCCCACCAAGGGCGCTCCTTCTCCCTTACAGAAACTACACTCCCAAACCCATGTGTGAGCTCTACTCTCGAGCGCCTTATCTCGTGGGTCTGCCTTCGCATCCTCTTGCTCCTCCCCTCTGTTTTCCGATGTATAGTTACCTCCTTTCTGGCAAGATAAGCTTCCCTAGATGAAGCTCGGCTGCAGCTTCGCTAACACAGTCTATCGGGTCACCAAGACGGGTTTCGATTCATTTCCAATGCCCTCAAGTGCCGCGCCTTTGTCTCAGTGCTATTACAGCATTTCCCCTCGTTTCTTTTGTTTTTCTTCACGTCTTCTTTGGACCCTCTCGGATTTTCAGTCGGCAATACACTTGTTGGAAAATCTCCATTCCCAGAAGAACGATCGAAGAGCGAGGGCGGGGGCGGGGAGAAACGCGACAGAAACTTACAAATCACGGCCTTTAACCATACTCGGACAACGGAACATACACGGGATGCTGATCTCACATCTCCACCCCTCTCCAGGCAGCCTCCTTGCCATCGGAGTCCCTGCTCGAGGCCCCCTTGGCCAGTGCCGCCAAAACGGACTTCACGTCCACACCATCCACCAGACCGCGCCCCGCCACGCTGCCCTCTAGCAGCCGCGACAAGCACTCGGCCGTGCACATCAGCCCTCGGCAGGCCACCTTGGGGTGTCTGTCGAGTGCTAGCGGGAGGACCGCGCTGAGCAGAGGCTCCGGGTCGGCGTTGGCCAGGGCAGCCTCCATGGCCTGGTCGTGGGATATGGAATGATACGTGGAAAACGAGAGGGAACCAAATACGTTAACGGTGCACATCTGGCGAAAGTCGACGTGAGCATACCGTCGTTCGGCGTTGCTCTGTTGCAGCGCAGCTATATCATCTGGTACGGACGTGAGGAACCACGACTGCAGTGATGCATACTCCATGCGAGATTGAAGGTCTCAGGGCACAATTCCAGCGACGCAAGGCCAAGTGCAGCTGCAACAACGACAGCGTAGCCGTTGAAGCAACGTACGTCTGCCCCGTGCCTACCCCGTCCGCACCTTCCTCGCCTCCTCCCCGCAGAACTTAGAGGAAGACTTGTGGCAGGACAAGGTAGATCTGACCAGCGTTCCCATCTGGTCGGCGGTCATCTCCTTCCCCACCACGCAGCTGGGAAGAGGGTTTCGTCGTCGATGGAAACGGGGGTGGCGACGGCAGCAGCGGCGGGGAAAGCGGTGACGACCGAAGTCAATACGTTGATGCGAAATCAAGGCAGCAGACAAACACCGGAAATTGCGAGTAGGTGGCCGTTGTCTGATCATGAGATCACAGAACCTACTCCGTAGATGCCAGCCGGACACACATCCCAACGCCTTCAATTCAACATCACACGCCAACACGACGACATCCAACACGCACCTGAACATCTCGCCCAAGCACCGCAAGCCGTTCGTCTGTACCACCGACCGCCTGTTGGACACAGCGTCCGCCACGAGAGACACCAGCCGTCCGATCAAGCCCGGACCTCCATCCTCTCCCCCGAACATGTCGCGATGGTGCAGCACAAGCGTCCTCGCGGAGCTCACGGCGGCGAACAAGCTCGCCCAGTCGGTCACACCGGAATGTGTGCGCACGGCCTGACGAGGGTGGAGGTATCATGAGCCCGCGTCGTTTGCATGGTGTGAAAGGCAACGTAGAGGATGTTTGCGAATAAGGTTGACGTACACGGGGGTAAGCCTATTTTCGTCTGTAGTTCAGTATTCTGAAGAACGAGGAGATCGAGTCGATTGCAACCCGTCAAGTATGATATGATGTCCTTTCGACGGTAGGGTCGTCTGGTTGCAACACCCGGCGGATTCAGCACATGCTTTCAACCACCCACCCCGCCCTGCAAAGAAAAGCGATGGGGCCTTCACGTGTGGTTGTACATCCTCAAAGTACGTCCCCAAACGGAGATCGAATAGGAGGTCACGCTGTTGCAGGGTCGCGGCATTCAAAGCAAGAAACGGACCAACGCCCCAACCCACAATTGGCTCGGTATGGCGCAACCTCCAACATGGAACACGTACACCGTAAGCGAGAGTGGAGTTGCTGTCATACCGATCCTACCAGCCCAACAGTCGGAAACGAGGTCACTGACAGCCGGGCGGCGGTACCATCACTCGTTCATGCACACCTCGAGGTCTTTCGAGACGTCGACCGATGCCGGCACCTCGCTGCTCGTCAACGCCACCACGTCGAAGATCTCGCCCTGGGGGGCTCCGGCCATCTGCCTCTCTTCCGAGGACACCTGGGCAAACGGGCATTGGTCGAGGGGGGCAGAGCGTTCGTATGATAGGTGGGTGCAACGAATGCGAACGACAGGCACCGGTTTGGGAAACTAACACCGATCGTGTTGACCTTTGTCATGGGGGTGGGGATA
>FN648921.1:14187-24784 GCA_000310025.1 Ectocarpus siliculosus | reverse complement strand
GAAAAACGCTAAAACTTGGAAACCATCGACAATAAATGACAGATGATTAGTCAGTTCTCTTTCGAAGCTTTGGTTGGGTGGTACAACACGACCACGTTTGAACGTCTTCACGAAGCTGCTTCCAAAACACGTTCCCACCTCCCTCGTCCTCCCTCTCTCTCTGAATCTTGTCATGTTTCTACAACACAGCCTAAGTTCTTCTCAACCCAAGCCCAAAGCCCACCACCCGCCCGGCCAGCAACAATTTCAGACGCAGACATCCGGTCGGCCGTACTACCGTACTTCGAAAATGCGAGATCTAGATCTAGATAACTTCTCGACGTTGCGGTGGGTAAAAACCAACCGTCCACACGTGACCTGCTCCACACAAAAAAAAAGCGGAAAATCCACGACAATCACGACGACGTGCTGGTTAGAGCATCGAAACAGATGACATCTTCTTTTTGCGAGTAGCACTCTTCTTCCACTCATCCACTACACCCCACACGTTGCGCAAGTACACGAGGAGCTCGACGTTTTCGTCTAAAAGGCGACTCCGCGTGGGCGTCACGGTTAGCCCTGCCGTAGAAAACATGCGCTCGGATTGCGCTTGAGATGACGGAATGGCAAGCACACGACGAGCCAGCGCCGCGAGCAGAGGGTACTCCAATTGCTTCTTGCGCCACCAGTCCAGGGGATTGTTGAAGACCTTCTTGTCTCCCGTGTTGGTTTTCTGCATGTCCCGAACCCGTATCCCGGGTGCGGCCTTGAAGGCAGAGACCTCCATCTCCACGATGGCCACCAGTTGCTCGCGTTTCCCATCCGCGGAATCGCCGGCATTGCTGTCCCCTGCATCTGCAGCGTGGGCAGCAGCGGCGGCCTCGAACGCGCTCATGCGAGGGCGCTTCGAGGCTCCCTGTCCCCCTCCAAGTGGGGCCGGCTGCGTCTGGACGGGATCGGAAGCAGGTTTCTCCGCGGAGGCGGGTGCCTTATCGCCAGCGTGCTTCCCCAGAGCAATGTCCACCGCGGCGCTAGCGACAGCGCGCCATACGCCTGCGTGCTCTCGCTGCTGTATCCCGTAGAGGTGCTTGGCCCGCGGGTCGAGGGCCGTTGCGTACACCTGCTTCCGCTTGAACCCCTGCGGTTGGCGACGCTTGCCCTCCCTGTACTCGAGTATGTTGGAGCCGTCGCCCCAACGGTTGGTGAAATCCGCCATCAGGGCTTCCGCATCCGGACGAACGGCTTCCATCGCCTTCTGCGTAGTCTCTTTGAGCCCCTGTTGCGCAACGGCCTTGAGGTCTGTGATTGCGGCCTCAAGCCCTTCTCGCAACTCCGCCATTTTCCCGATGGTCATGCTACCCGTCACGTACTGGGCCCCCTCCAGGTCTTTCTGCGCCTTCATGAACGGTCGCAGGATTGGTTCGATCAGCCGCAGCACCTCCCAGTCCGTGTCCGACAACAGCGGGTGGACTTCGTCCATCGACTCATGAAGCTTGATGGCCTTCATCAGGTAGAGCAGACGCACGACCATCGCCCATGTCGACCACCACCTCGTCTCGACGTCTTGCATCACGGACAGCGGTTCCATCTGGAGGATGCCGCACAATTGGACGAGGCGAGCCGCCATCTGACTCGACTTTTTGTAGCGTCCTACTAGCGTTCGCGCAAGGCCCAAGGCGCCAAGACTCCTGCCGTTGAAGACCGATGACGTCGTTGACTCCATGCGGTGGTTCGAGCAGCCGATGTGCGAAATCGTACCCCCGTCCACCTCAAGCAGGCGACCCGCCTTGATCATAGACGGCTCGCAATCGGTGACGCATGCAATCACCCGACCGGTTAGGTCGTGGCGTTCAATCATTCCCGCCACCAACGCCGCCAAGTCCTCACCCGTGGTTGTCCCCGTGTGCTTCGCGCAGTCCAAAGAAAGATGGTGCAACTTCCACTCGTAGTCGATGTAGGCCACGGTCAGCGACATGTAGGACTCGTTGTTCCGAGATGTCCAGCCGTCCGTGGTGATTGCTACGAACTCGGCATCCAGCATGAGGGCCGTTTTCACAGCGCGCATCCTCGAAAGAAGCTCGCGCCGACTGGGAACCTTGGCTCTTTTGTTGAGTGCCGAGACCATCGCCTTGAGTTCCGAGTACTCGACAAACTTGCGAGTGATCAAAAGTGTCGAACGAGGGGAGATGTTGGGGCAACAGGTCAGAAAGGTGCCGCCTGTGAAAGTTGAAGCGTCAACAGTCGAAAACCACAGTAGTTTCGTGCAGCCTGAAAAAACAGATGTCACCGCTTCGATTCCAAAAACAAAAAATGCAGACCGCTCGGGCACACCAGTTTCTTTTTTTTTTTTTGCAGCAGTGACCTTGCCTCCCTCTGCTCGCGGGCGCACCACACACACGCACACCCTCGGAAAAGCACTGCTGTGCCGCTAAAACTTTGAAAAGCACTGCTGTATCGCTGAAACGTTTACACATGATAATGCAACACAAGCATCCACGGAAAAGCACTGCTGTATCGCTCAACAATGACCGAAACATTCACACTTGATACTGTCATGCAACACACGCATCGATCCGCGGAAAAGCACTGCTGTAACGCGAAAATATATATATATATAACTTGATAATAATACAACATGCGCATCCTTGGAATGTATGTCCAAGATGCCAAGATGCATATCCATGGAAGAGCTGGAAAAGCACTGCTGTATCGCAGTAAAAGTGGCGCATGGCATACGCAATACAACACGCGCCTCTGTGGGAAAACATGAGCACCACTGCTAGCTAACCACTGCATCGCTGAAAAATACTCGTACCTCAATTTTAAAAACACGAAAAACTTACCGACAGAGAGAGGTAGTTGTTGACGATGAGACGAACCAACTCGTCGTGCCAGATCGCCCCCCCCTCCTCCTTCGGGAGGAAGTTGGTGATCGCTGCTTGTCCTGTTGGTGCTGCAGCGGAGCCGGAGCCTTTTGCCTTCGCGTGCTTGATCGCGGTGTGTGCGTCCCTGTGTCCAACCTTGGAGGTGTCCAGATGGGCCAGGAGATTGGTAGGCGACCCTCCCTTGAACTTGGTCTCTGCACAGTGAAAGTCGCCGTTTGCCACGCACAACTGACAGATCGCGATGCCCGAATGGCATGGGTTCCGATACACCCTGAAATGCTTCCACACCGGCTGTGAGGCATTCGGGGGCTTGGGCAGCTTCGGCTCCATCTTGACCCTCTCCACCTTCGCAGCCCGCTCGTTTTTCTTCGAACGCTCTGCTGACTCTGTGTCTGAAACTGGTTCTACTGCAACCACCGGCGTGGAGGACCCTCCATCCTGGTCCGCTGCTGGTGGGGTACTCATGGGGTGTTCGGCTAGTGTTCGGTGTTCGGTCTGCTCTTCTGTGGTCCAAAGCAACAGCCGCCGCAACAGCGAGGCCTCATAGGGGGTCCAAACGTGTAACTGTTGTAACATATGCCCCCTTTTTGATTCACGGAGCCCCCTCAAATATATCGCCCAACATATCGGGGCTGACAATAGATATTCGATACGATATATATCGTCCGATCATATCAAACTTATCGGCTCCGATACACAACCCTACACAATGCGCTTCAATAGTACACAATCTGGGACACAATCTGGGACCCTGTGACCGAGTGTCACGGGGGAGTCTACGCTACTCTCCGGATTAAAGACAGATAGATACCGTATAGCAACAGAAGAAGAAAACTGCACTTGTTTGCTATATGTATGGCTGCTACTACTTGGGTGCGCGTGGCGTGCGCTTTGACCTGTCTGTCTGTGTGTGCAAGTGTGGCTTGTACATAGCTATATACAGCTGTGAGACTACATACAGTACAGCAACATACAGCAGTCAGTCTAGATCAATACTCCGTAAAGTTTAATGTCAGCACATACACATACACCCGGTGTTTCTGTGTCGTCCTCCGGACCACATACATACCGCAGAGAGACCCAGCACACAGAGCTGATCATGAGAAACAAACATGAGCGAGATGCATGTGATGTCTTCCGAGTTCGGAGAGCCAGTTTTTTCTATCACAATGAATGCGGCAAGCTTTCCGTCTTGCGTCTTCTCATTTACTTCCGAAAGAAATGTTTGCCCGCTATGATGATGAGAGCTAAACAGTGCTCCCATTCATCTCCTGACTGACTGGCGGTATCGGGTGAGGTGTGAGCGTGCGCACTGGTGATCTACGTGGTGGTGTAAGCTCCATCCATATCTATCTACGCTTGCTTTGATGTCTCTCTCCGACCCTTCTTTTCGTGCTTCGCGCGAAATAGTTTAATTTTTTCTGTTGGACCCCTACGTATGGGAGGGGAGTCGAAAAATTACCATCGGGGCCAAACGTGCGGGAATGGAAGATCCACTAGTGATTTTGCGAATCACGAACGATTATCAAAGGCAGATCTGCGCCACCGCGAACAACCCAAAACGTGCGCCGTTTGCCAGTTGTAAGAGGTTGCTGTTATGACGTGGGCCATGCCACATGGAACAAGGAATTGTTATACTTCGGTTTGATTTTTTGACCTCGGTCTGGCAAAAGTTCCGAAGGCTGAATATTCTATTCGGGGATCGGCAAGTGATAAATACCCCATGTTTTATTCCGAATTTGGAATCAAAACACACCTCCGCGGGAGAGGCCTTTCACAACTAACTCCTCTCCTGAAACGCGCGTGGTCGGGAGCAGCCCTAAACGGCTTCAGGCGAGCTTCTATGGCGGTGAGCACGTACCCTGGCATGTAGTAGAGGTGCAACCAACCTTAGTTTGGCAGTGGGTTTGGGTCCGCCGAGAAGAAGCAAGTCCATCTACAGCAACACATGTATATGTGTGGCTCCCCCTGTCGCACACCCGCACTACTGTCACCTGCACTGCACTGACTGCTGTACACACTTACATGCTCGGGGCGAGTCTCCAGACGTAAGCACTCCTCCTTTCCTCTGGGACGTGTTCCTTCGCAGTAGAGCTGGATGCTTGTGTGTGTGCACACAACTTGGCGAGAGAGTTTCCCCGCATCTACTTCTGGAAAAAAATTAAACGCGCCAGGGGGGTGCATGCAGGAGCCGGGTGTTTGGAGCAACCGCGGAGAACACCCTTGATGCATGTTGTTCGTGTCGGTGAGTGGAGAGAGCGGAGCAGCAGTTGATGTAGACAGACAGCAGAGTAGAGATGCCATAGGGCGGGGTAATGAGCCGCTGGGTATCGCCGACTCATATCCTTGCAGACTTGCAGTAGGTATCCGCGATGCTTTTTGCGGTGGCGAAGTGCAAGGTGATCATTTTGAGTTTTTTTTTTTCTTTATATGACACAACGAATCCATCTCTAAGAGTCAGAGACAGATTAGCATCGAATTCATAGCGTCGGAAAAAGCTACCTGTATGTCTACGATTTCCCAGGTAGCAAATAGGGACATCTCCCCTGCGGGTAACAGGCTCAACAAAGCAGTTTGGTAGCTGTCTTGTGAGTTTTGAATGAATGCGAGTGATCAACAACAACGGAGACATGGATTGGTTGTGTCGGAAAATATACAAGGTATGCCAACGCGAATAAAAATCATCGTGAAAAAATTAATTGTGAAACAAATTTTCTACAGCAGAAGTAATCTCAGATCAAATGACGTCATCTGACCAAGGGAAAATTTCTTCTATTCTCAGACCAAATGACGTCATCTGACCAGGTGAAAATTCAACCCTGTCGATGGTCTCCAAGTCTGCATTAGCTCTAAGACTTGAGGCAAGGCGGGAAGGCTGTATTGAGTTTCGTGCAAAGCTGCTCTCCCACATTGACCTTGTGGCTGACATCAACCTCTTCCGCTGGTTATCACGACCCAGGTCCCACGTGTGTAGAACTTGGATACGCGTGTGTGCCTTTCGTCGTGTAAGTATCCACCACACTCAACACGAAGATGACTTATATGCACAGCTACTCACTGCTGCTGTTGCTCTTCACGACGGATGCTCTGCAACATGGCTACGACACGCTCCAAATGTCTCAACAACATTCTTGGACTCACACCGTCCAAGAAAACAGGGAAGAAAATACATGTATGTACTGCTGCCTTGCTGCCTTGCAAACCGCCGTCCGTTTTCGCCTCGCTATTATTCCATTACAGATGAGAAGGATTGAACTCCAATTGGTACAAACGAACTGCTAGTACCTTCCTATCTGCTACTACAGTATGTATCCCCACTGCCCTCAAACGCGCCTCACCTACAGTACATATGTACATGTAAACTCATCGCACAGGTATATGTAATCAATGTCACATTAAATTGTTGTGGATTTCAAGAAGAGCGGGAAACGGCTGCTCGAATCCGCAACTCCTGTTTTTTAAGGGGGTGGGTGCAAAAGACGAATCTTGATGTTGACTAACTTTCAAAACAAACGCAAGAGCACCAGAAATTGCACAACAGACACACCAGACCAGTAGGAAGGCACCGCGAAAAACAGAAGTCGTTGACTCTCGCACAGGGCGGCAGTAAAGGCTGTTCAAGACATACATTTCACACGTCTACCTCCACAGGCAGCTTGAAATCAACATAAAAATTCACACTCTTCTAAATTCAAGTCAAGGGAGCCAAAACGGAAGGCGCTCAAACAAGGTCAGTTTTGAGGGTTAGGTTAGGCATTTTATTGTCACCAGTAGAGGACATCATGAAGAGGCCTCGTGCGTGCTGGCACGTTCAGGTTTGCTACTGGAGTTGAAGTATCGACGGTCGCAGCAGCCTTTGAAAACAGTCCGAAGAATCTGCGCCGGAACCAAGCGGCATCCAACATTTGTCACTGCCATGCTCGCAGCCACCAACCCCAATCTCCTGAACTACGGGTTTACAGCAGTAGCTGATGCCACTAGCTACTGCTGACACCCCTCCGTTCAGGGGTTTTCGTTCCCCGTGGTGGTGAGCATGGCTGTGAGAAATGTTGGATGCCGCTTGGTTCCGGCGCAGATTTCGGACTGTTTTCAGAGGCTGCTGCGACCTTCGACATTCGCCGCTCCAGTAGCAAACCTGAACGTGCCAGCACGCACGACGGCTCTTCATGGTGTCCTCTACTGCTGACAATAGAATGCCTAACCGAACCCTGGCGGGAAGGTTGTTTTGTTTCTTTGTATAGGATTAGAGAATGGGAAAAGAGCCAGCGTCAAAACCCCTTTTCTGCACCCCCTTCATTCAAAAACAGTTCAAATGTACAGATAGAAATGGTAGCGGGTACATCAGCTGTCAAACGACACTGCGCCGTGTTCCGTGTGAAGGCCACATTCTGTAACACATGACATCACGGGGGATTTCCCCCCGATAATTATGTCGTTGATCCAGTAGAGACATGCAGGGGATGTCCTATACAGTCGTGGCTCCGTTATCAGAGGGTACCTTACAAGAGGGGGCTCCGATATAAAAAAGAGGGTCGAAATCGGTTGTCACGGACTCCACCGGCCATTGCATTGTCGGGTACCCATAGAAGTACATGAGTGGCCTCCGACATACATGTGGGTCTCGAGGGCCATTGTCACACCGCCCTCATATATCGGAGCCACGCCTTTACTGAAGAAGGGAACACAGGCGCTTCTTGGTACAAGTAGGTCAGCCTGGAGGTCTTCCAGTAGCTAGTATCATTTGTTGGCTGGTGCTCTTTTTCTTTTTTGTCTTCCTCAGGGGGCACGGTACCCCCGGTTGTACAATGCATTCATATAACCCTTTTTTTTTCGTTCGGTTGGAGGTGAGGCATGTGTGGGCTGTGTGCTTGGTTGATTGGTTGTTTTCGATGTACCGAGTATGCACCGTACAAACACACTTTACGTGTTTCTAAGCGTGCACCTCGACGGTACGGTCTTCATGAACAGATTTGCGCCCCAAGTGATGCCTACCAATACCCTCGCTGCCGTTCGTAACATTCAGACGTGGCCCGAAAGGTGCCAGTACTGTACGGCGGGGCGAAAAAGTTTTCCCTAAGGAGGTTAAAAGTCGTTGATATCGCACGGGGTGCGATAACACCGATATCGGCGCGGAAATGCGGTTCAAATATGCCGTTTTGGCGCAGCCCGGTGCCATAACTCCAATCGATGCGAAGTCGCCGATGTGCGCCATAACGCGCGTAGTTGTGTAAAAAATGGTAGATGCCCACGGCGATCCTCCGTACTACCTGTCACATCACACCAGGACCGGGAGTACCAAGGGCTAAGCTAGCCCCGTTGGTTGCTAAACCTGTCTTGGTTGTCGTTCGACCCTCACAGACCTGTCCCTGCGTCGCGTCCGATGGAATCCTTTCCGACGTACGTCTGTGTGCAGAAGCGAGCCTGCAGCTAGCGCGATCGTCCCGAAGAGCGCCGTCGTCGAATGCGCTGTTTAAGGCCGCGTCTTGAAGGGCGCCGAATACTCTCATCACGTCCTCTGGACACGAAACAGCCTTGCCGCAATCAGTCCAACTCTGAGTTGTATCCGACTCTGTGGACCGTCACACTTCTTGTTTGCAGAGGCGTGTCCGTGTTGGGTAGCTTCCGCGCGTGGGTGTGGAATCGTCCTGGGCCTACCTTTTAGGGGCATATTGCGGTGGTCTGTACCTACTCCGGAGACTTTGGCGCCTGTCCACAAATGCTCTATCCTGACCGCCATCTAATAGTATCCATACCCAACAGCACTTGCCCTGCCTGGTGCATGCGCCGTTTTGTGTGAAGAGAGTTTATCGTCATAGTTCAGCCGGCGGATGCGGTTAATCATCGAAGCAGGACACTGCGTTGTGTGAAACCAACCGTTTATCCTCTTGTCTTTGGTGCTCAAATGAAGCCCCGATCTCGTCGATGCATGCTTGTTTCACGCTAGGGTCTTCGATATTCGTCAACCCTAAGTGGTATGCCCTTGTTGTCTTTGTGAGACTGTAGTGCTTGATGTTTAGATGCTTGTTATCTCTCACACCCGGTCGGGGGGAAAGAGCAGGGAGTGCCACGCGCACGACAGCTGACAGCAGCTGGCGTGGGGGCTCCGCATAACCATTCTCTGGTCGTACTACCCAACGCATACCTATGTGCGGGGCACCTGCAACAGTCATCTTGTCTACAGATCCGACTACATACGCACTCACACGAACACCCTCCCTGGTTCTTTACACAAAAGTAACTAACCACTTCTTCTTCTGTGGGATGCGTGCTTCCGCCACCTCAAGTCAGGTTTCTTCCGCAAAAACAACAAATCAATAAAAACCTAAGGGGAAACCCAGCCACCGGGTCAAACCCCCTCCCTCCCAAGGATGGTACTACTAAAAAGCAAGGTAGACGCAAACAGGATAACTCCGACAACGTCATCGATCCGGGTAACCTTCCCGCCACGTTTCAATATCACCTTCCTAGTACCCAACGAAGTCCAAAACGTCTGCAGCCACTGCCACGATTTTACTCCGACAAAGCCCAAACAAAAGGCTGTTGCAATTTACAACTACTGCCCTCCACACAACTTCGATGATCTGAGCACCTACCTTCCTCCCTCCCCCTTGATTCCGGCGCATCGCGTCGCCCCCGGGGTCGGTGGTATATGCTATCATCCTGGGACAGCTGTTTTGTCAAACACTCAAGCATGATAAGCCTTCTTGCATACAACTCTTACTCCGACTCTCAGAAATTCAAACTTCAGCCTGCTTACACACAACTCTTCGACTCTCAGAAAAAAAGAAGTTCCAATTCTCAACCGTCATACAGCACGCGTCGATGTGGCTGCTCTCCCTCACTCGAAGATAACTGCGGTCCATCATGTCGTGCGATAACCTCCCTCGCTCTTTGCTGCGAGTGGTACGCCACACACAATACCTCCTTCATTCAACGCTCGCGGAAAACACGCCTGACTATATACTGCATCGAGAACTTATCATTGCTGGGGCTTCTTTTCCTCCTACAAGACAAACACAGTGATTCTCATCATGGGGCTTCTCCCCTTCTACAAGACAAACACTGATATAGATTGTGGAGACGCCTTGCTACTGCGAATCCCTCAATAAGGTGGATACGTCTGGTACATGGGTCCACACCTACCTGCAGCAACAACGGAAATGTCACCTACAATTGTGTCCTCCCCTTCCCACACCCGTGGCCATTGTGCCCTGCCCTGTAGCCACCCTGCAGGCTTTCAACCCTGTGGACACCCTGTGGGCACCCTGCAGGGTTCAGATTTTCCTACAGGGTTCCTGTGGGCACCCTGCAGGGACATCGACCTTGGTGAGGTAGGACCTCCACAGGCTTTGGGGGTGAAAACCTTGGTGAGGTCTCTCCGAGACGGACCTCCACAGGCTTTGGGGGTGAAAACCTTGGTGAGGTCTCTCCGAGACGGACCTCCACAGGCTTTGGGGGTAAGGAACCTTGGTGATGTCTCTCCGAGACGGACCTCCACAGGCTTTGGGGGTAAGGAACCTTGGTGAGGTCCCTCCGAGACGGACCTCCACAGGCTTTGGGGGAGAAAACCTTTGTGATGTCTCTCCGAGACGGACCTCCACAGGCTTTGGGGGTCAAAACCTTGGTGAGTTCCCTCCGAGACGGACCTCCGCAGGCTTTGGGGGTCAAAACCTTGGTGAGTTCTCTCCGAGACGGACCTCCACAGGCTTTGGGGTAAGAAACCTCGGTGAGTT
>FN648920.1:1067-14615 GCA_000310025.1 Ectocarpus siliculosus | reverse complement strand
GGGGGGGGGCCCCGCCGGGGCGGGGGGAAAACCCCCGGGGTTTTTTTTTGTGGCGAAAAATGCCCCTCGGGCCCGGCTTTGGGAAAAAATGGTGTTTTTCTTGAAAAAAAAAGGGAAAAAATGGGTTCCCCCCCCCTTTTTGGGGGGGACACGACCAAAAAAAAACCCCCCCCTTTTTAAACCCCTTGGCCGGTTCCCCCCGGGGGGAAAATGGGGGGCGGGGCCGGAAAAATTCCCGGGGGGTTTGTTGGGCTTTTTGGGGGGGGGAAAGGGCGGGGCCAAAAAAACCGGGGGCTCCAAAAAGGGGGGGGGGGGGGGGAAAGGGGGGGGCTTCTCCGGGGACTTTTCCCCCCTTCCCCCCCGGGGGGTTATGTTTTTTTTGGAAAACGGGGGAAGAAAAGCCCCTTTTCCAATGGGGGCCCCCCCCCCCCCCCCCCCCCACCTCTCTTTCTTGCAAGCTTTCCACCACTCAAGTGTGGTACGTTGTGTAGGAGACAAGAACAAGCTTGCCACCATTTTAAGCATGCACAGGAGACAGCAACGGTTTGAGTGCGTCCTTGAAACTCAACCACGGTGATGTGCACCCGACCCCATATCCCGCCAAACGCCTCTTGCTACTCCAAATCATCCAGGTTGTGGTTTCTCAGCCCGATCCAAGACGACAGTAGCGACGATAGGGTCTACGCGGGCTATGGCGCAAACATATCATCCGCCCAGGAGATGGCGCTAGTTCTCCCCGTTGCCCTCGGGGCCCTCTCGTTCCTCGCCGTGGGTGCTGTTTTCACCAGGGAGGCCTTCCGACAGTGGCGACGGAGTGGAACCCACGACGAGTTTCCGGTCTAGACGCAGGTAGCAAGTTTAGGGAGCTTTAACAAGGATGATATAGATGTGTTTGTGGGAGGTACAGTAATCTTTGACGCCTTGAGTACAGAAATAATAGAGAGCTGTCACTCTGTCCCCCAGTCTCTCTCGAGTGCCGAACAAGTTGGTTGCAGAAACGTCGTCGTTCAGCTACCGAATTATGGCACTCAATGTGTCCCTGCTGTAGCTCATGTACGTGACAACGTAACGCTTGTGCTGATTTCTTGCACCTCCGCTCGCCCCTCAGCAAGCTCCCTCATTTTGTTTCTCCGCAGGTCGGCTACATCCTCCTGTGGTGTCTCTGCCAAGGACACAATCTACGGGTTGCCACGTACCCCCCCAAGGACCCTGCGAATGTCACCAGCTGGGAGAGAGTCGCGCGCGGCACTGCGCTGTCACGCTTCCTCCTTCAAGAGTTGACGCGATGCGATGCATCTACAGTAGAGCATAGCTCGAAGAAGCGACGCTCATCAACAAGCACAAGTCGCAAGGGAGTCGATCTACAGTGAGATTCCTCTTCTTGCAAACGTAGCCTGTAGAACTACACGAACTTTTTCGGTGGTTTGAAAACTCACAAGTTGTTATTTTTCTTCATTTCCGCTTTTCTAGACGTGCATACATATGTTCGGTCGTTCGAAGGTTAGGCTGCGTTCATTTGTTTATTATTGTTTGTGTGTGGCGTCGTTTGCGGTGCGTGCATGGGCGCACGAACTACTGTAATTACGTATCACATGTAAATGTAGCACATTTTGTTTTGTCTGTGTCCGTCGGAATCGAGCACAGAGCGTGGATCCTAGCAAACAGGGTCTAGGGTAGCAGGCTTCAGAGCTCTGATCTCGGGTGAGCGGTCGGCGAGAGTACGAGGCAGACAAAAATTCTACGAGAGGAATTGGGTGTGGGTCTTTAGCGCTCGACATATAGTCTAAGTATATAGATTGGCAGATGGACGTTCACCTCTATGCAAGTATTCGAAAAAGACGCACGATCTTTTTTAGGCTAGCCGTGTGATGATGGTGTGTCACCGTGCATGTCTGACGTTGTTGGACGTCAGGTAGAGATGATGGAAGTGCGCCACTTCTGATTCTGTGTGTAATTTAAGTCTGTCTCCTCATGTGGTAGTAAAGTTTCAAGCAATTTTGACAAGATAGGTTTAATTTAGCGAAGAAAACCAAGGGATTAGCATCCAACAAATGCATTTTGGGTCGGACTGTACAAAGCCAGAGCCCCGGATTCCCGGACTGGACATGCGTAGAGAAGGAACACAATCTCGTTACATTTGGCGTCGTCTGCAGGACCCTCCCGACATACCCAGGGTGTGACTGCACGGCGGAAAGTTTCGGTTACCTTTTGCAAGCCGTTCGTGAACCCACCCGCACGATGTCGATAAACGTATATATGCGTGTGTGCGTGGGTACCTACATTCACTGGTAATCAATACTGTGGCAACGGTCAGGAGATGGCACCGGCGTGCGTGCATACAACACCTGTGTGCATTTCATCGGGGATTGCACCGGTCGGAGAGATCGCACCGGGGTGCCTTGAAAATTCTAAACGAAAAAAATTAATTGCATTTCCGCCGGGGTCGGAGAGATGGCACCGGGGTGCGATAAAAAACCCGAGGAAAATACATTTAAAAAAACGATCGCACCCGGTGGGTTACCTCGCATAGAGTGCAGAGAGGCGAACGGAGTGGCCTAGACTATCTGTCGTTGGCTTTTATTGGCTTGCGGACCCTTCGGGTCCATTTTATTTTCGTATACCTTTTTTGAGTAAGTTAGCCTGTGACCACGGGAGGGAGGAATCGATCCCGTCAAGTGCTAGACTAGTACGGACAGAAGATGGTACTAGGCAGAGAGAACGGAACGGTTTTTAACGTGAAAAGACAACAACAACAACAACAACAACAACAACAACAACCCCGTGCCAACTCTCCGACTCTTACGGTACTTGAACCACGTGCGTGGTGGTTCTTCCACCGGAACACAGAAATTTCTGATTTTTTTTTCCTTTGGCGCTCCCAGAATAAATAGATTACAGCGTGGGCCCTCAACTGCCGGCAGTATGTACCCGGAGCATCGACCGGCACTATTCAGAGGGACCGGCTCCATTCAATGTTCAGAATGATTTGGTGATTCAGTCTGTGCCCAGAAATTTCACCGGCACCATACACGGCGGCGCTAATTGACCCCCTCCCAATGCTGTGTGTACCATATGGGACTAAATCGATTTTTTTTTTTTTTCTGGTGGGTGTGGGTGTGTCGTGCCCCGCATGTTGCACAAGGCACCATTCCTTGTCACCAGACTACAAAATCCAAACATGGAAAAGAACGCACCAGCAACCCACGTGCCCGTCCAGCAGCCAACGACTGTAATCGTCCCTCCGCATCATGTTGGCGGCGGCGGCGGCGGTGGTGGCAGCAGCGGCGGCGGCTGCTGTTCGGTGCCGTCCACTGCGTCACGTGAAGTCAAGAATGTAAGTGAAGTTGTTGCGGACGAAAAGCTCACTCGCTCCCTCAGTCCCTTGGTAGTAGCAGCGGCGGTAGCAGCAGTACCAGCCACAGCTGCTTCCACAAATTACAGAGCTTTCTGTGTGTGGATGATGATGGCTGTCGGTCGGTCCCCCTCCTGATGGATGTTTTTTTGCCGCGGGCAGTGGGCAGGCCGTCCCCTTCGTCTCGGCTAATTGCATGCCTGCCGGATTCATATGTCGTCATGTTCTGTATCTTGGCGGTGTGATGATTTGTAATTCTCCTACATGTTACAGGCAGCGCTGCCCAACAAGTTTTTATCCTCGGTCACTCTAAGTGGTCCGCCTTTCGATGTCTTCGGGTCAGCATGTTTTCAGAAAATTCAAAATGCAATGATCAAGTGCCCGAAGTGTGTGCTGCGCCTCGCTTGTACTCGCCCGTATCTTCAACTTTTTGTTTCATATTCTATTCTGGATGCTAGACTGGTAGCCTTCGTATCTGCACCGGGGACAATATTCGATGCACCCAGATGGGCACGCATACGCCATGCACTCACAGCTTGGCAGTTCCGCCTATTCAGACCTGCACGAGCACCGTTTCCTACCCAAGGGCGACCTAAGCCTACTCCAAGGCCTACCAACAAGTAAGAACTCTAAACCCTAACCCTTCTGTCATCCACAATCCACAAACAGCTTCTTCTTGAGCCTACTTCTATCGAACATTCTGTAGAACTACATCGAACATTTTGTAGAACGGTGCTACTGTAGACATCTCCTCCGCTGGAGCTCCAGAGGAGTACATAATGGCTGTAGACTCGCCAATATTAAGAAACGCTCTATCTATTATTATAGCAGTGCCGGCCCGCTCGAAAGAAACACCTACAACTTGCTACAACAGGTAGTCTAGGTGTTGTGAGTTGTTGTTGTTGCTGTTGTTGTTGTTGTCTTTACAGTAAAAACCGTTCCGTTCTCTCTGCCCAGTACCTTCTTCTGTCCGTGCTAATAGTCGAACACTTGACGGGGTCGATTCCCGTGGTCACAGGCTAAGGTGTGCTTGTGTGTTTTTATTATTAGCGTCGACCGCGCTAGCCGGCTGACCAATGAAAGAGATTACTACATGCAACTACATGTAGAAGTATTATTCTCAATGCGATTGACAAGACAACTTTCTTTTATGTAAATAATAAAGAAATAAAGTCCGTGATCTGGGACCCAGATACCGTAGCAATAACAGAAGAAAGCTGCACGTGTTTACCGTGGCTGCTACTAGTACTACGTTAGACGCTCGTTTGTTTCGGATTGTTTCCATCGCCCTCCCTGCATTCACCACCGCCACATTTCTCTTCGCCAATATCCCCACAACTCTTTGGCAAGTACTCTCTGTAGTCCTACAATGTACGGCGTTTGTTTTGAAGGAGATAATCTGGCTCAAAACTCTTGCTGTTACGCCATGCTTTCCTCCTCCATCATCGTTTTCTACATGTTGATGGGGCCGTCCGTAGATTCGCCCTGGTGCAGGAGGTTTAAGCGGTATTCACGGTGCTGTAACTCGCCTCGCCCTTGAGTCTCGAGCGCGCGACAGAGAGGGGCGTTGAGATCGTGAGATTATATGTAGCACACTCAGGTCGGCGAAGACAGCCGAGCCGAAAAAAACGTTTTAACGCCGATAAAAACCGATTCACCACACCCCAACATAGTGGTTGCGTGCATTCACGGTGTTGTAACTCTATTCGCCTTTGGAGTCTCGAGCTCGAAGGCGTTGTGATTGAGAGACTTTCGCGCTCCAGTGGGCGAAGGTCGGCGAACAAAAAAGTCTCAAGGCGACCGCAGACTGATGCATCGAAAAGCGGAAGGACCGACACTAACATCTTGAATTCGGGGGGGGGTCTAATCTCCCCGCTTCGCTCGTGAGCGCTCTTGTTCTGAGCTCTCAGCGCCGGAGAACGCAGACATTATTGTTCTCTCTACATCTTTCATCCCCGACACAGTACTCCAAACCACCCGTACACCACATAGTGATGACAGGACGACGGGGAATTGATCACGGTGTGTCCGGTCGTAGCGAAAACGACAAAGTCGGGGATGACGATTGATTGCAGCGCAAAGAAAAGTCGCTCACAACACCCAAACACGCATAAGCGTACCACCACCGCGTGTACCATGAACGAGGCAAAATGCAGGAGAATACTGGAGAGAATGTAGTGGCCCACAGGCAGCAACAACGATCGAAGCACAGACAGAACCGGATGCGGCGACTGACAACTAACTGCGCCTTTACGCCGGCGCCCGTGACATGACGCCATTATCCGTGGCGGGGCTGGTCGAACCTCGAATACGTACGGTGTTTCAGCAAGCACCAAGAACCACAAGAAGCATCCAGAACCGTGGAGTAGCTATCCGACAGGGGAGACAACGGTCTTGGGGCCCGGAGTGTCCAAGAATCGAACCATGTACTTGTCTGCCCTCCTAGCCACCAAAGTCCATCCGAAGCTTGACTCTACAGGAGTACCGGATATGGACACCGACAGGCAAAACAGTCACACAGAAGGGAGCCATGCGTCACCTTGCGAATTGGTCGTTTATTGGTGGTCCCGATATATTTACAATTAATTCCCCTCATCTCGGCTGGTCGCTGTTGCGAACGTTAGGAACCCGTGTCCAGCTACGCTCCCTTCGTGCCAGTTCATCCCCTCACCCCTCCCCCCACTCGGCACGACGATGATCGTCGATCGGCTCGAACAACGCCCATGCTTCAATACTACAAATGTGTTCTCCTTGTCTACGCTGCACGCGGTGGTACCAATAGTCAGTCTGAAGGTGCTTCTTCGCGCGGCAGCTGCCCGCTAAATAGTCGCCCCCAGGAACCACCCCAAACCACGCCTAAACAGCACGCAAGCCGACGCAACCCCCAGTCTAGCTTCGATGAGGGACAATCCTGAAGACGAAATCCGTCCAGAAGGTGCACGGCAATGCGATCCTCGTCGGAAGCGACGTGATCATCGCTGTCAAGCCGTGACCAAAGGATCTTAGACGTTGCCGAGATATACCGATGCAAGGATACATCATGATTGGTAAATCTCAGAGAACAATAAATATATGAAGTTCTACTGGGCGAAGACGAACGGTTTATGGTCCAAAGGTGGACGAAAAATGCGGTTCAAAGTTTGTTGACCCACCAGCTTGCTGTCGTAGAGTGACTCGCCACCCCCCTCTTCCCATCACTGGTGTGGTCTTGATCATCCGCCGTGTCGGGTATCTCCTCATCGCTGCTTGTGTCCGCATCCATAAAGAACAGTTGTACAGCCTCACTACACCCTCCGGAGTGATGCTGTTGTTGTCCAACGATCGATTCGTCCGCCGTCATTGCCAACCTCGTCTTTTTCGAAAGGCGATGGCGGTGCTCGGGCCGAGCATCCCAAACATGACTGATGATGATGTTCATCTCGGCAGACCCTCCCGCCCGTTGATGTTCTTGCTTCTACTTTTTTCTTCGTCTACACGTGTTGTGATCGCCCTAGACACGGAGGGCAGCCATTGGTATAATCGTCATCCACATCATCGCCGTTGTATCATCGGGATTGTGTGAGTGTGCAATGGTCGTTGCCAGCGCAAAGAACACGGACTTCCGTGACCTACGACTGTCGTCGTCGTGCTGTAGCCATCGTCGTGTTGTTGGTTAATGACATTAGGAAAATTGTGCAAAGAGGGAAATCGTTCTCGACAAACGTTGGGAAATTGGTACCTTTTATTTAGGGGTTATCCACATGTGTTGTTGGTGGGTTGTTTCGTTATTGTGTGAACGCACGGGAATTTTAGCACCAGGTGGCGTTGATAGGAACGAAGAAAAGTTGTACAACAAGAGCAGCACGTGAAAAAGAGTAAACGAGCGGGAACGGGATGTACTGGAAACTATGTCTTTTCGGAATCAGAAGTAGGTTCAGAGGTAAATATGAAAGAACGCGAAATTATTTTCAAGAAATCGTTCCCGGCCATGACGATATTTGCTTTTCGCCTTTTGTCCGTCCGTTTGAATGGACTTGGCACTACCTTCAATCGTGCCCTTCTTGGTTAGGACTGACAGATTTTGAACTTGGCGGCTCTTCGTGTGGTCTGTACCAGTACAGTCCCGCCTCCCTCCTCCTCGCACACCTCACCCCGCCCCTTGTGCTGCTACATCTACGGCAGTTCAAATTCCAGGCAGTTTGGTTGGCATCATCGTGGGCGGCGCCGTTCTGTGCAATTTCTCGCGGTGCGCCTACAAAGCTGCGTTCGTGCTGTTCATCGTGGGCCTCCTCCTCGACCTTTGCTCCCTTGGCGTCCTGTGAGTTTTCTCATCATTTACATGGGGCAGTATATATTCCATCACCCTCCGTTTCGACCTCCCCCCCCCCGTATCTCTATCTTTGTTCCCTCGCAAAACCTTGCATGGTACAGGAGATAACGATGATGGACTGATGTATCCTTGCGCCGCAACTACAGCGTGTACCCAACCCCGTTGTCCCGCCCAACGCCTACTACTCCTAATCGTCCAGGACGTGGTTAATTACCACATACGAAGGCGATTTCGGCGAGGGAGTCGAGTTGTCAACCGGTGTGAAGATTGCGTTTATTCTACCTGTTGTCCTTGGGGCCCTTTCGTTCCTCTTGGGCGCTGTCTTCGCCCGCACGGCCATCCAAAACTGGCAACGGAGTGGCGCGCCCGACGTGCTGCCGCTCTAGCCAGACACAGGTACCAAACGCAGGCGTTGAAGAAGGGGGTACCGCGAAAAATATGCCTCATGTGTTTGGGTGACGGCCGTGAACGAACAAGGCGGACTGTGTGGCCTCACTCTCCACGTGTTGCCCGTCGGGCTCCAGGTTAAGTCGCAGAGAAAGGAGCTCGCTCGACTACCGCACGTGTGATGACGAAGGGTATGTGGCACAAACTCGTATCACCGTGCCTGGCGCGCCAAGTCCATCAAAACATTGTGCATGTAGGCTATGTGCTGAATCTCATGCCCACTCGCTTCGGCACCCTTGTGTGGTCGACAGGTCGGCTCAAGCAGGTCCGGTCGTCTCCTCCTGTGACGTAGTCTATCTGTCATCCACACTCTCAACGGGGTTCAACGCGCGCCCCCAGCGCCGCACGAGTTTCACCAGCTGGGAGAGAGTCCCACGCCGCACTACCCTTTGTACGACCCCGACCCGAGAGTTCGGGTGACGTACGTATCCTTAGCTGACACGAAACATGGCGCTTTTCAACAAGCACGTGTCGCAGAGGGGATAGTTCTCACAGAGGGCTCCCCTGCAAGAGGAATGAAGTCTAACCACATTATCATGTGTTTTATGCGCTTACAAAACGTACTGGTGCGGGGAGCCTCTAGTGTATATGTGCATGTTCTGGTTCGAAGAAAAAAACATAGCAAAATAACGGGGGGTCGAAGCTTAATACGGGGGGGTCAGTGATTTTACTTGCACTTTTTGCAATATCAGCATAAAGTGGTAATATGTACACTTTGGTGGCACGTTTCCGGTCAGCAATTGTAGAAACATGCGATGCTGTGCGGTACATATATCTTGGTTTGTGGGGTATTCGTAGCGTTGGTACACGTAATAAGTCATTGGCGCTAGACCTCTGAGTTCGGATGAGGTGTTGGTAAGAGTGTGGCTAAACGACAGGTCTTGTAGGGCAGTGAGGGGTACAAATGGTGGTGTTAAGGTAAATATCGCTCGATCGTTGTTGTTGTTTTCAGAGGTCCATCACAATAGGTTGCGATAGTAATAGAAAGGCAGATGGGCATCCATATCTCGGCGACCCGAAGACTAACATACAGGTTCAGAGACACGCATTCTTTTCGACAGAGAGGTCGATACTAGTCAAATCCTCACCCCAGGCGGTGAATATACGCGGATGAGAACCTTCCAGGCCTCCTCAAACGGTTCTAAACTTGATATTTTTCGAGTACACGGCATACTGTTAACAGATTGCATCGTCTGCAATATGTTGCCCGTGAGCCCGCAGGTCTAGGCGAATGGAATTGCAGAATCATTGTCGACATGTAGACGGGCACCTCATTCCCATCCATGGCCCAATCTTCAATCATGCGTAATTCCGTTAGTTTTAACACTACGACGATTGCGTGCGTGTCCGCGTGTGCCTGCGTGGCGGCAGTCTCACGAGCAAAGCCCGCGAGAGAGCCACGGGTTTTGCAGCACTCTCAGCCACCAGGGCTCTCACAGCACGGATGGCCAAGTCCTTATTTAAGCCGGCTTCGAAACCGAGAGTGGATTCATGGATGGGCGATAGCGAAAACTGAGCGAACCCCATCTCATCGACCATGGAGTCAAAATATGTAGTGTCTCATGAGCTATGATCTTTCCACCGTAAATTGGACAAGTTACGTAAGAGCATGGCTCCCAACAGGTTCACCGTATATACAAAAAGACAACTCAACCTTGCCCACACATAGGACCCCAAAGCCCATTGGCCACGCTCGCCGAAGGGCAAACGGCCATCATCACAACCTATGATCCAATCACTGTACTACCGCTTTCAAGCCTTCGCACACGGTTCTAATGCTCGGGGTTTGGATGGTTTTTCCTTACG
Organism: Ectocarpus siliculosus; assembly: GCA_000310025.1. Taxonomy (NCBI): domain Eukaryota; class Phaeophyceae; order Ectocarpales; family Ectocarpaceae; genus Ectocarpus; species Ectocarpus siliculosus. The sequence continues at coordinate 4,701 of FN648920.1, read as the reverse complement.
CCTCGGATGGTGCGACAACGATTGTTTATCAACAGCAAATTTTAAGGCTACCGACAACGAATAACTGTAGAGCCACAAAATCTAGTGGCCCCGATGGCCGAACTCAAGCTCTATCCAGGAACCAGCTATTGTACCCACAAGACAAGGACATGAATACACTCTTGAGAAGCAAGCTGGTCGGTTTTGCACTTGAACTACGCCATTCCTCCCGTGACCAGCACCCTCGAAGAGGTGGGGGCTGGAGACGCCCTTAACGCCCCGTCTCTCTTTTTTTCTGGCATTACTAACCCTAAGTTAGTTGCGCCTGCTGGCGGTGACGCTAAGTTAGTTGCCGAACAAGCCGTAAACTAATGTACAACTGCGAATACTGGGGGGAACATCTATAACACAGCGACAGCGTCTTTCCCAACAAAACTGCCGTACGTCCAACATTGGAAAACAATGCAACAATAAGCCACGATGCAGCCACGCTAAAAGAGGACACCAAACTCCAGAGTTCCTCATATCCACCGCGGTCCCCATCAAACATTCAATGAGGTGATGCGGTATGCTCCGCGTGCGTCGAAAGTACAGCCTGCCGTGAATGTGCAGCACCGCGTGTCGTTCCTCGCGCCACACACAGGTAATTTTTCTACGACTGACTCCCAAGTACGTCTTCTGGCGGTCGTACAGGAAGCTATGCATGCTATGGATTGCCCTGGGAGACATGAAAAATCTGTTGTCCATGGGCACGCGTTGTCCAGAGACTAGGGGGCCTGCTCGGTGACGCGTGCGGGGACATGCCGGGGAATCACAGGGCCAGAATTCTCAAAAGAAATATGCTCTTGCCAGTAAGAGCCCGAGCGTTAAGTGCATAATCGAAAATCAGACTTGGGAATCCGCTCCAAAGGTTCTCTCGCTTGAGTTGTGAAGGAGTGCTCAAGGATCGCAACGGGGGCAGTTGTCATGGTCTGCACAGTGCGTGTACTTTTCGCGTTTCGGGTTTTCTTGTCCTAAATAAATTATCAGTACTCCGACAATGTCGTGTAATTCACGCTAGCAAGAACAAGAGGTTCGCAGCATTCAGGATGTTGCGCTCACGGCACACAAAGACAAGGTTATCCTCTAGTGGCCCATCTCACCTCACCTGCACACTAGCAACTGGCACCGGGTGTTCCATATCGACCGGTGACGTGCGTAAGGCACCACTACCCTGTTCCCAGGTGCAGACAGCCTTAAAAGCGAACACCGAGCCCGCGAGGAAGGTGAGGGGCGCGGTGACAGCGTGGACGAAAAGCAGAAGGACGAAAACCTCATATGCAACGCCGAGACCGCCATCAAAGACCCCGTGCAACCAGGTGATCCTAAAATTCATGAACTCGTTCGATGGCAGGGACCAGGGAGGGAGGAGCAGCAGTTGAAGGATGGCAGGGCGTGGGCATTTACATTGCGGCTTCCAGTTTCGACAGCAGATTCAACACCCTCGCCCGTGATTCTACTATATCGAGCGAGGCGAGCTACACCTATCCCCAACGGCGGCAGCAAATATTGGAGGCCCGTGTACCCTTTTTCGGTTGAAAGCCGGTCAAATGACTTCCAGCGAGCGCGACACCGACTGGGTCGGCCTCGATGCCACACACACTACCATCACCACCGCCGGTAGCAGCTCTTTTGGCAGCCTTGTCCAGTTTCGGGTAACGAACAAGGAACACCACACACATGTTTTGCCACTTCGTTTCAACAAGGCCGCGTGGGTATGCACACGTTGCAAGGCTCCACACTACGTATGTTTCTGTACCCCTCTGCCTGCGCGCTGTTTCCTTGCTGCATCCCCTCACTGGGGTGCTCGGGGTCACCGCGTGCCCGAAAATGATGCTGATTGCGATATATTGGTGATCGGCAAGGTGTTCCGCAAACATCACAGTGCGTGTCATTACATATTATTGGGGGGAAACCACATCGGAAGCCAGCTGCAGTAAGCTGTCCCAGACACGCCGGCACGAATCAAGAATTTGTGCGGCTCATTCGTGCATGGTGTTCACTATAATACTAACCTTAAAGCCACGCCTATCCTTCCTTCGTCGTTTTGGAATTGCGAGAGATCATTGTGAACTCCATGCATTAGTGTTTCGATACTGCCAAGAACTCGGGTCCACACCCGGAAGAGATACGATGTCGCAACCAAGAACAGAGGGATTCACATGTGTTGCATCGCCGCGCTCGATGAGTAAATGTTAATGTTTGGCAAGGTTTCTGAACTTGGGAAGTGGGAATAGATGCCGGGGAAATGGGGCGCCCGCCCGCGAAGAAGTGCCGATTTTGAAAACCTCACCAACAACCCAACATGCACCCGTCGCGTCAGCTATCGACCAGTGCGAGTTACCGGCAGGAGTTACAGCGGCGTTATTTGGCGCAGGACGGCACGCATCCGACCCACCGTTCGCACAATGCCCGGTACGCCATAATATTCTGCGTATTCCTCGGTTACACACGCGAGGAAAGTCAGAGGTAAGTCTCGCGTTCAACGAAGTGCCGCTTGAAACCGATCTCATGCACTCACATTAAGAACGCGGAAAAAGCGTCGGCGATGAACCCTAGAATGTACAGAACACCAGCCGTTGTGTAAGTGGCTTTGCTGAACGAACAAAGCACGACGCTGCCCATTGCAATGCCGATGAAATTCCCGATGAAGGTCTGCCTCAATTGTGGGAGAGCATGACAGGGTGGGACGGAGGTACGTTGAGCAACCGTTTTGACCGTGAGTCCATCGACAGGTGTGCGTTGTCCCATGAAGCACTGAACAAAAAACTATCAACATGGGGAACTTGCAGCACTCCAAACGTACTCACAGCAGTACAACTATCTAGTTCCTAACATGGGCCAGTTCGTTGCAATTGAATTTGAGATGACACTTCTCGGCCAAAAGAAACCTGCGGCGTTGCGAAAGAGACGGCAGTCGCAACAAACCCCAAAGCGAGCGAGCCTTGGCACACCCAGACAAAGCAACTAAAAGACGCTCTAAACTCACGTACCACTGACACGGGGATGACGTGGATGGCGATGATGATGATAGACATGTTTCGCGTCTGGCATTGTGCGGAATGAAATTGGGACGACGTAACGGGGAGGGGAACGGGGGTTGAGAATTGAACAACTCCTGGCGCGACAAACACCCCACCATACTCAGTGATGGCCTGCCTTGAACATTGAGCGTGTGAGAAAGACAGGAAATAGCTCTAAGGAAGAGATTTGGCCAACATATTCTAGCGTGAAATCGATTCTCACGGCGTCGAAAATATACAGAAAGACAGAGTCACAACATTCACTCGGCTGGAGGGGACACTAGACACTAGACACAATATCATGTCAGACTGTGATTACCTAGGCTTTTTACACCCCCCCCCATCTCTCCCGCCATCGGGGTTTGGGTTTTCGTCGCTTGGCAACGACGTTGTAAAACAAGCCCCCCGCTCGGTGTTTGCCATCGGGATTGGGTTTTCGTCGCTTGGCAACGACGTTGTAAAACATGCCAATTCACTTCGGGAACTCGGCAACCAGGTTACCGTTTTTTTTTTTTTACCTCGTTTTTTTTTATTGGCGGTAACCATAATGGTGGTCGAGTAGATCATGTTGTGCGGGGTGGAGAAACCTCACT
>FN648919.1:0-21097 GCA_000310025.1 Ectocarpus siliculosus | reverse complement strand
ACGGCTTCTACACCCAGGTCCAGTCGTTCAGCTCCATGAAGGTCGCGGGGGGGACGTCGCGCGTCATGGTGGTTGCCGGGGGGTCGGGAATGACTTCTCTCATGGGATTCATCCAGGTGAGAGGGTACGAGGGTATTTTGGCGGCGGTCCCATTCCCAGGGATCGGAAGTTGGAATACAAAGTCTACGGCGACAGCTCGGTACCGGGAGCCTCAGTTTGTGTTTTCAAGAGGTTGGGCAGCGCCGGCCATGCTACCTTACACACAGGCGACGTTTATGAACGAAACAAATGCGTCATGAGAGCGTTATGTGCCCTTGAAGAGTGGTACGTAGCGACCACCAGTGGTGCAGGATTTTCAATGCGCCCCGTCGGTCCTGACCCTCTTTCTCAGGACTGGGCGGTCGCCGCAAGGGAAGGCGCCGACGTTCCGGAGGTAAACCTGGCCTGGTGCTGCCGGTACATGTCGGAGATGGAACTGGTCGGCGAGTGTCTCCCCTCCGTGCTCGCCAGCGCCGGCAGCAAGAAGGACACGCACTTCTCGATGTCCCTCTACTGCAGCAGCAGCAAGGTGTGCCCTGCCGAGCTGTTGTTGTTCTCGGTTTTCCGCGTAGCTTCTGTCACCCGGTGCCGTCAATATACTCTGCAGCGGCGAGATAGGCGCGATGGCGAAGCCGCAAAGCTTTGTCGTTGTGGGCAAGCACAACTAGTCTCAATGCAGTTGCACTAAAGGGCCGTTGGAAAAGTAGTCTAACCCTTGCTGGGTTTTCACTACTGCGGCTCGGAAAATGGCATCGACGCTCGCTAGAATATGCATTTCTGGAACGTGAAGATCGCACCTACCCCAATCTCAGGTTTCCTCTCGCGCCCTGTCCGTCTGTACGTCTATCTCTCTCCCTCCCTCTCTCTGGCTCTCTGGCTCTCTGGCTTCCCTGAAACTTCTTCGCCCCAACACCGATGGCGAAACAATCGCCCAACATCACCAAAGGCTGACAGCAACGAATCTCTCACCGTCACATGGCCCCTGGACGCGAACGCCTACGCCCACACTAGCACCCAGGATAACGTCATCGGCACCGGCCACGTCGCCGCCAGCCTCAACCACAGCGTTCGCGTTGTCGTGGCGGGTGAGAAAGCAACACGTCAACATGTGTACACCATGTAAAGCCAAACGCAATGTGGTGGCCATCTCATGTTGATACTTGATTGTGTTTGTCCACCCTGTAGGGCCCCGCACACTACCGAGTCGGACGAAAGGCCTCCGGAAATTTCCCAACAACGGCATTTTGTTGTGTGCGACCACATGCGTGGGAGGTAACCAGCGGTAGTTGGTGTTGGCCGAGGTCCTCCACGCGGAGAAATACGCGATTAATAGTTAAGTGTGTTGTTTCGTCAGGTGCCCAGGGAATCGGCCAGACACCGTCAGTAATGTTCAGAGTCCAAAACAACTTTGGTTGTTTCACTCTGTGCCGGCCAACAAACCAGCACAGTACCGGGCACCGGCACTAAACAGGCCTTTCCCACTGTACCACCAATGCATACGACATGACAGGTCTCGCCGCTTTCGCGGGATACATCCTGGGCTACTGGGAGGTGGACCGACGGGACCTGATGAACGTGTTCCACGAGGGGGCCATCATCTTCGTCCTCATGGTGATCTGCATCATCAGCTCCCTGATCGTGTACGATTGGCTCTTCTTCTTAGTCCGTAAGCACCTCCTCGGCAAGCGTGTGGACAGCGCCGAAGCATCGCAGGTGAATGGGAGTCCGCAAGCCGTTGTTAATGTTTTTGGTCGATACGGCATTACGCGGTGGTGCTACGCTTTCGCGGGATCCGTCACGTGATCCTTCGTGTAATCGAGAATTGATCATATCACGATCGAGTCAGGTGCTGCTTGTGTTCCGTGGAACACGCCGAAGCATCCCCGAGGGGGGGGCGCAGCCATCATGTCTGGTTGGTTCATGATACTGCTAGATCTTGTTTCTGCAACCGTTCCCCTTCCTAAATTCGCCTTGTCGCAACCTACATAATATTGTCGCTGTGTTCATTTAACTCGAGGTAACCGCCTCTTCTTCTGATAGACACGGACAATATGGCACTGCTGCTTCAACAGCCCCCCACTGTGCATCCTCATTATTTCGCCTCGTTATCGCACACCGTCGTCATTGCGGCCGCTCACTCATCACCAACCCCGTATACCTTCATCAACGCCATTTGTTTTAGGCCGGCGGGCGCTCCGCCAGAGTCGGCGAGGAGTCCAAGATGGACCTCGAGTCCTCCACCGTGGCCGGCGTCGGCAGCGTCACCTACGACGTCAACCCGGGCCGCGTGCCCACGCAGGCCCTCCTGATCCGGGAGGCCGAGCTCGCCAAAAAGAGCAACACCTCGTCCGTCAGGGTCCTGACCAGCGGACCCAACTCGCTCGTGGACGGGGTGCTCGCCGAGTCCCGCGCGATCGACTGGAAGCTCTTCGACACCGAGGCGTTCTCGTTCGAGTTCTAATTTTGTTTTTCCCCGGCCTTTCTCCCTCCCGTGGTTTATGTATTCGGAAAGATTGTCCCGTCTTTCTCACGTCAGAAGACGCCCAGCTCCTCCGGGTGCTGCGGCGACACTCTTCAAGTAACCTACGCCGGCCGCGCAATCGAGTGTTTTTGTATTTATCGGTCTCGCTTTCTATAATTTCGTCGGGTCTTGCGTGACAAGAAGACGCGACCGACCCTCTTGGGGAGAATCGTTGAGGGCGTGAAGACAATTATCGGGCAGGGGGCGGGGGCTGTTGCCTTTATGAAGCGTGACGAACCAAGGTTTCATTGATTGGCAGTTGCAGATGCCGCCACAAGTTTTTTGTCGTTGTAACAAGTCGTAATTGTTGTATATTTCATAGTCGTTGCACAGGACGACGACAAGACGGAGTCTCACCCAAACATAACATATGGCACGCGCAGTTTTTTGTTGATGTGAGAGCTCAGGCAACAACCGGAACTCAGTATTATAGATACCTGGAGGAGTGGGTGACACGGGTTTGTTTGCATTTTGTACGAAGTCTAATGAGGGTCATGGCATTTTCGCTACAAGTATGGCCAGATTTCGTGGGTTATGTAATAAGTTTCCTTGGATGTAGCATTGAGGGTTGGCCTATTTGGCACAGGATGACACGACATGATGGTGTTCCCTGGATTACATGTTTTGCCCCTTGTCGAATGTTCATGGCGTGAGGGGTCGAAGGTCCTACCCAGCGGTGCGGCAGACGTGACCGAAAATGGTTGACGCAGTGGTGCAGACGGTCCGGGCGACAAAATACACATACATACATGCATACCACAACATCCAACGTTTTGGGGTTTTCAAACACCACGCGTAGCATGTGTGCGCTCGTTCTGTAGGGCAGTCGTCACCGAGTTTGAAGGTCTCTGCCGATGCCAACCTTATGGCTCGTCGTGTTATTCGCAACCGACCTCTAAGACGAGAACATTCACTCATGAGTGAGCTATGATAGCAAGTTCTCTCAATGACTAGACTACAGTCTGTTTTCTTTTTCTTGCGCCACACTTGGAAAGATTTATTATTTTTTTCCATTCTAATAACAAGAAATGTATCACGTCACGACGACCATCCTGTGGGTATACAGATAACATGATATGCGGGAGGTACCCGACACTAAAGGGAGGAAATCTTACCTACCAGCTTCCCTCTCTCTGTCTCAACGATAAGAATGGCGTTCTTTCAGCAGCCGCGTGGACCCACTGCTACGAGGGCTACATCGGAGATGAATATATCCAGTGCTTCTTCTCTGTTCTTTTGGACGCAAAGAAAGCGTTTTCGTGGTTATCCCTGGTTATTGTGTTGATTTTTGAATTTCTACAGCACTATGGCCGAGGCGCCGCCTGTAAATAGAAGTAGTACGAGTGTCGACTTAGTTGTGCTGTCACGGCATCTTCCAGGCACTTCTGCCAGTGCTGGTTTGTTGATCGGAGTCTTGTAGGTCGAGATGCAGCAGTGGGATTCTCGGGTTGTGGAGGCAAAAGCCTGCCTGAACCAAAGCAAAAAATTGCATGCATAGCTCGATTAGCTACTACTACAGCAGTATCCCGCTCAACTTTTTTTTTCTTGCGACATGGTTGCATATTTCTTTGCCACTGCCGAAAAGACCGCTGGATCTATGTGGAGTCCATCTTTCGCATTTATCATTTTACACCGAACGACGCAGGACCCGTCGACCTTCATATCATGCCCACCTTCGACTTCCTTATCGACTACGCGAACTCATCACAACACTACACCGTAGTTCACCAGCAGAGGACCCAACAAGAACATGTCGCAGGCGCTGCCAATTGAAACGGGTTTCTTCTTTGATGTACCTGCAAAGATTTGCACCTTTTGGGGACAGCTGCAGTGGTTGTTCGTTCAGCGGCCGACCCACCAGACCCCGTGAGGATGATGCGTACTTCGGAATTACAGGACGACCGAGTACGTGTTGTGCGCACTGCAAACGACACCAAAAACCATGATCGTGCGTCTGAGTGTCCCAAACATGTATCAGGCTGAAACAACCGGACGCCAAGGGTAGAAAAAGGCTCGTATGGCACAACTTTCGGTGCACATCAGCATCAACTGATGAAGTAAGAAATATGACACCCAAACAGCAATCGGAAAAATTTGAGTGTTATTTTTTGGGCCTTCCCAACGATTCCGAAACATCATACCCACGTCATTCACACGTCCAGCCCCACCAATGCAGGTTTCTAGCGTTCAACCTCACCACACAGCCACACAGCGCTCTACCCCGCAGGGTACACCCCCCAACTCATGACCGATCCAGGTGATCGCGGCAGCAACCGCCGGCGAGACGCCACAAACACAAGCAACCACCGGTACCGAGTTGTCAAAGCCACCGACATACACACGCATCTCGGGGCTCATCTCGGGGCTCATCTCGGGGCTCAGCGTGCTGCCTCCGCCGATGCCCTCAACGCCCATCGTAGAGCACAATATCCCGCGTCAGCAGACGCCATCAACAGCCGCCGTCGTAGAAGTCGCCATGCCACCAGAGCACCACAGCTCAACGCCGCACATCGACAGCGTCATCAATAACAAAAGGGGGTCGCCCTTGTGCGAAATCTTTCAGACCAAGGACGACTCCACCTCATTACGGGCGGTGATTGGAGACCGCCTGCGAGCCTTGGAGGAGGCGCGACGAGACCAGGGCATCACAGCGCAAACCGGAGATCCTTGCCCACATTGTGGCGCCAAACTGTTCGCCAAAGAGTCCGAGGGCGTTTGTTGCAAGAATGCGAAGTGCATCCTCCCTCGAGTGCCGTCGCTCCCACCTTCATTGAAAGAGTTGTAAGATTCTCAGGAGCCATCAGCGCAGAGAGGCTCAGGAAGGAATCGAGGATGTATAACTGCCGATGCAACTTCGCCGCGCTCAACGTGGAGGATGGCGAACTCAAAAAAATGTTCGGGTTTGATCTCTTGTCCGTCCAAGGGAGGTGAGAACGATTGATACGTGCAACGATACATGCGGCTGTTGTATGAATAGAGGTGTAGATGACTTCATGTGGTCTTTCATTTCTGTTTTTCTTGGTGGTACAAAACACAATTGGTCCGTAGGATAGCGTATGGCATAGCGGTGTAGATTTACTTCGTGTAATCTTTCGTATCTATCTTTCTTTTGTGTTCAAAAACACAAAAAATCCATAGAAAAGCGTATGTTCGTCTTTTTTTTTGTACGACGCAATACCCGTACACCTTCCGTGTTCGTGTTGAGTACACGTATCGACTTTCTTTGCTCTCCGGTCTCATCCCTTTGTTCTTGGCTTTCATTCTGCTGCCGTCGTATTCATTTTACACGCATCAAGCAGCACTGACCCCCTTCTCTGAGGTATTTCCCCCGATAACTGCTGCTGGATATTTTTTTCAAGTCACCTTCAATTCAATTTTCGTCATGAATTCTCCCGAATTTCTCAACCTTGCCACTATCAAAGTGTGCTCACACGCATCCTCCACTGCCTACTTCAATGTTGCCACCATTGCGTTATGGGATTTGAATGAAGACAGTGCCCAACGGTATTGCGGAGTAATTCCCAGAAGAAAGTGCGGGAGATGTAACTCCCGATGGAAGGATAAAACAGGGGACAGGACCTTTCTTTGTGGCCCCTTTTAGAGGGAGCATGTCCTCCCCTTCTGTGCCCAGTCTACGTTTGAGAGCAAGGCAACAGCAAGCTCTGCTGTTCCAAGAGATCAATAAACAAGTGAGTCTTCATCAGATCGCTACGCGTGTACTCCCACAATATTTGGCGTGTCTGCAGTAAAGGATTTTTAGGTTTCTCTCGACTGTTGTTCTCTGCTGGCGTGGCGCTGTAGCTCTATTTCTCTTTTTTTGTGTGCTCCGCCACTGGCTATTGTTGTGAACGCGTGGTCGCAGTTGCTCTTCCTTGGCATGTCTCAGCGTAGGAACGGCAGTGAGGACTCAAAGTCCGCCAGCCCTGCCAGTTCTCTGCAGTCGGTTCCTCCCCTACCGCCTGGTTCGCCAGAGGCGCTGCCTGCTGTATCACATGTTGATTCTGCAGTCGCCTCGGCCTTTTTCGACCGCGCTCTGTATGCGCCACATGATAGTGTTGGTGCTCGCGTCGCTGATCCTCAAGAAGAGGTCGCACGTCTGTCTGAGCTTCGCTCTGAGGCCAGGCGTGTCCGCCTTTTCCAAGAGGATGAGCGTGCTCGTGGGGCTATAGCCGTGTACGTGCGCGTAAACCGGCTGCTCCCTCTGTATCCACTGGTTCTGCTGTTGATGCCGTTCATACCCCCACCGGAACATCTCCGTCTCCTTTTGAGACTTCTGTTTCTGGTGATGATGCGGCGGCCACTGGTTTTGCTGTAGTAGCCACCCACCCCTCTGATGTGCGTTCAGTCGCAATAGGAGCCCCTCATTCACCTTCCGATGTGCGTTCAGTCTCACTAGGAACCTCCGATGTGCCTTCAATTGCACTAGGAAATGTCCCCATTCCGCGTGACGAGCTTCTTCGTGTTCCGTTCTGCAGCGGATGACGGGACTGTCGGGTTTTCTGACGGTGTACAACATTCCGCCGCATCCGCTGTTGCAACTGCTTCGCGTAGGACGTCTCGCGATGCGTCTGCTCCTTGCAGTTCTAGTACTCGTTCTGATGTGCGTTCAGTGGCATCAAGGACCATCAACACCTCTCGAGGTGTGCGTTACGATACGCCTGCTATTAACCATGTAGCAAAATCGCTGACCCCTGCTCGAGGAAACAGCACGGGCGCTCGGCCGGAACATACTGATGCTAGTGTGACCGCCGTCCGAGTGTCCGCTTCTCAGAGTTATACCTCTAAGAGTAGCAGAGAGCAGGCGCTTGCTCGTGATGATCGTTGCCAGGCTCGCAATGCACACGCTGTAGCTTCTGCTAACCATGTGCCTGCTCCGCCCCCCATCCTTTCTTCCGCTCATGAACGTGCAGCTACAGCAGCTGCTCTAGAACAAGTTCGTCTCGCCGAAGCTCGCAACGCGGACCTGCTCCGAGCACTTCAAGCTATGGCGACCTCTGCACCGACGACTTCCTCCGACTCCACGCCCCCTACGGGATCTCCTCGTCGTCACCTAAAGGAGGACACGGAATCGGCAGCGCTCTCTTCACCGGCCTTGCGCGAGGCCACCACGGGTCCTGAGAGCCGTCATCGAGCCGAGTGCCCCGCGGCGCCCGTGCTCATGGCCTCTTCGGCGACTGCGGCTGTCACCCCCGCCGCTGCTGCCGCTGCTGCTGCTACTGCCGCTGCTGCTGCTGCACCTGCGCCTGCCACCACGGCGCCTCCGCCTGTTGCCGCTCCACCGATTGCATGCCCGCCGCTCCTCGACTATCTCAGCGCCCGCTGGCATACGTTTCCCCGAGAAATGCAAGCGCTACTGGCCTCTTCGGAGGCTGAGGCGGCCACCTGCGCTGCAGTGGACGGTGTCCGGGCCGATCGCTTGGCCCGGGCACAACAGCTAGAGGATGAAGCCGATCACGAAGAGGAACTCGGAATCAAGAACGCCCTGGGCTCTACGGAGGGCGTCACCCTGAAGGTCGCCGCCGACCTTCACGACACCGAGGCGGCCATAGCTGCCTTACAGGCGAAGCATGCTTCGCTGACGACGGCGCCGCCGCCGTCAAAGAGGAAGGATCCCGCCACCGGTGCGAGCTGGAAGCCTTCAAGGGGCGTCGTCAGCGGCGCCTTCGGGCACCCGGTTCCGGCGCCAGCTCTAGGGCTTCATCGGTGGAGCGAGACACCTTCCCGGCGCTTCCATCACGGGCGCCGCGGGCGGCGTCGTCTCCCACGGCTCGCCGCGGGGTGTCGTACGCTGCAGCTGCCCGCAGCCCCACCACGCGAGGCAGCGAACGCTCGCTCGCCTTTCGGAAGGGCGATGCTGCCTTTTCGAAGGGAATATTGAGGCACATGGCTCAACATGTACAATTCACTTTTCAAGAATCGAACCGGGAGCGCGTGCTCCGTGCGGCGGAGGCTGTGGCGAGGAAAGTGTGGGAGATGTAACTTCCGATGGAGGGTTAAAACAGGGGACAGGACCTTTGTGGCCCCTTTTAGAGGGAGCATGTTCTCCCCTTCTGTGCTCAGTCTACCTTTGAGAGCAAGGCAACAGCAAGCACTGCTGTTCCACGAGATTAATAAACAAGTGAGTCTTCATCAGGGTCTTCAGGGATCGCTACGCGTGTAATCGGGTGTATCTACAAGGAAGGGCTCGGACCGATCTTCTGTCGCCATCACCCCAGTGGCCAACGACACCATTGACATCATCAAGCAATGGAAATGATTGCGTTGTTTAACCGCGACAGAAGCGGCATGGAGATGCACCATCAACGACATGCACTTCCGCCTACCCGCTGCCGAAGGTAAACATCGAAATATTCGTGCGATACAAGGAAGGATCGTTCCACGACGCAAACGTCGACTTCTCCGAATTTTGTATATTCCTTTCGCACCCTTTCTTGCGGCGGTTTTCGCACCGACTTAAAACGTGGGGTGCAATTTCCTCTCTTCGTACCTTCCTCGTCGGCCTTCTCCATCGTCATGTACATAATGTATACCTCCATTATTCGGCTCTTCGATTACCGATCGACAGGACTACGGAGTGACATATCCCTTTCACCCCCGACGGGACCGCGCGCTCGCCAAGTGCGGAATTCTTCACCACTTCTTTGCCCCTCCCAACACCGTCCCTTCTTCCCGCCCCTACAAATCCTCTTCCCTCTTCTTCTTCTTTCCTTACTCCCAGACACTCACCACCATTCGTCCTGGATGTTGGCCCCCAAATCCTTAACCCCAGTTACCCAATACGCGAGAAACGAAAACAACGAAAACAACTGTCCACTCGACTCCCGCATCGAGCTCACTGCTTGATCGCAGGTTCGAAACACCCAGAAATTGACGGGCCAAGGGTGCAAAGCTCTGTACGGACACGTCCCGACTACATGACGGTGAATCACCTCCCCCTCTCCCAGGCTACATCTTGCTCCTGCACGCACGGAACAGGCCGTCCGACACCAAAAAACTGCCAAACCAACAGCATTGTTTTCGAAATCGGCAGCAACGATCTATCGAACATTCCAGCGGCTCCGTTGAACGTTAGAGAGAATTTCGAGTCGGGCGAGCTTCAACGACGCATAATAGCTGCGACTAGCCTTTTCCCACGACGATGCCTGAGTGCTGTAGGTTGGCTGAAACGCGTTACGTTCCATGAGCAAGCGCTATCGATCCCATGCTATCCACTTACCATGCGGCAATCACCCATCTTTGGCTCATGCTGGTGGAGGTTTTTTGCGCGTCTTCAACTGTACAGCAGTCTGAGTCTAGACGAAGAAGCTAAGCAAGGCCCCGAAAGATATATTGTAGCAACATTCAACCGGCGACGCAGCAAATAGCTACAACAGCAGTTGTGAGATCACAGGTTGTTGGATTTTGGCTCTTTGAATTATCTTGCAAAAAAAAAAAGGATTCGGAAACAGTCTAACAGGTCGTGACACTTTCATTCGCAACTGCAAACGCTGCTGCGAAAAAACCTGCCCCGTACACGCGCAACCCACTCAGGCACACAACTCATCACTTCTCCTATTCTCAACTAGCACACCCTTTGCGGTAGACCCGTTGTTGTCGCCAGTAACTCATCCCCTGCGCCCATCATCATGGGGTCCGATGGAGGGATTAGGTGTGCCCTGACCGCCATCCGCGTTGCCAGCTACGGCATGCTTGGATATTGCCTCTTCTACCTGGCCATGTTCATCGGCAAGTGGTACGAGGGCACCATCCTCCCCGGCGACGAGCTCGAGCTGGTGTTGGACAGCGAGGACGCCGACCTCGACGGCTCGGCCGACCTCTACATCAAGCACTCCGACACCTCCAAGTTCATCTTTATCGGTCTCCCGATCATCTTGACGGCTGCCCTAGGCGGGGTGTACGAAGCCTTGTGGAAGCGGCGGGAGATCCGATCCACCCAGGAACACCCGGACAGCGCTGCTGCGGGAGAGGAAGAGGACAGCAAGCCGGGCATCTTGGCGTTCTTCCACAGCGTCGTGCACTACCAGTACCGACCCTTGGGCCAGTACTCCCCGTGAGTTCTTTAAGCAACAGCCCAAGCAGAACAAATCTTTAGTCACCTTTAGTCACCTGCTGCCGTTGTGACAAACCTGTGTGTGTGTGGTGTGTCGCACCAAACCTGTTAAATGTGCATGCACATGTTTATGGACGGGTGATGCCGTTCCCTCGACGCCCTCGGAAAAAAATGTCGCGCAACAACACACAGCACCGGGCTCGTGGGGAGAGAGAGAGCAAGCCCGTCACCATCGCCTGGTCAACATGCTGTAACCACGACGCGTGCTTTTCAAGAAAACTGCTGCTACGTGGTGCACTCGCTCCCCTGGCGATGCCCACGAGAAATGCGCAACGACTTTGGGGCGCCACGCGACACGATCTATCTTCCTGATGACGCATTTCTTTCTGTACTGGCCAATCAGGTGGCTAACCGTGGGCGAGACCACCGTGCTTACCCTGTGGCTCCTCGCCATGGGATCCCAGTGCTGGCAAGGTTAGTAGTGCAGAGAGAGACCCCGCCCCCTTTCAGGCCGAGCTTTTGGTCGGTGAACTCCTCGCTGGTAGCCGTCACAGAGAACTGCTGCAGCGAGCCGTGTCTTTTCTTCAGTGGATCCGGAAATTATTCTCCGTTTATCTTGCAGTTGCTGCACGCATGCTATGATGCAGCCACTCGTTTTCGGCCCACCAAAACAATGATGAGGGACCAAAAGGCCGTTTTCTGTTGAAGTCCCGATCGAACGGGTATTCTTTCTTGCATGGGTCTATGACACGCAGATTTGTATGAATGAAATTCTCCGCTCTTTGTCCTCTCCCTTGCTACGGACGCCGTCACGCTCCAGGGGTGCTGAACCACGGCAACCACTTCCATGATATCTACATGGTGTGCCCTGACGATCCGACCCAATGGTGCAACCAGTTCTCTTTCGAGTCCGGAGGGCCTACACCGAACCAATACAGGTAAGTTCGTCGTGTTCGGTTCTCGATTTGTTTCGGACAAGAAAATATTTGTGTTTCGTCTGTGTGTCGACGTTGTGTGCCGCACAAAATGAATATTCAATCAATCAATCGTGCATGCTTCTAGACTACATCGGACGAATGACGAAACACGTGGTGTTGCAAAGGACGGTTCACCACAACCAGACAGAGTGAATATGTCAATTCCACCTCTGTAACTGAGCGCGTATTGATTGACAGCCTGTTTGCACCAGTCCGTACCACGAAATGACGCAATTTCATTCATTGTGTGAGTGAAACATCATCGACGATGTAAGAAAATGCGCTGAGGCTACGGTTCAGGTGCCACGTCGGTGCAAGAAATGGACCCAAACTGATGGTCCGATAATCGACGGCTAAGCCGCATAATACAATCTAAATGTAAAGACTGCCCGCTTGAGGAAGCATCCCATTCGGGATGTGTTGGGGGCAGCAGTGGTGGCGTCATTACGTCGAGGGTTGATTGTGGAAGAAAGTTTGTTTTGATTTCCCATCCGAAGGGTGGCGCATTGCTTGTGCTGATCGCCACCGGCGGATCGCGGCATTATAGCTCGTTGTTCTTCTCTTCTTCCCGTTGCCTTCCAAACACGTTTCGCATCGCCACGTTGCCTCGTGAGTTCTTAAGGATATACTTTCCACCCCGGTGGTCTAGTGCCTAACCTGGTAACTCACGTTGTAGTGTCAGTGACTTCGATTGTCTCTCGGGAGTGACGAAAAGCTACGATTTGTCCGATTTGTCGTACAAGCCAAGCCACGTTCTTCCGCTCGGTAACCAAGCCACGTTGCACGTACATGATCATATACCGAACCTCTTGTCTTCCCGCGCAAAAGAACACGCACCTGCCTCGAAAATTGCAATCACAACACTAACGTTCGAGACGACACCACAGTCGAAAGGGATGTGTCGAAGTCTTAACCACAATGGTAGACTACAGTACTGCGGCCCACGTGTACCCACTCATTCATTCGCACCTCACGCGTGTTGGCATTGATATACATATAAGCAAGCGCGGCGTCCGCCCATTTTTTGGTGGTGAGTATCGTCCCCGTTACCGAGTTTTGCTCACATCCGAATCTGTCTTTGGGTTCACTTTCTTACCCCAGTAAGTCCTCCCTAGGCGTTTGTTTATTCCGTTCCACATTTCACGATCCGTTCCGCGTCTCGTACCGAGAGATCGTATTCCGGATGTGCCACGATCCTTCCTCCTGCTGAACCATCGGCCCCCGTTGTCGGGCAAAAACAGGTTGAGAATGATTGGCATCTTCATGGGGCTGGTGTGCTCCTCCCACTTCGCGATCATCCTGGTTCCGGTATCCCGCGACAGCAAGATCTGGTCGGCCCTCGGGGTACCGTTCGAGCGGGCCGTGCTCTACCACGCCATCGCTGGCCACCTCGCCTTCACCTCCCTCTTCTTCCACGCCCTCCTCCTCACGGCGCACTGGGTCCAGTACGAGGGCTGGAGCCACGCCGTCCACGAGTCCATCCACTTCGACCCCAACACCCACGGAGGTAGGCGCCTACGGCTCTTCAGGAAACCCCTCTAGCCCTGCTCGTCCCAAGGAATTACTACAAGATCTTAACCTGGCAGTATTCTAGCGCGGAAGAGGCCGGTGTCTCGAATATCTGCGTCTCGAATCTAACATATTACATGTATGTACGTGTGGTGCGTGGGTAGACGAGTCGTCGTCTTTATGCTTGACGTTGTTGGTGGTGATATGGCAATGAGCCGCTCGCTCCATTGACGGATATTGTAGCGGCCGATCTTGTGCCCGGCCGCATGCTCCTTTCCGTTTTTCCTGCACCGGTGAGCCCGCAATCATCACCCGTGGTCGCAACGCGAAACGATGAAGGGGTCGTGACAACACACGAGAAAATAAACACCAGAACCTCTCCAGTGCTTGACTCCTTCCCTGCCCCCCCAGCCAGAAACTATCCCATGCCCTATCTATGGTTCCACCGGTCATCGACACTCGGATGTACCAAGGACTAAGCAACTCTACCCACACGCTCCACCTTGTCGTCCCATTCCTCCCACACCTTCTTTGTGCCCAAGGCGTGGACACTCCCATGGGTTGGATGGCTGGACTCTGCGCGATCCCGATGTGGGCTACCTCGGTGAACTGGGTCCGGCGAAAGTACTACAGCCTGTTCAAGCTCGCACACTGGCTCTTCATCGGCGTCTTCGTGTTCAGCGTCATGCACGTGCGTACATGACATTGTATCATCTTCATAATTTTGAAGGGAGAGGGGGGGGGTGAGCCGGGTGCATATATAGGACGAGACCCGGACAAAGTCCTTCATTCTACTTACGGGAAATAGGGGTTTAAGACTAGGTGCATCCAGTTACGTATTGGAACAGTTCTGCTGTTTTGTGTTTTCTGGGGCAGACCAAATTTGCCTTCTGCAAAAACGACGTGGTCCCCCGCCCGACGTCTCTCGTTCATGTAGTTTCACCGTGCACGTGTGTTTGGTCCACTCTCACTCAACATTTCATTCAGTGGTCGCTTGCAACAAGCAGGAAATGCTTCAAGCATGCGGACTTATGCGCATTCACCGACACTTGCTGTCACCTGCGGTGGCAGTTATCCCTAAGGTTCTCTCTTGTTTGTATCGCCGTCTGTGATCGTTTGTTGATTCTTCGCTCCTGCGCTTCAGTGGGCTCCCAACGCGCTCTACTTCCTGGGCGGGTTGACGCTGTACATCATGCACGTGCTGTCGAGATTGGAGTCGTGGAAGCGGTGAGTTTAATGCTTTCTCCTGTTGTACCGATGATGGGGGCTGGTTCATCCTTGACCGTGCGTCATGGCATTCGAGCTTCACCACGAACGAAGCGTATGCATACCGAGACTGACTGGGAGAATGTCGACCTGATTCTCAGCCATCCTCCCGCAAGCCCGATCCATGCCTCGCGCCTACCCTTCGCCACATATTCATTCGTACTGCGTGGCTCCTAGTCTTCTGGCCGGTAAAGCGTCAGTCCTCCCCCTCGCCGAATCCCGTGGATACGCTACTTCGTCCTCCTTCCTTCTAAATACACGTCAACTGGCACGTTCGAGCCACGTGACCTGCTGCCGACAAGAGCCTCATCTACTCTCCCAATCAAATCGCCCCCCACCCCACCCCCTCGCTTACTCCCGCTCAGGTGGCGTTACTGGAACCGATGGTTCAGCTCGGACGCCAGCAAGGCCAGCCCGACCAGCCTCGTCAGCGTGGCGACGAACGACAACTACACGCGGCTGGTGCTCCGCAACCCCAAGACCGGCGGCGTCGGGGACAGCGGCGACAGGTCCGCCCGTGGGGGATCCTTCGTGTACATCAGCGTCCCCGCCGCGCTCGGCACCGACGAGGCCCACGCCATCACCGTTGCACTCCGCGGAGCCCCCCCTTCCTTCTCACACGCGGCGAAACTCTCGAGCGGCAGAAACAGCGCCGCCCAGGAGGACGAGAACGACGTCTTCACCGTGTACATCAAGGACCTCGGGAAATGGACGAAGACCCTGAAGGACACGGCAAGGGGCGCGGAGGCCGCGGGGGACGCTCGCTCGCTACTGGTGGACGTGGACGGCTTCTACACCCAGGTCCAGTCGTTCAGCTCCATGAAGGTCGCGGGGGGGACGTCGCGCGTCATGGTGGTTGCCGGGGGGTCGGGAATGACTTCTCTCATGGGATTCATCCAGGTGAGAGGGTACGAGGGTATTTTGGCGGCGGTCCCATTCCCGGGGATCGGAAGTTGGAATACAAAGTCTACGGCGACAGCTCGGTACCGGGAGCCTCAGTTTGTGTTTTCAAGAGGTTGGGCAGCGCCGGCCATGCTACCTTACACACAGGCGACGTTTATGAACGAAACAAATGCGTCATGAGAGCGTTATGTGCCCTTGAAGAGTGGTACGTAGCGAGGTGCAGGATTTTCAATGCGCCCCGTCGGTCCTGACCCTCTTTCTCAGGACTGGGCTGTCGCCGCAAGGGAAGGCGCCGACGTTCCGGAGGTAAACCTGGCCTGGTGCTGCCGGTACATGTCGGAGATGGAACTGGTCGGCGAGTGTCTCCCCTCCGTGCTCGCCAGCGCCGGCAGCAAGAAGGACACGCACTTCTCGATGTCCCTCTACTGCAGCAGCAGCAAGGTGTGCCCTGCCGAGTTGTTGTTGTTCTCGGTTTTCCGCGTAGCTTCTGTCACCCGGTGCCGTCAATATACTCTGCAGCGGCGAGATAGGCGCGATCGCGAAGCCGCAAAGCTTTGTCGTTGTGGGCAAGCACAACTAGTCTCAATGCAGTCGCACTAAAGGGCCGTTGGAAAAGTAGTCTAACCCTTGCTGGGTTTTCACTACTGCGGCTCGGAAAATGGCATCGACGCTCGCTGGAATATGCATTTCTGGAACGTGAAGATCGCACCTACCCCAATCTCAGGTTTCCTCTCGCGCCCTGTCCGTCTGTACGTCTATCTCTCTCCCTCCCTCTCTCTGGCTCTCTGGCTCTCTGGCTTCCCTGAAACTTCTTCGCCCCAACACCGATGGCGAAACAATCGCCCAACATCACCAAAGGCTGACAGCAACGAATCTCTCACCGTCACATGGCCCCTGGACGCGAACGCCTACGCCCACACTAGCACCCAGGATAACGTCATCGGCACCGGCCACGTCGCCGCCAGCCTCAACCACAGCGTTCGCGTTATCGTGGCGGGTGAGAAAGCAGCACGTCAACACTCGATTGTGTTTGTACACCATGTAAAGCCAAACGCAATGTGGTGGCCATCTCATGTTGATACTTGATTGTGTTTGTCCACCCTGTAGGGCCCCGCACACTACCGATTCGGAAGAAAGGCCTCCGGAAATTTCCCAACAACGACATTTTGTTGTGTGCGACCACATGCGTGGGAGGTAAACATCGGTAGTTGGTGTTGGCCGAGGTCCTCCACGCGGAGGAATACGCGATTAATAGTTGAGTGTGTAGTTCGGTCAGGTGCCCAGGGAATCGGCCAGACACCGTCAGTAATGTTCAGAGTCCAAAACAACTTTGATTATTTCACTCTGTGCCGGCCAACAAACCAGCACAGTACCGGGCACCGGCACTAAACAGGCCTTCCCCACTGTACCACCAATGCATACGACATGACAGGTCTCGCCGCGTTCGCGGGATACATCCTGGGCTACTGGGAGGTGGACCGACGGGACCTGATGAACGTGTTCCACGAGGGGGCCATCATCTTCGTCCTCATGGTGATCTGCATCATCAGCTCCCTGATCGTGTACGATTGGCTCTTCTTCTTAGTCCGTAAGCACCTCCTCGGCAAGCGTGTGGACAGCGCCGAAGCATCGCAGGTGAATGGGAGTCCGCAAGCCGTTGTTAATGTTTTTGGTCGATACGGCATTACGCGGTGGTGCTACGCTTTCGCGGGATCCGTCACGTGATCCTTCGTGTAATCGAGAATTGATCATATCACGATCGAGTCAGGTGCTGCTTGTGTTCCGTGGAACACGCCGAAGCATCCCCGAGGGGGGGGCGCAGCCATCATGTCTGGTTGGTTCATGATACTGCTAGATCTCGTTTCTGCAACCGTTCCCCTTCCTAAATTCGCCTTGTCGCAACCTACATAATATTGTCGCTGTGTTCATTTAACTCGAGGTAACCGCCTCTTCTTCTGATAGACACGGACAATATGGCACTGATGCTTCAACAGCCCCCCACTGTATATCCTCATTCTTTCGCCTCGTTATCGCCCACCGTCGTCATTGCGGCCGCTCACTCATCACCAACCCCGTATACCTTCATCCACGCCATTTGTTTTAGGCCAGCGGGCGCTCCGCCAGAGTCGGCGAGGAGTCCAAGATGGACCTCGAGTCCTCCACCGTGGCCGGCGTCGGCAGCGTCACCTACGACGTCAACCCGGGCCGCGTGCCCACGCAGGCCCTCCTGATCCGGGAGGCCGAGCTCGCCAAAAAGAGCAACACCTCGTCCGTCAGGGTCCTGACCAGCGGACCCAACTCGCTCGTGGACGGGGTGCTCGCCGAGTCCCGCGCGATCGACTGGAAGCTCTTCGACACCGAGGCGTTCTCGTTCGAGTTCTAATTTTGTTTTTCCCCGGCCTTTCTCCCTCCCGTGGTTTATGTATTCGGAAAGATTGTCCCGTCTTTCTCACGTCAGAAGACGCCCAGCTCCTCCGGGTGCTGCGGCGACACTCTTCAAGTAACCTACGCCGGCCGCGCGATCGAGTGTTTTTGTATTTATCGGTCTCGCTTTCTATAATTTCGTCGGGTCTTGCGTGACAAGAAGACGCGACCGACCCTCTTGGGGAGAATCGTTGAGGGCGTGAAGACAATTATCGGGCAGGGGGCGGGGGCTGTTGCCTTTATGAAGCGTGACGAACCAAGGTTTCATTGATTGGCAGTTGCAGATGCCGCCACAAGTTTTTTGTCGTTGTAACAAGTCGTAATTGTTGTATATTTCATAGTCGTTGCACAGGACGAAGACAAGACGGAGTCTCACCCAAACATAACATATGGCACGCGCAGTTTTTTGTTGATGTAAGAGCTCAGGCAACAACCGGAACTCAGTATTATAGATACAGGAAGGTTTGTTCGTCGAAGCAGATAGAATAAACTGGTGTTTATTTTGTAACAGTCGAATTAGAATTTGGCTTCATTTTCTACCGGAAACCCAGGGTCACGGTGTTTGGAATTATTAGTCTATAGTTGGGGGTGTCATTCCGTGATCGAGTCCACGCAGGGGCTGTAGCAAAGTCGGGTAACGTGTGACAGCTACAGAGCGCGTGAAGCAACGGAAGGACAGCAGCAGCCGCCTAACGCAGTAGCGGCGGCAGTTTAGAAAAGGGCGGGACGGGACACGGCGCAAGCATTGGGGAAGTGACCAGCACGCGACTCTCCATATAAAGGTGTGTACTCGTGTCCAACATCCATCGTGTCGGCCGTGTTCCTATTCGCGTCCCGCTACTCTTGTGACCTCACCGCTGCGTGCATTTAGCACGAGGGGGGAGGGTGCAGTAAGATAAGCGGCGGCAAGCCAACGCAGTCTCGCTCGCCGCGCCGCTCAGATAGGTCCCTTCCCAAACATGGGATGCGGTTCATCCCAACCGAGACGTACTCTCGCTGAAGAAAAAAAATGCGGTTCGTCCCAACCAGACGTACTCTCTCTGAAGAAAAAATTCAACGGCAAAAAGAAAGAGCGGGGCCTGTTGTATGGTCGCACGCTGACTTGTCGCGGTTGATAGCAGCCATTGTACTGCACGGGGTGGAGGAACCCTGCGGCATCGGACATAACCAATCGACCCGCGGCAGTAGGGCATGATGCTGTCACGATTATGCACATGAGGCAGGTGCCTTGTTTTCTGTTTCCCCCGGCTTACTAGGGACTACTTGCCGGTACAATCTTGTCTGTGCCGCGCACAGAGGGGCATATAGCTGAAGGAATCGACGATAATATGCCCACTCACGTAAGCAATCGTCTCCACGGATGGTATTGACAAGTCCCCACTGATGGTATCGACAAGTCCCATGGCATACAAAGCGGCCGCATACGTAATCGGAAAGTGCATTCAACAGCATTCACGGGAACGGATAAAAGCAAAAACACATGCATGCGAGAGAAAGACTCAAAGAAAAAGACTGAAAAACAATGAAGACGAGAAAAAAAAAACGAGACAGCGAACTACGTGCTGTATGCATAAGGAAAAAGAAGATGAGAAAAAAATAGGGGGGGGAGGTGGATGTGACACGCGAGGTTCGAACTCGCGAGGAACGTCAGGTAGCGGTCCATGTGAGTGCATCACGGTCTCGAGGGGCATCACGTCAAATTTTATTGCCGCCGTGACACAAACCTTCTATAAGAATACGTCACGTCCATCGACGATTAAGCGACCAAAAACGCCCGGACAGCAATTGATGCATGCCAAAAACTCGTCAACCTGCCGTAGGATTGTCTATGCGGAAGTGATCTCAATGAAAATAAAAAAAACAAGGACACGCACCAGCACGGGACGCGCCAATAGTGGAAGCACTCGTCCGTGCTGTTGGCGAGTGGAAGTTAACCGATCTCAACGCAACGAAACACGAAGTCATACATGTATCAGCACGGGATGCGCCAATGAGTGGAAGCACCCGCGCTGTTGGCGAGTAGAGTTAACCGAATTCAACGCAGCGGTAGAAAAATACCACAAATCATGCATCAGTACGGGACGCGCCAATGAGTGGAAGCACCCGTGCTGCATATGTGATGTCAGCCTCAGCACGGGACGCGCCAATGAGTGGAAGCACTCGTGCGGTTGGTGAGTAGAGTTAACCGATCTCAAAAAGAAAGAACAAAACGCCGTACATGTATCAGCACGGGACGCGCCAATGAGTGGAAGCACCCGCGCTGTTGGCGAGTAGAGTTAACCGAATTCAACGCAGCGGTAGAAAAATACCACAAATCATGCATCAGTACGGGACGCGCCAATGAGTGGAAGCACCCGTGCTGCATATGTGATGTCAGCCTCAGCACGGGACGCGCCAATGAGTGGAAGCACTCGTGCTGTTGGCGAGTAGAGTTAACCGATCTCAAAAAGAAAGAACAAAACGCCGTACATGTATCAGCACGGGACGCGCCAATGAGTGGAAGCACCCGCGCTGTTGGCGAGTAGAGTTAACCGAATTCAACGCAGCGGTAGGAAATACCACAAATCATGCATCAGTACGGGACGCGCCAATGAGTGGAAGCACCCGTGCTGCATATGTGTTGTCAGCCTCAGCACGGGACGCGCCAACGAGTGGAAGCACTCGTGCTGTTGGCGAGTAGAGTTAACCGATCTCAAAAAGAAAGAACAAAACGCCGTACACGTATCAGCACGGGACGCACCAATGAGTGGAAGCACCCGCGCTGTTGGCGAGTAGAGTTAACCGAATTCAACGCAGCGGTAGGAAATACCACAAATCATGCATCAGTACGGGACGCGCCAATGAGTGGAAGCACCCGTGCTGTATATGTGTTGTCAGCCTCAGCACGGGACGCGCCAACGAGTGGAAGCACTCGTGCTGTTGGCGAGTAGAGTTAACCGATCTCAAAAAGAAAGAACAAAACGCCGTACACGTATTAGCACGGGACGCGCCAATGAGTGGACGCACCCGTGCTGTTGGCGAGTAGAGTTAACCGAATTCAACGCATCGAAAACGAAGTCGTACACGTATCAGTACGGGACGCGCCAATGAGTGGAAGCACCCGTGCTGCATATGTGTTGTCAGTTTCAGCAAGGGACGCGCCAATGAGTGCTGTTGGCGAGTAGAGTTAACCGATCTCAAAAAGAAAGAACAAAAACGCCGTACACGTATCAGTACGGGACGCGCCAATGAGTGGGCGCACCCGTGCTGTTGGGCGAGTAGAATTAACCGATCTCCACGCATCGAAAACGAAGTCATACACGTATCAGTACGGGACGCGCCAATGAGTGGAAGCACCCGTGCTCATATGTGTTGTCAGTTTCAGCAAGGGACGCGCCAATGAGTGGAAGCACCCGCGCTGCGTACAAG
>FN648918.1:3083-21531 GCA_000310025.1 Ectocarpus siliculosus | reverse complement strand
TTGGGTTTTCGTCGCTTGGCAAAGACGTTATAGAACAAGCCCCCCACTCGGTGTTTGCCATCGGGATTGGGTTTTCGTCGCTTGCCAACGACGTTGTAAAACAAGCCAATTCACTTCGTGAACTCGGCAACCAGGTAACCGTTTTTTTTTTTTTTACCTCGGTTTTTTTTTTGGCGGTAACCATAATGGTGGTCGAGTAGATCATGTTGTGCGGGGTCGAGAAACCTCACTCCGCGCAACGGGGGATGATCGTACCACGTTGTGTTAAAATGGTCAAGCTTCCTCGAGGCAGTTACACAGTGCTTACAACTGTCTCTGGAAGTGAAAGCACCAGAAAATAAATTAAGTCATACGTAGCTGTCATCCGTACGCAAGGAAGTAAGCACAAGATGCCGAACACCCTTAGCAGGATGCAGCTCACCCTTCATGCGACTCGCCAAATACCTCACGGCGCTTCGCGCTTGGTGATGTGAGAGCCTGGTCCGGTGAGAACCCAGCGTGCTCCGTCCCGGCTTTGTAGGGATGCGAGGTCAATGGTCAAACGACTACGGCATGCACGACTATGAGTACACCCCACCCCCCACCCCCCCCCGCCCCACCGATGCGGTGCAGAGATCGAGTTGCTATACTCTGCCTCCGGTGACGGGGGCAAGCAAGCAGTTGCTATACTCCGCTTGCCGTGTTGCTATACACACCGTTTACAACCCCCATCGGTGCAGAAATTGAGTTGCTGTATTCTACCTGCTGGGTCCAAGCTAGCAGTTGCTATACTCTGCTTGCAGTGTTGCTATACACTCCGTTTGGTGCAGGAATCGAGTTGCTATACTCTACAGTACCTGTCGTGACGGATGCAAGCTAGCAGATGCAATACTCCGCTTGCAGTGTTGCTATCCACACCGTGTAAAATCCCCGTCGGTGAAGAAATCGAGTTGCTATACTCTCCCTCCGGTGACGGGGGGCAAGCGAGCAGTTGCTATACTCCGCTTGCCGTGTTGCTACACACACCGTTTACCCTCCCCCGCATGGGCCCAGAAAGAAGAAGAGACATCGAAGGCAGACGTTGGGAACGTAGAACTAGAAAAGGAGTTCACTGAGGACGAGGTTGAGGCGTGTGTGAACAAGCTGCAGTGCCACAAAGCAGCAGGGCCGGATGGGATAGTCAACGAGTTCATGAAGTTTGGGGGGAAGGGGATGATCCAGCTGATGGTACTGCATAATGTTTTCGTGTCTGCCACGTTTTTGCATTTTGGGCCAGCCGCAGTGCCGTTAGGTACCGATCGTTCAATCTCCCACACTACTAAATATCAGTTTTGCTAAACCGCCCATCCATGGGTCACCCATGGGTGGTTTAGCAAAACTGTCAGTATTGTGGGAGATTGACCTACCACAGGCAAACGGATATCGAAGCAAATACCTCGGTGGTAGGGCGTATGCATAAAGTTCCATCGCGACCGGCTTTTGCAACCGCGTGATCTCAATGTGGCACGGTGGTGATCGATGTGGTGTGTGTTCAGAAAAAGTATCACAGGAGCTAGGAAGCAACAACAAGTGTGGTGTGCCTCTTATGCATTTGATGCACGAACGAGTCTACTATGCATATGTCACAGGTTACAAAAGAGATCTACTTCAGTTCGATGGGTCACTGTATTTTGTAGAAAGAGGTTTCTTTGGCAGCCCAGTTTGGTGAAACTGCACGGGCAACGCGTGAGTGCCTGCACGTCTGAACGAACGTTGCGTGAACAAACGAGAAAAGTCACGCGCGTGGCGTCACACGGTATTACTTCTGAAAAAGAGTATGAGTGACAGGTAGATCCCGCCTTTGATCTCACACCATGCATGACATCTGCTAACTACAGCATGTAGATTCCGAACAGACCACCTCTCCTACATCTTGTTGCTCTCGAAGCTTTACACCGCGACTCTCCACGTTTTCCAAGTTGGTCATTGTAAGGCTACAACAATGAGTGTCTCCGCCCAAATTATTAATAAAGTGAAAATAGCCTGTATTTGTTCGCTTCTGCCGGTTTTCCTCCTCTCACTGAAAAGACTTCACCACATCCCGTTCCACTGTGGGTATATCTCGAATGGGTTGTTTTTCGGTGTGTGTATTTATTTTTCCTTACTAATTATTGAGTTTTCACTTGTTTGTTGTTTCCTCCTGCCCTTGCGTGCTTCAAATTGCACCTTGTCTCCACACATGTTACACACCGGCGTGCCCGGAAAAGTGAGAATTCCCCTGTTGTTACAAACTTGTCCCTTCTTGGTCATATCTCATCATAGTTCAACAAGAAGACCGATGAGTGATGCCTCATTAGGGGGGTGCACGTTTGAGGGCTAGGGTTAGTATTTTCGGAGATAAACGTGTCATTCTGTTTCAGAAACCTAGACTACATCGGTATCAGTATCTATGATCGTTGCATCCAAACGGTTTGGCGAGAGCCTGAGTGTGTCTCCCTGCCCGGAAGGGTAAGATGAGGTGACCCCCCTGCCGTGACATCACTCCGCCCCACCCTTCACATCATATCTCCGTAAGTGGAAGCTCCTGTCTGTCGACCTCGCTCACAAACAAACTTTTCCCTAGAATTTCTACAGACTAGCATTTCTATGGACCCCCGCATCTCTCCCAAGCGTCGTGGTTTCCCCACCTTCATCTGCCCACTGGCGCCAGGGCCTCTCCTATTTTCACCGTCTTTTTCGGCCCGCAGTTGATATGCGCAAGGCTACGTACGTCCACAACGAAGGTCGCATAAACAAGACGACCGACTACAGACCATGTCGCCGACGAAGTCCACCACATCGCTTCTTGCGCGACTTCAACAAAATAAGGTGCAATATGCAAACCTGTCTTGGTTTTGAGGTCGTTGTGGACCATTACATAGAAGAACAAGATATGTGGGTTAATCATATACGGCACATTTGCCGCTCACTTAACTTCGCTTCACCCTCGAATGACAGCTAGCTACCGCTTGGGCTGGCTCGAAAGCTCGAATATTGAGCGTCGTAACATGTAGTAGGAGCCTTTGGCCGCGATATTGCAATACGGCGGTACTTCCGGCGGATTTCCGTTTTTCGCCGGCGCTTTAGGCTCTCTCTATTGCTTATACGAAGCAGAGTACGAAGATAACATCGGGCATATTCCGTTTGGTGCTTAAGGCGGAAGCGCATGACCTCGGGCCGTCGCGGCCGTCGCCCGATTCATTTGCGCGGAGAAAAGGAACGTCAAAACCGGGTCGAGGCTCTGTTAGTTTCGTACTATAATACTGTACGTCGCCACTGTCGACCACAGGATGCTATAACGTGTTTAGTACATTATTTAGGGTCCACCGCTCACGTGAGTTTCTTAGCCCCCCATTTTCATGTTTCATATTCATTCACGCTTGTCGTGAAAAATCGAGCCTGCCCCTGTTTCTTAGCAAAATGTTTCTTGGATATGGGCCCTTGCTGAAAGTCGCATGGATCTCCGGGGCAGCCGCAGCCTCATCTGACGCCCCCGCCCTGCTCGTTTTGCCCAGCCGGCGTCAATCAGACGGGTGACAAGCTGGAGAAAGGCTCATTGTCGGAGATGATGAAATTATGTCGCGCAATTGAAGGCCAGGGTATTGACTGGCTCTCTCTCGTGGAGGACTACCGTACTATAGCAGTGCTTGGGGAGGATACGCGTGTGGCCTTGTTCACCCCTCCACCCCTCATGTCGATATTTTTGGCATTGGAAGGTGGATCTACCCCCACACGCACAAGTAAGATGCAAATCCTGGAGGCCACCGGTGCACGACACGACAGGACCTCCTTAAATCTGAAGTCTCGAAAATGCACGGACAAGAAAGTACAGAGGGCATTCGAAGATCTACCCGCTCTCACGCACAACAAGTAAGATAGGAAACTGTAGGAGGAATCGAGGCGGCTGGCCCACCCAACAGGACTCCGGTACATATGAACGCCCGCAAAGCACAGAAAGAATCGATACCGAAGGAAGGACGCGCAAAACGCAAACAAAAGAAGTACAAACCCAAAGATAGACGAAATAAATGCATGACACTTGGACGTGGAGAAGGTTTATTGAAAAACAACGACGACATCAGAGGAGAAAAGGTGCATGGAATACCGACAAACGGCAGAACAACCAACGGAATGCAACAGGAGGAAGACACAAGGGTTCTCAAAAGAAATGGCCCTCGCAACCGGACGGCACATACAGGAATCAAGCCCGTCATGGGAAGGCGATAGAAAGCACACAGAAGGACCAACGCCCGCAACGCCTATGAAAGAAAAGATCACAAAACAAGCAGTTTCATTTGCAGGTAACAACCTGCAAGTATGGCACCCGACAACGCAGCAGTACTTTGGGAGTGAGTACGAGTTGCTTCATTTGGAGCGATAAACCGCCAGTGGGTGTTTGCATCAGCCAATGGGCGATAGTTCAACCTCAGAGACATCATCGGAAGAGGGGATGGTCTCTTGCCGTGACCGGAATAACGCCTTCCAGAATCGGAGGGCCGGGCCATCTCGCTCCCCTACCGTTAAAGCACACGTGAGCACCACCGTTTCAATCACAATCACCAGTATCATGCAAGCATGGGCAGCGACTAGAACGACTTCGAAAACCCTTTGACTTTCGACCCGCTCATTGGACACGTCCACCTTCAGCAAGAGAGCCACGTACATGCTCACGAACACCACTGCATGGCCCATACGACTGAGCCAGGTATCCCACCTAGATGCGTAAGGAGCCAACCCTTCTGACACCACGACGAACGCGAAGGCCATCAGCAGCGTTATGGCGATCTGGGGTGCTGTGTTGGGGTAGATGAACACCACCACACCGGCAAGCAACACTCTTCTACCGCATTCGATTACCTCGTAGTAAAACACCGACGGCTTGTACGGTTTCCACAATTCGGAGGTCGAAATGACACGGGCAGTCTCTTCTCGATCAGCCCCGCTCCTCTTCAAGACATCACGATCCCTGAATAGAAGAACGCCGTAGAGCGCGGGGATGCCCACAGTGTACACCACAACCATAACGCCTGCGTACACCTGCAAGGCTTTGTGCTTCGAGGAGTCGCACGTGATGCGGTAATCGGCCCTAAGGTACGTTTCACCGTCGGCGAGCGATTCGCATGCAAACGTCTGGAACAGAGTGGAGCTGACGCTTGAGTACACGAATACCGTCAATAGCAGCACCATGGACACATGCCTGTTCCAGATGACCTGCAGTGTCTCTGTCGCTCCGCGGTTGATGCGGGTGGCCGCGGCGTAGGTCCAACAGAGGAACAGCAAGGCGACGATAGGGCCGATTGTCGAAATCAGCAGCCGGTCGTGGAAATCGACAACAACGATGCAACCGGCGGAGAGCACCCAGCTGAGGTCGAAATTGAATACGCCCAAGCCGTCGAGAAAGCGCTGGTACACATCCGGGTACGTGACATTCGCCACGGCGGTAAACTGGAGAACAGAACGTGGGGAATAGAAAAGAAGTGGTTTTGATGAGCCGAAAAATCGCAGGTATCACATCATTGGCCAGGAACAACCTCGGCAACGAGGAGTCCCCAACGTCAAGCGGGTGATGTTTTAAGATCACGGCGAAATTGCATGGTTCGCACAAACGCTCGTTGGCCATGAGCGAAACGTCTAGAGAATCGTAGCATACTTTCCCAAACGGACACGGATACCACGAGTCGGCGATCCTTTAGCTTAGCATTTGGCCTTTCAATTGTCAGGTACATGGGGGAGAGAGTTCGCGAACTTTCTCGACATCTTTATGCCTTTCTTTGACAAGTGTATGTCATCGATGGCGTACAAGCTACGTCAAAATAACACCGTCCTTGCATAGCAGGTACAACGGAAATCGCGTTTCCCTCAGTTCCCTTTAAAGGTCTTCCTCCAACTTACCCAAACAAACCCTCATCCACGACACCCACCCTCACCTGAGTCAATATCTGCCAGGATACAACCACGATCTTGGCAGATTGGAGGGGGATGTACCGCCCCAGGCGCTCGACGGTCCCCCTACTTCCTTCGCCGACCTTGTCCGACACCACGTAAGAAACCACCGCAACGGCAACCAACAGCGCAACCACCGCAAGAAAGGATGCAAGAATGATGCCGCCTGCGCTGTCGGAGCACTCGCTGCACTTGAAGCTCAGTCCTGCAGTGTACCCATCGCTACAAATGGAGCAGTCTGGCCGAACAGGCAACAAAAGCATGATGAAGGAGTGGGAACGGGTGGGGTGGGCTAACGGTTGTGATCGAGGGCCGTTCGATGAGTGGTCAGACAAAGTTGCTGGCAACCGACGCTAGAGGTTTAGGATTGGTGCAAACCGTTGGCTTTTGAAGAAGCGCCAGACCCTGCGCCATATGCGTAGAAGACGCGTTCGCGAACGAAAACATTTGCAAATTATTGCACAAGAAGCTGCAAACGCGAGCCACTTTCCACTTGCACTTTTCCTTACTCAGCGGTCGGGGTATGCGAGAACCACTCACATGGTCCTTCATAGCCGTCAAGGCAGGAGCCGCTTGAATTAGTTACACCCGCGAGGCAGGCGTTGGCATTGTAGCATGGGAGGACGTCTATGGCGTACGGGGTCGCCCGCCAAAAGCCGTCATCAACCCTCAGCAATGTGATGTTGTTGGTACCACCAGCGCTACCCGTGTGCTCCATCGCTAACGCGCATATCGGGACCAAAGGCGGTTCCTCGAAGCACCCGTCGTCGTCGCAAGGCGTCTGGCATCCGTCGCAGGCGGCCTCATTGGGGTCACCCGACTGCCATATAGAGTCGCAGTGGAAAACGAGTATCTACTGCTGTAAGGTGGATCCATGACACGGCAACATCAGCATCAGGGCGCTGGGTAGTGTAGACAATTGGGTGGTCGCTAAACATGGATAGCATACGCAACGCAGGCAATGATGTGGTTAATGTTCCGTCCGACCAGCCGAAACCAGAGAGGGAAAGCAACAATTAGCGAATGAGAGAGGTTCTCCTGCTGGAACAACACGGTATATGTGAGCACCGCCGTACGGTGGCGTTCGGAAAATTGTGAACAAGCCCGACTAGAGAGGGTCCTGTTATACAGGTAATACAGTATTCCTACCATGCAAGACCTCCTTTTCTGAATAGAACGTATGATTTTTCAAAGCTTCAAAACAAGCTACCCAACAACCCGAAGAGCCATTCATATTCATGTCCCTAGAAAGAACTAACCTATTGTTCTCGACTTTTGATCTAAGCTGGTTCTGTGATCCATGAACAATAGCACCTCTTTCGTCACGGAGAACTATCAAGCATCTATCGAAAAACAGTTGTTAGCGGTCATACACGTTGATGCTCTTCTATTTCACGATGTCGTATGAGGTGACGAAAGTACCTCCAATGAACCAGCACCTTGATGCTTGGCACAACTACCCAGCGCGTGGGTAAGAATCAAACACACGGAGAAACTCACGCTCGAGAAAGCTACCGAAATTCACGCTCGAGAGGGCTACCGTAGCAATCACATTGAGGGGCAGCAACCTTTTTACAGGAAACCCACCGCATTGAAGTCCAGAAACATGCCCAAGGCGCATGAGAAGACGTTGCCCCTGTACGAGATGTTGTCCATCTTTGAAATGGAGCCGATGTTGGACACGGCCGCTCCCCCACCGTCCTCCGATACGTTTTCCACGAAAGAGCAATTTTCCAGTGTCGCTGTTCCTGCCAGCCTCAGAGCCCCCCCCGTCCCCGCCTGGTTGTTCTTGAATAAGCAGTCAACAAAGACATCTTGTCCGGCCGCGGTTTCCACAGCACCACCGGTAGCTGCCGCTTGGTTGTTGACGAATCGGCACCGGGTGAAAATCGTCGGGTTTGGCGGCGCAAGGCCAGCATATTCCTTCAAGTTCCCAGACCCTACCGTGGAGACAGCGCCTCCGACCTGCGCAACATTGGCCTCGAAAAGTACGTCCGAAAGTACCGGACCGACATCGGCTCCAGATACGAACACGGCACCACCCGCGACGGCCGCTGTGTTGTTACTGAAGACCACACCCGCCGCGCCGAACTCCACGTGCAACCCTCCGCCAAGCAGAGCTAAAACACCCCCGTTCGCTCCACAGGTGTTGTTAGTGAAGATCGTGTGGCCGTTGATGGTGAGGTTAGACTCTCTATTAAATTCAGGGTCCATTACCGATGAACCAACCACACCTCCGTCAGCACCAGCTGAATTAGAAGAGAATTTGGTATGCCCTGTCCATCCCACCAAAGACCCATCGTAAATAAATATTGCCCCCCCGGACGAATTAGCCTCGTTGCCAGTAAAAGTTGTTTCGCTGCTCCAGGAGACTTCAGAGTCGATGCCAACATACAGCGCACCTCCTTCGAGGAATGTACCTGAGATCGTTGCTGAATTATCGGTGAACGTTGTAGTTCCATCACTCCATGACAAACGGACGCTGTCGACGGCCGACACTGCTCCCCCGGCGTCCGCCTTGTTCTCAAGGAACTCGGTGTCTCCAGTCCAGGAGACTTCCGACGTACCCACGAAGATTGCTCCCCCAGTCCAACCGGCCGTGTTGTTCGTCATTTCCATCTTCCCACTCCACGTCATATCCGAGCGTAAGAGAACAACACCCCCTCCGGCAATCCTCGCCGAGTTGCCCGAAAACTTCGTTTCTCCAGAGCAGACGCACAGAGCGTCGATGGCCAGCAAAGCACCCCCGGTAAGGTTGGCGCTATTGCCGGTGAAGCTCATGAGACCGCCCCAGATAGCCGTGCAGTTGCCCCCGATAGCAATGGCGCCACCGCCTCCATCAACTGCGCTGTTGCCGTCGAAGGAAGTATTGCCGCCAAGGGCAATGCTAGATGCAGAGTTCAGGGAGACGGCACCACCATTATACTGAGCTGTATTTCCCGAAAACGTGCTCGTCGGCCCGTCGGTATCGCGGGAAATGTCCTCGCTCCAAGACAAAGTCGAGTTGTGGGCAGCAGCCACCGCGCCCCCCTCACCGGCTTGATTGTCTGCAAACACTGCTGTGTCTCCAGTCCAGGAGACTGCCGACGAGGTCATGAAGATCGCTCCCCCACCCAAATCGGCTGTGTTGTTCGTCATTTCCATCTTCCCACTCCATGACATACTCGAGTTTGCGAGAAGGACACCCCCCCCCCAGCCAACCGTCGCCGAGTTGCCTGAAAACTTCGTTTCTCCACTGCACCCGACGTGAAGTGCGTCCAATGCCATCAAGGCACCCCCAGAAAGGTTCGCGCTATTGCCGGTGAAGCTCATGAGACCGTCCCATGCAGCCGTGCAGTTGCTCTCGATAGTAATGGCGCCACCGCCCCCTCGAACTGCGCTGTTGCCGTGGAAAACGGTGTTCCCACTAAGGGCGATGCTGGATTCAAACTCCAGGTGGACGGCACCACCATCATACTGAGCCGAGTTACCCGAAAACGTGCTCGTCGGTTCTTCGGTATCGCAGGACACGTGAGAGTCTTGGACTGCAATGGCTCCCCCATACCCGGCTTGGTTGTCATCAAACACGGTGTTGCCGTCCCCGCTCCAAGATAAATTTGAGTTGACGGCGACATATACCGCGCCCCCCGCGCCGGCTCGATTGTCTGCAAACACTGTGTCTCCAGTCCAGGAGACTTCCGACATGCCCAAGAAGATTGCTCCCCCAGCCCAACCGGCCGTGTTGTTCTTCATCTCCATTTTCCCGCTCCACGACATTGTCGAGTATGCGAGACAAATACCTCCCCCCCAGTCGACCGTCGCCGAGTTGCCCACAAACTCGGTTTCTCCACTGCAACCGACATACCGAGCGTCCCATGCCATCAAGGCACCCCCGGTAAGGTTGGCGCTATTGCCAGTGAAGCTCATGAGACCGCCCCAGATAGCCGTGCAGTTGCCCCCGATAGCAATGGCGCCACCGCCTCCATCAACTGCGCTGTTGCCGTCGAAGGAAGAGTTGCCGCCAAGGGCAATGCTAGATTCAGAGTTCAGGGAGACGGCACCACCATTATACTGAGCTGTATTTCCCGAAAACGTGCTCGTCGGCCCGTCGGTATCGCGGGAAATGTCCTCGCTCCAAGACAAAGTCGAGTTGTCGGCAGCAGCCACCGCGCCCCCCTCACCGGCTTGATTGTCTGCAAACACTGCTGTGTCTCCAGTCCAGGAGACTGCCGACGAGGTCATGAAGATCGCTCCCCCACCCAAATCGGCTGTGTTGTTCGTCATTTCCATCTTCCCACTCCATGACATACTCGAGTTTGCGAGAAAGACACCCCCCCCCCAGCCAACCGTCGCCGAGTTGCCTGAAAACTTCGTTTCTCCACTGCAACCGACGTGCCGCGCGTCAAATGCCATCAAGGCACCCCCAGAAAGGTTCGCGCTATTGCCGGTGAAGCTCATGAGACCGTCCCATGTCGCCGAGCAGTTGCTCGAGATGACGATGGCGCCACCGCCCCCTTCAACTGCGCTGTTGCCGTCGAAGACAATGCTG
The DNA here is from genome assembly GCA_000310025.1 of Ectocarpus siliculosus. NCBI lineage: Eukaryota > Phaeophyceae > Ectocarpales > Ectocarpaceae > Ectocarpus > Ectocarpus siliculosus. The sequence continues at coordinate 11,063 of FN648918.1, read as the reverse complement.
CCGCTAAGGGCGATGCTGGATTCAGAGTACAGGTAGACGGCGCCGCCGTCAGACTGGGCCGCATTGCCCGAAAACGTGCTAGTCAGGCCTTCGGAATCGCAGGACACGTGAGAGTTTACGACTGCAATGGCTCCCCCATACAGCCCGGCTTGGTTGTCTGCAAGCAATGTGTCCCCTGTCCAGCCGGCAGACGATCCATCGAAGACGACGAATGCCCCTCCGTAATAAGCTGCCTTGTTCTCATTAAACGCTGTTTCACCGCTCCATGATGCATGCGATCCGTTACTCAGCCTCACAGCACCACCCCACCCAGCACTATTAGCAGCAAATGTGGCCCCATCACCCCACGATATGCTGGAGCCGTCGTGCACCACAACCGCGCCTCCGCTGTTGCCTGCCGAATTGTTGACCCACGAGCTCCCGCAGGAAACAACTGAGTCGCCGGTCACGAACATGGCGCCACCATCGACGTCCGCCGTATTATCGGCTAGTGTCCCGCCGCCGACACAAGACACGTCGGAGCCATCGATCACGTACACGCCGCCCCCGTACCTGGTGGCTTGGTTACCGACAAAGTTCGTTCCGTTGAACGTCAAGCTGGAGTTTGCCGCGGCGATTGCCCCACCAACGATGCTAGCGCCGTTGCTGATGTTCAGGTTGCTCAGGTGCAGCACGGCGTTGTTCACGGTAAACAGCCTCGTCAATGTATTCCCGTCTATGACAGAACTCGCGCCGTCACCAGTAATGGTCAGAACGGTTCCGCCGCCGATGTAGATCGGGTCAACGATAGCCACTCTCCCTCTCCACTCCACCTCGAACGAGCCACTGCAGTTGACGGCTGCTGCCAGGGTCTGTGCCTGCAGCGGGGTTTCCACCAGCCACGTCAGCTGAACCTCGACTGAACACGGCAGAGTAGCGGGCGGTGGTGCCTGGCACTCAAAGAACTCGTCAGCGTTGGGATCGAAACAGTCAAAATCACTGATCGAACACGCCGTCCCGTTGCAGCTACACACACAGCAGTCGCCTCCGTCCCAGCCGCACGAAGCTGTATTTAGTTCCGAGTCGCAAAATCCATCGCCGAGCCCCAACCAACCCGCATCGCAATCAGGGAACTCAGCGACAAGAGCAGGGTCGAAGCAGGCTGGGTCCAGACAGGAGAATCCGTTGGAGCCACATTCGTAGTCATGGCCGTCGACACAGGAACACTCGCAACACTGAGATTGTAAGAAACAGCGCAAGCAACAAGTGGAGGGGTGCGAGCGTGAGAGGACGGCGGGGGGAAATTGACGATCACCAGCGACACCGTATCACACCTGGGAGAGAAGTAGTTCTACACCGTGGCTGATCTATGCTGTGCTACATCTTCATAAAACCCCATTGACCGACAACTGCTTGATGCTCTAGTGTTTCGCAGCCGCCTCGCCAACAAGGGTTTGACGTTCGCAGCCACCAAGACACACCACAACGTACCGACATTCATGTTTCTGAACTCAGAGTGTAGTGTTCCACCCAGCTAGATACGATCAAGAGCACCCGAGCCAAACTCACATCCCCGCCATCGTAGTCGCACGAAGGGTAGTTGTTGGACGAATCACAATATCCATCGTTCATCCAGCTTTCCTCACAAGTTGTATTTTCGGGCGCGGTTTCTGTCGTATTGCCGCAGTCAGGGTCCAGACAGGCGAAGCCAATGGAGCCGCATCCGTAGTCTGGGCCGTCGATACAGGAACACTCGCAGCACTAAGATTGCACGAAAAGGGGCAGGTTGCAGGAGGAGGCGAGGGCAGGAGAGTATGACGCGGGGGGGTTATCGGTCAACAGCGACACCTATTACCCCTGGGAGAGAAGAAGTGCATCGTGATTCGTCGACGCTGTGTCAGCTCTTCAAAGACTCCCAACGGTCTACAAAGACCTACATCGGTAGTGTTTTCATACTCCCGTGTTTCTCAGCCGCCAAGGCCCCCCGCACGGCCCCAACATTCATGTTACTGAACTGTGTGTGTGTCTTTTCTCCACCCAGCTAAAGACAATCAAGAGCACTCGACACAACTCACATCTCCGCCATCGTAGTCACATGAAGGATGATTGTTGACCAAATCGCAAAACCCGTCCTTTGCCCAGTCCTCGTGGCATTCTGAGCCCCCACAGTCAGGGTACATGCAGTCGAAGTCGCTCGTGGAGCAGGAGTGCGTTGGGCCGTCAACACACGTGCACGGACAGCAATCACCCCCATCATAGCCGCATGAAGGAACATTCAGCACCGCATCGCATTGTCCGTTGCCTATGTCGGTGACCGTGCCGTTGCAGTTTGCGTACTGAGCAGTACCGCCATAAAAGCAGCTTCCCAAGGCAGCCACGAAGCTGACGACAATGCTGTATCGATCCATCATGGTCGGTCTCTCCTGCAGCGATGTCCCACAGTAGTAACGCGACAACCTTGCCCGCGAGTCCTGCGACCATTTTAGCGGGGATGATTTGATCGGATGTAGACAGACGGGGCCACGTAAGAACTGCGTCCTTTAGAGCAAGGACCGACGCATGGGATACTCGGATCAGGATTAACGCTAAGATTTTACAGGAGGCGCCACGAGCGTGCCTGGTGCGCGCCTCGGTGCCTGATGCAGCAACTACAGACGTATGGCAGGTTTGAAGCTTGATATGCATACCAAAGTGGTTGTATGCAATCCGTTGGGGGAGTGAGCCAGGCGTGCGTGTGAGGCAGGCACGTGGCAGTGAAAGGTCCAATAACGGAGTTCCCTGGCGGAGGGCTAGAGGCTCTCCGAAGGGTGACCATCAAATGTTTTAGAGCAATGATTATTTTTGTTTGCCCTCCGACAATTGCAGATAGATTCAGACATACACAAAACATCAATCGCAGCATGCATGAAGAACCTCCAAAAGCTGAGATGATTTCGATGGTCCATCACGAACAAGGGCTTGCTTGTTAAAATTATGCATCCTGTATTCGAAACACGGCATCCTGAAGCTCGCCCCCAATCTAGGTAGACTTTGTACCACATCCCCCGTCGACACTCCCGATGCGTATCGAACAGAATAAACTCGCTTTCCACCGGTAGTTAGGGTAAAGCTGTCGAGAGCGCATACATAGTTCAGCGCACAAAAGTCTGTGCGACGTTGCTGCTCTGTGTTTTGTGCGGCCATACCAAGAGGACACCCGCCCGAGATTTTTTGCTCATTCTAAGGCATTCCCCCATCCGAATCCTCCCTCGACAACTGCCGTTACTTGTGTAGCAAGTTGTAGAGGCCGCCTACGGCTGGATTTTGGAAAAAGATGCGGCCAAGAGCATGGTGGTAGTCGTCCAAATACTTCCCGATTTAGTGCTCCGGTAGACCACCAAGAGGAAGCCCATCTTCACTTGTTCTTGGTTATTTTGTCTTGCTCGTTGTTGATATGCATGTTTCTTTTGGTGTTGGGGTACGCTTGAAGTATTTCATTGGTCTATCATCACATCTTACACACCGCGCGAGTGTTCGGCTACAGTAGTTTATCTCTACATCTGTCCGGTTGATGCTTTGTTAGGGATGAGGGTATCTGGAGGTGCTCTCTCTTCCGGAGTAGAGTCAGTCGGACTTTTAGGTTGCTGGTCGTCTTCTTGGTAAGTAAATTATCGGTTTGAGTACCGTCAGGACACCTGTCGACCATTGGCATACCTGGAACTTCATGCGGCTTAAGCGACCGATATAGCTTGTCTTTTCTTTCGTGCATGACCACCAGAACTGCCGGCGTCGTGCACACGTGCATGACCGTGCATGACCTTTTTCTCGCGACCGTTCATGCACGGTCATGACCGTACATGGCCGTTCACGACCGTGCACGACTGTGCATGACCAGCCTTTTTCACCGAGTCATGCACGGTCATGCACGGTCGTGCACGGCCATGCACGGCCATGCGCGGTCATGACCATGCATGAACGGTCGCCCAATAGTGTGTTGCATTGGGGGGTTTCTTGCCCGGTGTGATCTTTACCTTTGTGGACGTATTTGAAGAGGTATTTGGCGGAAGAGGTGGCCGTAACGACGTCAACCAAACGTGGCAATGACATCATGAGGAGAGAGTCGGACAACAAGGCACCCCCATTTATTCCCAATACTAACGCCCTTCCACTTGCCGCCAACCCTGCGTCTGTTCGTAGGATGGTCGCCATTATCTGCCCGCTTACATTCTGCTCGGCCCGATATCTCTCGCTGATTTTCTGTCACACACCCTTCGGACATGTTGCAGTACTTATTGCAGCATTTTCTACGGTGGCCGTCTGCATTTGCATGCACGGAGCGTCAGCGTTGTGAGCACCACATGGCTTAATATGGTGTAATTACAATTTGATGTCACTCTGCGGTATAGCCTGTTTAGTTTACACACGTGTAGATTACTTTGAAGTCTATTCCGATGTTGTTTTCACTGTACGGAGACATGTTGGCCAGCAACGGCATATGCTTGCACCCAGGAGGTAGGGTGTGAGATGTTGGCTGGAAACAAAATGAGCGAAGGGGGTGGTCTGGTGTGTTAGAAATATCAGTATCAACTGATATAAGACTGCTGTTATTCGTATTCTCTTGAGTACAACACAGTATACGATGTCACATACATCATGAGCGATTTCAGTAGCACAAAACTAGTATACGTGATATGGCACACCAAACGCGGTGTAACAAGCTATTAAGGAAGTAACTTCAACTTGAAGAACGATATTTCAGGAAAGGTATCTAGAACGATCCACCGATGGATGCAATAGATTCCGCAACGGTTCGTAGAATATTTCCTAGATCGGGCGCACTTTCGTAGAACGGTTCTCAGGAACGTTCTCAGGAAAGTCCAGAGTAAGATTAGCAAGGTCCCCGGAACGTTTCCGGAAGAATGCTTTTGGTCTTATAGAACGGTATTTGGTTCCCACAACGTTCCCACAACGGTTCCGGACCGGTACTCAAGTTCTTCGTAGTTTCGTCGGTAGTAGACAAAAACGCTGACCAGGCAGAGCGCACGCCCCCCACCGGAGCTCACTTTGTTTCCTGCCCAGCTCAACAATACAACAAAATTGTATGTACAACATCTGTTTCTCATTTATTTCTCTTTGAACCAAACACCATTTGGTTGTAGACTCACGTCTACAGTGCACCTCAGCACACCTGTTAACAAGGTGTGGCACACGCTTCTGTTACCTTGCTTGCTCACTGCTGCTACCGCCGTAGCACAGGTCACTTGAACAGATAGTCTAGACTTCTGACTTGCGTCACCAGCCTATTATCTTGTTTTTAGTGAGGACCTCTTTTCAGCAGGTCTGACGTTCGCTGAAAAGAACACACCAAGCAATCTAACTCCAGCAAAACCACCAGGGAACTGTTCTTGACTACACAGTCTTAGCAGACCCCAAGCCTCTGATTTACTACAGGTTATGAGCCTCGGTTTACGTGGCACACAAAGAGACTACAGCAAGCACACGCTTGAGAAAACCAGATTTTGGGAAAGGTGGTTGAAACGTAACTTTTGACCAAGACCAGCGGGATAAAAACACCTAGACACGTGAAGGAGCAATCATGGCAGAGTCCTCCAGTAACATCACGGCGCTCATCAGAGGTATCCCCAAGTTCGATGGTACTCCAGCTAAGTTTCAAGCATGGAAACGCGCAACTCGCGCACTTTTGAGACTTGCTCGTCCCAAAATGTACAGCATCATCGATGGCGAGAGGCGACCACAGGAAATTTACGAGAAAGCAGCAGAACCCATTTTGAACGTACTGCTGTAAGAGACACAGCAAGGACCCCTACCCCACAAGGCAGCAGGACAGCTGCAGGGGAGGAAGACCAAGGTCACCAAGACCAAGGTGAACGAGAGGCGAAGACGAACGAGGGCGAAGACGACCAGGACCACGACCAGGACCAGGACCAAGACCAAGACGGACTCCAACAAGAACTTCAACAGACTGCACCAAAGAGTCCAATTCTCGACCTCGCAGCAAGCATGTACCGGATCGGATCAAAAGGACTATCCAGACGACCTCACCGCGAAGACACCACGACTACTGCTGGACTTCTGCTAAACGAGGAGGAGATCACTTCATGGGACCAGAACAACGCCGCACTCTTCAGCATGTTGTTGTTAACCACGGTAGGAGCTGCTGGAAGTCTTATGTCACGGTTTGAGTCAAAAACAGGTGAGGTTGCAGACGGTCAAACTGCCTGGAATCTATTATGTGCCAAGTATGAGAACAACTCAAGTCAACGTTGCCGTACTCTCATGCGACAGTTAGACAACTCTCGTATGGAGCAAGGAGAAGACCCTGATTGTTTTTTCGTCAGAATTGACCAGCTCATAGACGATCTTGCACTATTGGATGAACCAATCACAGAGCACAGAAAGATGGATATCATTCTATCTGGACTGACCAGCCACTACAACCTTGTAAAATTCCAAGCAATGAAAGACTCCGAACTATCTCTGGAGGATCTCATTATCATGATGAGAAACATGCACGTAAATGGTCCAGCACGACCAGGATTTATCAGACACAGAGGATCGGCTATGTATACTGAAACCTCTACACAAATGGACAAATCACGAGTAAAATGCCACGCATGCGGAAGACTCGGCCATTTTAAATCTGAATGTCGCGTAACGAACACGGACAGGAATAAATCCAAGTTCAGGAAGAGTATTACACCTTCAAAGAACAGTGCAACTGCTCGTAATACATGGTGCTCGCTTCATAATACGACTACGCATAACGATTCAACCTGTTGGGCGCGAAATGCCAGCCACGCACAGAAATCAAATGCCGGAAAGTTACACGAGAACGCACATACAGTGATAGCTCATACAACTTCGCATAGCGGTTCAGATTGCAAGGCACGCACCGTCACTAACACAGCGAAATCGCATGCGAAAAAGTCACACATGAAAGCACACGCAGTATTAGCAGATAGAGCTACACGGCACACCGTTCAGCCATACACCGAACATGACATATCTTCGGTAGATTCGTGCGAAGAAACTATGGGCTTTATATTCTCAGCACAAGATACGGAACAAACAGCGTATGGAACGACTCAGGAAAACAGTCAGAACATGACTGTAGAAGTCGTCGGTGGTACAAATACCAACCACCAGGAAACCGAAACTGATGTCGAAATATCTTCGGTTGTGTATGAAGAAGAAACTATGGGTTTCGTGTTTTCAACACACATGTCTGCACCGAGCGTGCAAGCCGCACCAAGCGTGCGACGAAAAGCCGCACCAAGCGTGCGCAGTGAACCCGCACCAACCGTGCGAAGAGAAGACGCACCAACCCTGCCCAGTCAAGCCGTACCGAGCGTACGCACGAAAGCCGTACCAAGCGTACGCAAGGAAGCCACACCGAGCGTGTGCACAAAAGCCACACCGAGCGTGTGCAAACAACCCGCATCAAGCATGCGCAAGGAAGCCGCATCAAGCATGTGCACGGAAGCCGCACCCAGTGTGCGCAGCAAAGCCGCACCAGGAGTGCGCAAGGAAGCCGCGCCCAGTGCGTGCATCTTCTCATCAGGAATGCAGACAGCGTTTGGATCGACTCACCGAAACAGTCTGGACATGACTATGGTGGTCGATAGTGGAGCATCAAGCCACTATTATACGTAGATGACCAGCTCATCGAAGGAATCAAGACCCGGATGTTCGAGTACAAGACGCTCGACACTCCGACAATCATCACGACTGCAGGAAATCATCAACTTCGCGGTACAGCTACCGGGAAAGTGAGGGTCAACGTCACCGACTCTCAAGGAAGGAAGAAGATCGCAACTCTTCCAATCACAATCGTTAGCGGAATAGGTCGAAACCTATTTTCATCTGTAGCACCTCAAACAAAAGGTTTCAAAACCATCATATCAAATGATTCAAGAATAGAAAACCGCGGGGTACTGACATTATTGGGAGCCCACGTGGGACGTCCCATGGGACAGCCCTGGGACGTCCCACGTGTCTCAT
>FN648917.1:0-21458 GCA_000310025.1 Ectocarpus siliculosus | reverse complement strand
GATTTGGCACCTCTACATCAATGTAAAAGACAAAATGTTGCGAAGAAAACAAGGTACAGCAACGGTAGAACATCAAAGTCCGACTTGAACGCTCACCTCTGGAGCGATGGGGACAAAGGTGCCAATGACGTAGAACTCCTCCAGAGCCCACAACATCTTCCTCAGCGTCCATCCATAATTTCCCTTGTGCCTTCTCGCTCGGTCTGGAGGGTGCCCGAGAGGAATGTAGGGGGCATGGTCGCCAAACCTGCGGCCAACAGCCCGCAGGGCCTGTTGCGTCAAGAGAGCTGCGTCCGCGGGGGTGTAGACTCGGAGTGTTGCTCACGGGTTCCAGGCCGCCATCCGGTGTAGGTCTCGGCAAATGACTGCGGTGTACCTCTACGACGCGCTCCACCATGCGGGAGGCGTCCTCGTTCGTTGTGGTTTCGTGCCGCTGAGGTCTTGGCTCGGGAGCCGGGGAGCGGTCAACATCGTCCGGTTTTAGCGGCGGTTGATCTCGATACAACGCTTTTGCCAAGTTGATGTTCATGTCGATGCTTGCTTGCGTCGTTCCAGGGGGGGGTGCACCGCGAGCTTTGACCGAACGGATGTGAAGCAGTGGAGCTGCTGCTGCCGATGATGGAGCTGGTGCTGTTGTTCGGAGCCCTGCTCCAGGCGCTTGCACAGGTGGCAAGGATGGAACACTACGCACACGGGAAACGACGTTCAGCATACCGTACTCTGCGTGCGGCGCGCAACGCTCCCTGGCGCCGCCAACTTTGCCGTAAAGTGCACGTCTTTCACAGCCTGGGGCAGAGCATGTGTCTCCTGCACGGAGGAATGGCGTTGCTGGCTGGGTAGCAGCAACGAACGGCAGCAGGAACGGGAAGCCCTGAAGCTGACAGTCCCGGCGAAGATACATGTAGAGGCGCCGTTGGGTGGGGCGCAGTATTTAGTCGATAATCGCCCGGCTCCCGGCTTGCGACGCTTCCCTGCCTCAAAGTGGCCAGGGCAGAACGCTTCGAACCTCCCGCAAGGCAAGAGCCGGGACATCCGCTGCCTGCCGGCAGGAAACCACTCTCCCATCACCTTCTCCTTGTCCTCTCGATACTCGAGGTACTCCCACCCCAGCTTGCAGCGCGGCTCCGAGCACTTGAAGGGCTGGTCCGACATCCTCGTGTGCCATCCTCCAGCTGCGGCCCCTGGTGGCGAGGCCATCACGTGCTGCTCTCGGCTTTCCTGGTCGACGCACACGTCTCGATCAACACATCTAGCACGCTCGTAGACGCAGGTACTCTGTGCGGCGACCAGCAAGCACCCAGTACCGACGGATGTCTCCCTCTCTCTGTCCAAGGCACTTCCTCAGCCAATCAGGCAAGAGAATCTCGATCCGCGGATCCGCCATAAAAAAGTTACTTGACTGCAGAATGGCTTTTGAAGCTTTCGCCGCTAGGTGAGTTCGGCCGGGGGCCAGCCACTAGTAAATAATCGCCGGGGAGGGCGATTTTTTACTGGTGGTGCACGTCCGTCGGTATTGGACATATATATTGAAAATAGAGGGGGAGGGGGGAAATGTCCAATACCGACAGCAACTGTAACACTCTTTTGACGTATTAAGAGACCTCACAGCTGCCACAGACACAGCCGCTACAGAACAGTCACCACGCCAGCAATGAAGAGTGTTAGCAGCTGGTTGCTGCTGCCGCAACAACAGCGACCCAGAGCAGAGAGAGAGAGAGAGAGAGAGTACGTACGCCGCCCACACCGGAGAGCCTCGAAGCTGATGCGACAGCTGATGACAGAGATAGAGAGGGTGCGCCCCCCGGCTAACAGAGAGTCTGGCAGCCGAGTGAACCCTTTCAGACAAATACACACGCTTTCCCAAGCAGGTCTTGGTTCCTTGCCCTGCTGCTTATTTAGTCACGACGCAGCGCTGGGTTGGTCTGCTGAGTTTTAGAAGCAAGACTAGTTGTGGCCGTTGGAGAGTTTTTGACTTGGATCTTTTCTCATCCTCTGTGCATGATCTGTCGAGGCAGCGCCCGCTATTGTCCCGTGCTCTGCTCGCGACGGCTACTACTCCCATGCAGTGCGGGCTGCGGGCTCTCTGCATGCTATCCGAATACTGGCGGCCACGCGGTTCTCTTGGATAGAGAGAAAGCCACACCGTACATGCATGTATGTGTGTGTGTATGATATACATGCCATGTGGTATGTCATAGAGGTGGCTCGTCAAAATCAAACAGGACTATGGATCAGGGTGCCGAAAAGACTCACAGCAGTCGATCCAGGGTACTGGCTTTCTTTGCGCATCTAGTGCAAAAACTCGCGAGTTAATCGAGGGCGGGATGGTCGAGTAAGGTCGAGTCAAACACGTGACGGATCGCAGAACTCTTCCTACAAAACCCGGGGTTTCCTCCTTTTCCTTTTTCTTTTTTTTTTCATGCACCACCAGTAAAAAATCGCCAGCGTGCAGAAGCGCGGGAGGCCACAAAAAAAATCGTGATTCGCTCACATGGTTGTCTCGGTTCTCGGCTATGCGGCTGAAGAACCGGTCTCGGTCCTCGTAACCATTCGCCATCGGCTGACGCATGCTCGGCACCATGCGTTATCCTTTGTATCCATGCGCCCCCTCCTGTCCATGTGCGCACACGTCCATGCGTGGTGAACAGGCTGGAGTGTGGCGCCGTTTAGGGGGACACGCTGTTAGGATCAACAGATTACCCCATTATGTCAGCCGTACCTTAATACCAAGCTATGCGCCCCCCCACACCACAACCCAACCCTCCGCACGTGTCCGTCGGCTCTGTCTCATTGAACCACAGCAGCCCATGGCACAAACGAGGCCGCGGAGGGTGAGCCTCAAGAAGTTTCCTGGCTGCGGTTATGAGTGTAGTGCCTATGGCGCGTCGTTCAGCTCGTTGAAGAACGGTGGGGCGCACGTCGCGATATGTGGAGCGCCCTCAGCGCCGACAGGCGCCACTACACCTAGTTCCGCCGCATCGCACGTCAGCGAGGTGGAGGGGACAGCGTTAGGAGGGACAGCACTGATGGTGAGCACTCTACAATCAGATATTGTTGCGGGCTTATGTATTGCCTCGCGTGCGCACGACCCACTCGGTCGTCCTTGGGTGGTGTGGTGGTGAACCTCTCAAATCTCTGGCAACAGTTGTTCGAATATCTCTCTGGGCTGCAATCTCTTGAGCGCTGATTTGAAGTGAAGAACAAAAAAATATATATCTCTTGTGGGCAACAAACACCCGTCGAGGGGGGCAGGTAGAGCAGGAGTCGGCACTATCCTCCCTCACGTATGCATACGAACACGACAAGGCTTGATCACTGACGCTGGGATAAGTCTGGCGATTTGACGAACACACGCACACGTCCCTCTCGGTTCGTTGGATTGTATAATTTAGTACCCTAACACTGCCGGGGTACACCGTCTTGCCGTCTTGCCTCGCAGCAATGACGCCGCGTTCACCCTCTTGAGCACCATTGCTCTTTTTATTCGAACGGTTCACGCAATGTTTCGAAAGTCATACCTACTCCTACGTAGAACAAAGAAGCCGAGGCGATAGGCTTGAGGCCGATGCTGATGTTGTACGATATAGCCTCGCACGATGCAGGGAGGGGGGGACATTTAGCCGTTCGTCGCGTCGCTTCTAATAGTTGAGTCTTGCGTTCGAAGTGCGCTACAACTGCCATGTACCTCACATTTATTTGCCATTTCACATGCATGCATAGGTGTGCATGAGCACTCTCAATTCGAGGTTGGGGGGGGGGGGGCTAAGTCTCCGCGTCCTAAGCCCTTGAATTGTAATAGTAATCGCGCGATGCGGTTCACTACGGCGGATGTGTGCTCTCGACCTCCCCCGTCAACATCCTACACGAGATGCCGGTACCGCTGAGTGTATGCAACACTGTCGGCCTGTGGGGACGAGAGAGCGCGATGAACAACATCACCCACAGATTTCGAAGAATATTCATTTGCTGTATCGATCGCATACTGCTGGTGAGTTCTGTCGATCTCGTGGTTGGTCCTCTTTCCCTTTTCCGTGGCACATCCTGGCCAAGTCGACTCGTGATTGTCTGTTGCTAACACAACTCGCTCCACTCGCCATTTTATATTCGCGACGCCAGGCGGCAGCGGTACGTGCGACGAAGGATTTGAGGGCAATGCCGGAGGTGACGACACCACGGGTGAAGCCGGCAGTGGAGCCAGTGATCCAGCGAGCGACGGGTCGGCGAAGGTACCACCCTGGCTGGGACATTTGCACAAACTCATCGAGGACTACATAAACGCAGAGGTAGTCGACGGCGGAGATCTGAATTTTGCTGGTTTGGCGCTAGGCAGCCGCTTTTTTCCCTGGGCGAACCTCACCGAGATGCTCGTATCGGTATGGGCCATAGTCTGCAGGCCGTCAGGTGGAGTAGTTGTCGATGCGACAAACTTGCTCATTGCTTTGTTCCTTTTTTTCGGTTGCCCATGTATTCGCAGAACAGAGAGTTCGTCCCGAACTCCTGTGAGGTCCCCCTTTGTTTTGGCCGAGGAACATGGTGTTTTTGGCGCGTTTGTGTTTGGCCGAAAAACGGTAGTTCTTGCACAGAGATACCCCGCCTAGTTTCACTACACGGAATAGTGTACAAACAGTAGTTCCTGCACAACACCCAAGATGACTCTTATTTCGGTTTATCCCTATGGGGCCCAACCACGCGGTATTGTTACAATTCGAACTAAAAACAACCCGCATAAAGACTACACGTTCGAGTTGGTGAGTACACTATACTACTATACTCTCCTCTTCCCTTTCCTCCTTCATCGGGTCACACTCCTTTTTCTTCTCGGAAATACAGTAGTAATGGATAAAGTCGCTATGCTTACTTTCGTAAGTAAGCTCACACGAGATAAGTAGACATTTCGGCTCTCGCCACCACCAATGCAGGAGGATGATTTGGTGACGGACGCGTCTTGCATGGGGCGAATGGGTTGAACACGGAGTTCTTTTGGCATTGTTGCAGTCTTCAACCCCCACCACCACCCGAAACGACATGGTCGAGAGGTCTCCAAGTATTGTACACGCATATGATTCACGGAGTTCAGCCATTGCGCTGCAGCACACGTCGGCCGTGCTCCCAGACCCACTCGACATCTAACACCTTAAGCCCCCGCCGACCCACAGCAATCGGGGGGGGCGATGCTTCACCCTAGTACGTATTAAAGGTTGACCTGCACGTTGTCTTTTCGCAGCAGGAGGAACACGACCTAACAATTACAGCAATCCATCACTCGTTTGCCAACCAGCAGGGGGCAATGGCGCCGACAGATAAAACTCATTGGGCTCACCACCGAGGAACTCGGCCTTTTGACACAGGGGGGGGCGGGCACGACTTCGGCTGTACAAATACATCAGAGGGATGCCGACCGGACGGCGGAGTTTGGCGCGCTAGCATCCGTCTCGTCGATCTGCAACGGCAGCCGTCAGAGCGACGGACTCAATGGCATGGAATAGCCCGGGCTGAAGGGCCTATAGTACCAACTCCATGTGATGGAGGGTTGTGATGCTGGGTTTTGGGTTGGCGTCCTTCACCTGACCTCGTTGGGGTGGATTCCGTGCTGCGGAGGTATTCGCGATGACAGTCGTCACGGGAGGGGAGGAATATGTGTGACGGTCACATTTTGAGTGCGCGTAGCGGACGTAATAGTTCAAAGATAAGGTGACTGTGTGAGGAATTTTTGTCTAGAATAATCTGTGGCTTTCGTAGCCCTCGTTCCACTTTGACACGCGAGTCACAAGAGAACATCTCGACCTGTCGAGACTTTGTATATCTTGCCCTTGTGCGTATCTAATAATTACCCGAACTATATCGTGGCGCCTGACGATACTGATGAAGTAGCTGGTCACGTCAGCATTCAACCCAGCATAGAGCCAGTGGGTCGCGGAGAGGCACGAATTTCTTGCTTGTCATGTTCGTTCTAGCTACTACAAGAGGGCTGGGGAGGGCTGCGCGTGTGAACACTAGTTTTCCCCTGATGAACATCTGTCTTAGGGTTAGGGGTAAGAGGGGTCCTTTGCGTTTGAGCTATCCATTCTGTACTATACGAAGGCCCCGCCATTCGGGATATAGGTGTCTTGTCCCCCGGAGAAGACGCAACAGGGCATGGCCAATCGATGTAATCGCGGTCCCATCGTTGCATCTAAACGTAATGACCTTCGGTGGTGCTGGTTTTGCGTGCTACAATAATACCTGAAGAATTTGAGGTGTGTTTTATTTTTCATCGCCGTGACCTTTCGCGGGTGTGTGCATTTAGTCTACTGGCTCATTTTTTTAAGGTCTCCCCGCAGTAAGACGGTTGCGTTCGAGCAATGCAATGGGTGTTAGTTATTATTAGTGTTGCCCATGGTCTGTTAGCTTTGGATGCTTCGGTCGGGAAACCAAAGCCTTCCTTTTTTGCGCTCGTTTTTCTTCCGAAACCTTTCTTCGCAAGGAACGCGTACCAGGGGTATATGGCCACTTACATATACTATGGGCGGCACACACGCCACGACGAAATTACGGTCTTCTGGCGTGCTATGAAAGGTTTCGCACGTTCCTCCGGCGTGTTCTGAGGAAAGCGGGGTAGTAAACCTCGCTTCATAACGCGAAAGACGTGGCCTTCGAGATGGGAACAGGCGAAAAGTCAACGTACTAGTCCTCGATCGGTGTAGTTCTTTTTTTTATCGGCCGCCATGTGTAGGCAACATATCGGCAAAGGTGACGGCACGACGACAGAGTTATCCAAGACCGACCCAAATATTTGACAAATATGGTAAAGGTGATTCGCGACAAGCGGATCCACGTAACCGATCATATAATGGTTAGTGATAGGCGAGCTACACAATCGGGCGTTCCGCCGAGAAATAGACGCCGCCGTTATGTTTACGTCACCTTTACAGGGTAACCGTCGAAAGGCACACCCGTACATCAGCACCTATCTCCCTCAACCTAGGGTGGGGGGGGGGGGTTGGTGGACGTACTCGACTTTGCTGGGGTGGTAACCTACGTAATAAGGCGTATCGAGCATGAGGAAAACTACTGACTTGCCAACACGTACGACTACTCCGGCGTACATTGGCTCTGTATAGGCGGGGCGGTTCCCATGGGAATGGCCGAACATCGTCCCAAAGGGGGGGCCGTGATATGGTACACTCTCACCAGGCTCGACCATTGTTGTGTGTGTTATTGTTATTAATGCGATCGTCATCGTCGCACACCCTACGCAAACGAATCTCGAGGTTCGGAACGTTGAGTCCATTCGGGTAGTCAACGACGCTTTTAAGGACAACTCCATGGGTGTTCTGATGACACGACCCCCACCCCGTGGAAAAATCCCACCCTTGACTATACCCGCCCTTTATCAGAGAGCGAACGTATGATCACCCTAGCGTAGCACCCCGACCACGCGAACCGCGCGACACCACCTCAACCCTACAGTACTACATAACTGGGAAGAAGATAGCAAAAACGCCGTCCCTTGCTTGTCCCCCTCCCCCACCTAATGTACACAGAAAGACACAATCTCCAAATGCACGGATGCCACAATGTACAAAGCCCTGGAGAGCATCGGAAACGTCCAAACGTGTGCAGGGGATGAAGCCTGGGGTAATTGATGGCGACAAAACTGCGAAGGACCAACCAAGGAGCATTATAAAATAACGCCCAAATTACAACGCCCTCAAAGGCGCAGACAAAAAGTGTATGTATCCCTTTGGCAGCCGCCCCCACAGGGCACCAACCAAACGGGGTATTAGCATTTTCGACGCATCTCTGCGGGAGATGTGCAATTATCGAGCCATCCTCGAATCAAAGTGTTCTACCTGCAAATACACGTTGACCAATGGCTACGGGTTGGGAATAACACCCATTAAATGCAGGCAACTCTATAGGCGTATCATACCTTTCACCTTTCCCATGATCGATGTACACGACACGCACGGCGACCACCGCCGAAACACCACTTCGCCGGCGAAACCGCTCATTACAGTGGGATATCGCGAACCCTACGAGTTGCCGGCTACAAGAAAAGCACCACCGTTTCTCCTGCCAACTATGAATTTGAACTTTTTTTCCTCTGGGCGAGTCTGCGGTTCCCCACTAGGAAATGACCGCTTGAGTTGCTGCCGGCGAGGACGTCTACTCGGGCTGCGTGCATGCCCCGACTAACCCCATGTAATTCAAAAGGCAGCATGGCATTGTTGCACACAGCCAGATCATGTGTGCGCCCAACGCTTCCAGATGGTACACAATAACGACAAACCAGTGCGCGTCGCCAGGCCCCTTGCTTTCTGTGCATGTGGAGTTCTGTCCTTGCCGCTGAACTGCGAGCGGATTACCCTCTGTGCATCGACCCTATACAAAAACAACATTACAGGTATTGTTTTAACTTCGATGCAACCCCCTCCCCCCCCACCACCCACCCCCCACGACCTCGCCCTCATATCCGACGTAGGTGATTATTTCCCCGCATGTGTTTGCCCGACGCTGCGGCCGACATGCTCCCACCCTCCGGGACGGTGGCCTGATATACGGCAGCCAGCTTTGGCCTGCGAACGACGAACACGAAGACGCGAACCACATTAACTGCTGTTCACTCATGCTGGGGGCTCGTGTGACCTTGAGCATGACGCATAAGCCGTACTGGCAGCGGTAGCAGTAGCACTCGGCGAGCACTCTGCGGTACGTTTCATTGCCACATGCATTGGGAAACTGCAGTACGCCCTAACCCTTGAAAAATACTATCTTCCCTTTCGCAACACGTCTAGTTAGGCCTAGAAATTACAAATAATATGCCGGCAATGAGCTCTCTCATCCAAACGCTCCCAGGGGCTAAAAAATAGTAACGTCTGGGGGTGCCTGGTCCTCGAGAGCCAAGGTAGTCAGACACTGGCCACACTTCCTCGTCGGGCTTCGGTGAATGGTCTTCAGCTCCTAAGGCGCAAAATTAAACATATCCCCCGCCGTCATAACACGCAGCTGAGCATTCGGGGGCCAGTCATCTACATAGTGCGGTCGGTACCGAGGTGGTTGAACGCACGTGACGACGGCAATCACAAAGAGCATCCTGTCCAAATACAAACGAAGATAGTAACACAGCTTTTTGGCGTTGTTGTTACATGACACGCCCGTTCCAAGTCGAGCGCTAAGCTCTGACACAAAATATATCCTAGCTGTATATCTCGCAACAACGAGCGAGCGGCAGCTGATAGATGTAACTGTCGTCACATATGTGAGTCAACGGGCGGAAACAGGGTGCAAACACCACACACTTGATACTACTCCACCTTCCTGCTGTGCTGGTGTGAGAGCTGTGGTTACGTTCACTTTGACATGCAGGTCACCCTCCCCACCCCCACCCCCACCCCCACCCCCGTCCACATCGCGCTTTCGTCGTCGTACATTCCCCCCGCATACTTTAATAGTGCTGAACCCACTGTTCCATCCTATTCTGTTCGCTGTTTTTCCAACTGGCAGCGAAACAGCAGGACACCAGTCAGGCAGGACTCGTCGCCTGGCGCACCAAGCGTCACCATCGCACCACTTGGAGCGTGTGCTCCTTTGTGGTATTGTATAGCGTGACAGTTGTGTGAGGCATGGGTGCTGTGTGTGGCGAGAGCATCGTGGCGATGTGAAATACGGTTTGTTTTTTTCGCCTGCCGATGCGACCGATGCGGCCCTCGTGCCCGGGCCAAAATATAAAATGTCGGATTACACGCCGCCACTGAGGTCTTCCCGCACGCAGCACCCATGCGTAACAAACCTGCCACGCTGTATGACACCACAATGGAGCACAAGCTCGAAGCGGTGCGATGGCGATCGTCGTCCTAGGTTTCGAGAACTAATGTGCTGCTGTGCTCACATACCTGGCAGTTGAGCTCGGCGGTCGAAAAAATACATGCGCGACAGCAATACATAGCCTCATGACATCACAGAGAATCCAGCGGCATCGAAAACAGATGCTGTCGCCCGCTGTGCGTGTGTGTAGCGTGTGATGCGTAGGCAGTCTGCTGTGCGTGTGCTGACAACGGGCGTGTGTTATCTGCTGCAATCCGCTGTGTCCTAAGGAAAAACAAAAGGTGCATCTGCTGACCCCTGCGGGGTAAAATCAAGTCAGTTATCTACAAGCTAGATCAGGCGAACGGACTGTACAAACTCTTTCTTCTGGAAGGAGCATACCTTGCACTGTCTCCTCTGGCAATATTGGAAATATCGCTTCGCTCGGATAACTAAATGACGTGAATTTTTAAGAGTAACCCATCAACACGGCAAAGCGGTACAGGGAATGTAGAAGAGGGCTCACCGTCTTCTGAACCGATTCCTCTGATCCAAGCGAGATTCCTGGCGTCCACGCAAAAGGATTGTTTCACCTGACGGGAACGACATCGGCATCAGCATGAGCATCTTTTCAGTAACTCGCCGCAGGTCGGGTCCGTGTGTTGGGCGAGTAAGTAACCCCAAACACTCGGTAGAACAACGAGAACGGAAACTGGGTGTCCAATAGTGACTTCAGTTAGGTCAGGGGGGGGCCTCTCTGCAACATGGGCCCTAAGCGTAACTTGCCATGCACAACGGCTAACTGAACGTCTAGCCAAGGCTATAAAATACCGGCGAAACACTTGCAGCATCCGTACCGCT
Organism: Ectocarpus siliculosus; assembly: GCA_000310025.1. Classification (NCBI taxonomy): domain Eukaryota; class Phaeophyceae; order Ectocarpales; family Ectocarpaceae; genus Ectocarpus; species Ectocarpus siliculosus. The sequence continues at coordinate 10,811 of FN648917.1, read as the reverse complement.
CGACTGCGGCGAAGACGTCAACCAAATAAGACAGTCAGCCCAACCCTCGTCTAGCCGAGCACTGTCGTTTGAGCACTATCAGCACTTCGCACCTCTTCGGTTACAACTGCTTCTCCTCCACTTACTTGCTTGATATAGTGTGCGGTAAGGATCTCCTCCCCATAAGTAAGCCACGCATTCGAACGCCAGGCCTGAGGTCCCTGCGTCGCCGCAACCGGGCAAACACCAGCAACAGCAGGAGGACCACATGCAGAAGGTTGTCCAGACATGGAATCAGCCAGGGTTTTATGTTGTACATCCACGTCAAGCCTGACACCAGCCATGGGCGAAACATGTCCGTCTTGTTAATAGTCTCACTTTGGGTAATGGGGTTAGTTGTGCTGCCCCTACTTCTTCACTCACCAGGTAATACATGCCGGATCCGGTGTGCGAGCTGAGTCGAACGCGTAGGAAGTGCATCTTCACCTGCTAAGGAGGGGTTTGATTTATTTGCTTGAGTATATCTCAAAGACTATAGTCTAGGGGGGGCAGCCTTTCCCTCACCGTGGTGGAAGGTAGACCGTGAATACAATGAATGGTAGACGGCAGACACATATGCTTCTTGGGCAACATCAAGGTGCCGCGTTGAAAAAGGATCGAAGCGGAAAAAGCACCACGCATATGGACGGGCGGCGTCCGGCTTCTCCACGGCGAACGCTATTTAGGGATCTCATCGTTCAGCATCCTTCTGCGGCCAGCATTCGTCAACGCATCGCTTAATGATGCATGTGTTCTTCGCAATCTCAAACGCCAACGTTTGAACCATCGATTCCCATCGATCACCTCAAACCAAGAACAAAAATATGGACCTTCATCGTACTTGGGGAGGAAATGTTCCCACTGAAGAAGATTGGGGGGGTGGGCGTACAACTAAGTACGGGAGGAGTGGAAAACGAGCACGCGCCTAAACGTGCACGAAGTGTGGACCTACGGATGCTGTTCGCAAAAAAACACCGCCAATTTTAAAATACCTACTTTCTGATACGACCTCCAGTTACGTAATCAAAACTAGCCCTCACCCTAACACGAACCACGTGCCTTTAATTTGTCTTCATCGCTCCCTGTCGACCTTCAACAGAATGGCGCCGCTTACGACAGAACCCGTTCCGACGATAAAAAGCACGAGGGCGCTACCAAAGTCAATCACTAACCCTTCTGCCACACCACCGCTTCAACAACTATTTTTACGATGCGCCCCTACTTCAACCTCGCACGCGGAGCAGGGGTCGTCCTTGCTTCCGCCCTTCAAACCCCCGTGCAGAAATTGCCAGTAAATGCATCGCCTAATTCTGCAACCCCAAAAAACGAGACTAGTGTACTCCTGCAACAAGCGTGATCCAGCCTTCCTTGAACTGGGAAACGGTCTTCAATCTCGCACCTTGCCCAGACGCTTCCCGCAGACGCGGCCTCAAAGATTTCGCGTAGCCTCTTTCCACGTGTATCCCCCAACCACAATTCGAAGCGGCGGCCAAAGCGACGCCAGCCCTGGCCATGGAGCTGGCCTGTATACATTGTGGCAGAATGATTAGAATAGACGAAGGGCAAAGATTGGCCGCATGGTAAAAAACATCAGCCCGAAGCAGGGCGATCGTGTGGGACTACACAGGAGTACACAGGACAAACCCTCATCACACAGCGAGCTTACAGAAACGCTGACACCCAGTCACACGTGTACAGTTTTCGTTCATGGTGCTCTATAGCCCCGAAAAAACGCGGTCGGTCATGTTGCGCTCCGTATACACTCTCGAACCTCGAACGCCGTCGATAAAATTACACCCCATACATTGACATCCTCAAACGCAAGCGGACCGATAGAGTGTGTGGGTCTCTTTGTAGCGCTATGCATGTCTGACCTCCCTGGGGTGAGGCACACAGCGATATTACGCTGCCTCGAATGATCGTAAACATCCATATGAACATGGAAGGGTCTCGCCGCTTCCAAACAATACTTTTGACATAATTCCCGCGAAGCGCTAACCCTAAGCGGGGTAGAGAGAGAGTTGAGGAGACGTAGATAACTATAGAAGGAACCTCAGGCAGAGGCCACCACTGCCACTGCATAGGCTCACACATCACCCGTCCACAGCAGTCTCCCGTGGACGCAGGACTGACTGCTGCTGGGCAGCCCGGGGACGAGTTCAAGTTTTGTTTGGTGTGGACAAACCTACCATCCATCTTTGATTAATCAGCTGCTTCCCTGGTGTTGTGATAATGTGCGACACGTGCCCCCCTAGCTTAAGCTAGTAGCAACGGCAACGGGCTACAATAACAGCCCCCGACGCCTCGTATGTGGGTACTTAGCCGCCCTTTGGCCTACGGCAGTGTGTGTGCGTCTTGCTGTCTCTGTTTGAGGAGGGCCTCCATCTGTGTGGCAAGCTCGAAGACCAAACTGCAGATTACAGCAGAGCACGTTCAACTGCTGTGTCGCCTCGTTTGCTTGTTGTGCTGCCGCCAGAAGGCAACCGCCCATGACAGTGGAACCCGACGCTTATTACAACGCATGCCTTTCGCTGCCCTTTGTCCGAACAGCGGTCTCATGCACTGCTGTGCTGTAAGTCTGTGCTGTAAGTCTGTCGCCCGCCACACCCTCTCGCCAGCGTGACCGTCAGACAATCAGCTACAGTACCTCCCTCCTACATGATGTCCTACAGCAGTACATAAGTACGTTTTCGACACGTGATTGGGGGGAGGACGGACATCTCCAAATTTCTACTCCTATGATTAGTTCTTCCGGAACAACTCCCGAATTGCCCTACAAAATGATAGGCAGACGTATGATACACGCATATCATGCCGGGGGGGGGGGCAGGGAAACAGCGAGGGCGGAAGCAGCGAGGGCGGAAGCCCCGCGAAGCACCCTCACGCCGTTTATGTTCCCTTCCCCATGTACACGAGTATACATACGGTGATGGTGAAAGGAGGTACGGGTGGGCTCATACAACACTCCAACGCTACTACTGCCGGTCCTATCATTTAACTAGTGAAGGCATAAGTTGAGTTGTTCTCGTGCACCTCGCTCTTCCCGCTCGAGTCGTCCCCCTCCCCCCCCTAAATGAAAAGAAGAGAGTTCCATTGCGTCGGAGCAGCGATGTCGCGGGAGAGCTTGGTATGTAGAGCATCTAAAATACTTCGAGCTCTGCCGGTGCAACCGCTTACGCTTATTATCCCATGCACATTCACTGTTCGTGTCTTGCTACAGCATAGTATACGTTAAGCAGACCCACGTTGCACAATGAATTGCAATTGCAGCTGTGGGAGATAAACACAATACCTGGCTTGCCCGTCGAAGCGCTTGTGTCATATCCCCACTCCTCCAACAGCATGAGCTGTAGACATCGTGGTTTCCGTTTGTAGATGATCGCGGTTACGCACAGACTCCCGTCACCTGGCCATGACTTTTCTAACCTGTCCGTGGTGGTTGATCGAGGAGGTGCATCTAGGTTATGCTCCATCACCCTTGCGGAGGGGTGCCGCCTGTTTCAATGTATGCATCGCATGCCTCTATCTTTGGAGCGGTGTACAAGTAGTGTACTCGAGTCTGCTGTCACGCGCTCTTACACTAGCGAAAAAAAACACAAACATACTCACGCTGTCGAGCGTAGAGAGGGATGGGGAGAGGATCCTCCCCGTGCAAACTTCTTTCCTATACTACTATCCTCGCAACGATTTTACCACTACACGTTTGGGGAGCTCTCGACTCCCCCTGTGGGAGGTCAGCTACTACCTGCGCTTCAAGGTCACGCTTGTCCGCGTGTGCTCGCTGTTGTTGAGAGAGCAGCAGCAGCAAGAACCTCAGTGCACACGGGAATAACAAAGCTGGATATGTGCACCGCCATACACATATCTAGAGAGAGGGTACCGGCAGGGACACAAGTTACACGGGCGGGTGCGTGTTGCTGCTGGGGGCGTTCACATGTACAGCAGTACAGCAGTACTGCTGTACGTCAGCGACCACCCTATGGACCCTAGAGTACCCACCTCGCCTTCGTGCAGATTTTTATGTCTTATTCTTTGACCACTACATGTGTCGCGCCTTTTTCTCATTCTTCCTGTTCTCTTCCATCCCTACTGCTGCTGCCTGTCCGTCTATCCACTAACATAGTGCTGCGTATGTATGTGAGTGGTTTCGGGCGTGTGTGAGGAGGCGAGGGATAGCCTCCAAGGTATACACCAGGTAGGATGTCACAAGCATTCCGGCGCGTGTGGTTGTGTGTCAACGAAAGGGCTCGTTCTCTCTCCGACGACGAAAGGATTTCGGTTTGGTCCTATGGGGGCACCGTGCTGCTACACACCCTAAAGATACGACAACGTCTCTGCCTGGCAGGTACCAGCAGAATGTACGCGCCAATGTAGGGGCTTACGGCTTACCTGCGCCAGAAGCGACGGAGAGTTGGAGGTTTTTCGGGCGCCTGTACGTGCCTCTGTACGTGAGGTGTTCCCAGATAATGTCATCCGTGTTGCTTGCTTGTCTTTCCGTTGTTTTCTCGGAATTGAAATGCGGTGACGGCTCCGGACCGTTCTTCGACCGAAGTCCGTTCTTTGAACCGAAGTCTGATTTATCTGTCGATTGGGGGTCTTGTTCTTGTGGTAGGCTGCTGATTCCGTACACCTGACTTCCTTTCGTGAGAAACAGCACTTTCCAATTTCGGCATTTTGTTCAACCCTGACCACATTTTCATCGAGTGCGACCGGAGTTCTTGACGTGCCGCTCCCGTATAGCGCTCCCATAAACCCTTCGCTGAAGGACTTTCTATTCTGCACGCTGGCTGTTGATAGTCGCTCGGCACGCGTCCCTAAAAAAGAACTCGCATGACACCAAGGCCGCCGCAACAGGCCAAACCGCCACGTGACAGGAAAAAGAGCCGCTTTTTGTCAGGGAGGGGAGGACACCCGAACCGATTCCTCGCTCCCTAGGCCACCGATCGAAACCGGGCCGGTCCGGGCGTGCTCTCTGTTCCGTGGTCTCTCCCGGAGTATATTTTGTGGGGACCAAGATACTCTCCATCAACGGGGATAAGCATGCGCGTGGTGCCCGTTGCTTTTCCGAACTGTGAAAAATTGAGAATAGACTGCTTGCTGCCTGGAAACAAAATTCTACAGACAGCTTGTGCACACGCAGACGACGATTTCGAATGATTGGATTAATGAGCGACCGATACAATCTACTCCGGGAGAGACCACGGAACAGAGAGCACGCCCGGACCAGTCTGGCTTTTATCGGTGGCTTAGGGAGCGAGGAATCGGTTGCGGTGTCCTCCCCTCTCTGACAAAAAACGGCTCTTTTTCCTGTCACGTGGCGGTTTGGCCTGTTGCGGCCTCTCCATGCTTGGTGTCATGCGATACGTTCTTTTTTAGGGACGCGTGCCGAGCGACCATCAACAGCCAGCGTGCAGAATAAAAAGTCCTTCAGCGAAGGGTTGATGGGAGCGCTTTACGGGAGCGGCACGTCAAGAACTCCGGTCGCACTCGATGAAAAGGTGGTCAAGGTTGTTGTGTTGTTGTACACCCCCCAAGAGTCCGCCTAGGAAATTCGGGTCACGGTAAGAACGGCCGGACTTTTTTCCAGCCGGAATAATGCGATCCGGGAAATCAGGTGTGTGTGTAGGAAATGGTCTTAGACTCGGAGGAAATTAAGTGCGATAGACACATTTACAGATTTACAAGGTACTCATGTATTTTATTCTGAAACTTGTCTTAAGACGTCGCCGTCCACAGGCGCTTATCTTACAATATCCTAACAACCATGGTGCACCAATAAGACGATTCTTTTGTGATCATGGTGGACCATGGGCGTCACGGCGTGGCCCATAACAGCCCATGGTATCTCGTGGTGCCCCATGGGGCCCGTGAGATGCCGTCAAAAACTTATCGCCAACATGCCGCTATCTCATGGGCGCCCATGAGAATCAATATGGTGTCTCGTGGTGCCCCATGGGACACCATGGGGTCTCGTGAGATAACAAAAAAAACATATTGCCAAAATGCCGTTATCTCATGGGCGCCCATGAGAATCAATGTGGTGTCTCGTGGTGCCCCATGGAACACCATGGGGTCTCGTGAGATAACAAAAAATCAAATTATCGCCAAAATGCCGTTATCTCATGGGCGCCCATGAGATTCAATAATATATGGTGTCTCGTGGTGCCCCATGGGACACCATGGGGTCTCGTGAGATAACAAAAAATAAATTATCACCAAAATGCCGTTATCTCATGGGCGCCCATGAGAATCAATGTGGTGTCTCGTGGTGCCCCATGGGACACCATGGGGTCTCGTGAGATAACAAAAAAAACTTATTGCCAAAATGCCGTTATCTCATGGGCGCCCATGAGAATCAATATGGTGTCTCGTGGTGCCCCATGGGACACCATGGTGCCTCGTGAGATAACAAAAAACAAATTATCGCCAACATGCCGTTATCTCATGGGCGCCCATGAGAACCAATATGGTGTCTCGTGGTGCCCCATGGGACACCATGGGGTCTCGTGAGATAACAAAAAAAACTTATTGCCAAAATGCCGTTATCTCATGGGCGCCCATGAGAATCAATATGGTGTCTCCGTGGTGCCCCATGGGACACCATGGGGTCTCATGACATACAATGAGACTTACCCCATGACACACCATAGGGTGCCATAGGATACCATGAGATGGCTGTCTCATAATACTCCAGGGGGTGCCATGGGAGGACATGAGACACCATTACATTCTCATGGGCGCCCATGGGGACGCTAAAATATCTCTTTTTTAGTTGTTGTGGATCTCATGACCCACCATGACCTACCATGAAACACCATGGTTCACCACGGCGCACCATGAGGCCCCTTGACACACATTTTCCATAGATCTCATGAGAATCTCATGAGAAATCTCATGGGGCACCATGGCCATTTTACTCAAGGATATTTGGCATAATTATATTTTGTTTATTCAAGATTATTTTCCAATATCTTATGATCCGCCGTGAGTGACCATGGGTCCTCGTGGTGCACTATGGGAGGTTTGGTAGACTCATGGGCGTTCGTGGTACCCCATGAGATTGTTTAACAAAAAAAAACTTTCCATTTTTTTGTTTTTCTGTATTTTTTTAACCGTGGTGCGCCATGGTCGCCCATGGTACACCATGAGGTCCGATACTTCACTTTTATTTTCATAATTATTTTTGTTTTCAGTTTTATATCCCCATGTCTCCTCATGGTGCACCATGGGTTCACTATTCCCAAAGTCCCATGAGATCGGCCATGGCATGCCATGGGCTGACACGGAAATGCTCTCGTGGTGCCCCATGGCCTATCTCGTGGGAGTACATGGGACCCCATGACCCTGTTCTCATAGTAGCTCATGCGACCTCATGGTTCCTCATAGTGCCTCATGGGCCCCCATGAGACGCTATAATATCGTTTTTTATTTATTACACAATAATGTTATAGTCTGGAACTTGTACAGAATATCAATACATCACATCTTTGTACACACTGATGTATGTGTATGTCACAGAAGATTCAAAAGAAATGGCAGAGCTACAAAAGAGGAAGTTGTACTAGATACTACAATCCGTCGGCACGCGCAGTCTCTCCGCTCCTGCAGTACCTCACCACCTTGTCTTAAACGCGCGAAGCCAAACCATACCACCGCTGCCCTATCACCCATGATGCGTTAATACAGGAAGGAAACACCATTTCATCAATACCCGCGCCTGATGATGCCGGCAGCGAAGCTACATCAGGGCGTGACCGCCTCGACAGCTTCTGCCACGCAACGTCGTCCAGCTATTCGTCGTCGTCGCTCGCGCCATCTGCGAACCGGCCGCCCGTGCGAGGGGCTGCCACAAAAGCGGGCATAAGTGCAAGTTTGAGGAAATCATATGGTGAGAACCTAATAGTGAAACAGTCAAAATTGGAATGTGAGCGGATGTGCAGCTGATCAAAGTAAGGTCAACGACGGCATTGGAAATCACTGGGTGAGGGTACAGGTGGGGTGCCTTCCGGGTGTTCATGGGTAGCATGGGTATAGACATGAAAGCGATTGCGACTACAAAACCCAGAATAGATAATGCGACCGCTGCATACGTACACCATCAAAGAGTAGTGCGAGTGTTTGCTAGACTGTAATGCTAAACTCCCAAATAATGCTCTGGGTGGTGATCACGTCGATAAACCTCTGATCAGATTTGCACAGCAATCCCACACAGGCGAAGCCCGGACATGCCCAACAGATAAGTACCACCCAGGCTTTCGTGCACCGCACAACATTTGGATTTCGAAAATGTACCTCGCTTGGACAGGTAGGGGTGCGCGTGCTGGGTGAGATGCCAATCTTGCCAAACGCCTCCGCGTCAAAGTCGAGAGGCAGGGCTGCAGCGTCTGGTTCTCTCAAGTCACTCGTACGAAGAAGTTCTGGAAGAACCTGTCGAGTTTTGAGAGGGGTTGCGGCGGGCAAGTGAAAAGGAGGTGCCACGACGAAAAGCCCGGCGAATGAAATGGGTAGGGGTAAGATGTGTGTAATAATATATAATATTGTTAGAAGGACTACTTTATGGGGAGTCGTAGCATCTCGCGAGAGCTGCGCAAGCGTCTACATGGATCCTAAGAACACAATCTGCTCCGGAGATAGTGCGGACGTATCATCTCGCATAAGGAGAACAAGGCGTGAGCATGAGAGGGCTTGCTTTGATTGGAAAAGCACAGAAAAAAAGGGCGACGCCCGACAACATGTTTTTTTAGCGCGCTGAAGCATACAGCTGCAGCGTTCGCTTTGAAGACACACCTCGTTTAGTTGTTTTCGTCTGTCTTGAAAGCCATGAGTTTCTTCAAGGTTTCAGGGGAAAGTATGCCGCCAACCCCGTGGTCAATGGAGGCGTTATATACATCAAGATGCGCCTTACGCGAGCGAAATCACTGTGCATGCATGTCGGCGGGCACCGTGGTGGACTTACCGAAAATTGTTCAATATTTCTTAGACGTAAGTTTATCGTGAAACTTTTGAGCTAGAACGCTAGCCTGACGCAAACGACGGCACGCTATCAGCCCATCCACCCCGGATACAGTCAGGACCGCGACGGAATCGAACATAGTAAATTTGCCTTCAACGAATTCGCGAATCGTGGCATGCGTCTCCCCTCGCCCATCCCTGTATTGTACGGATAGCTAGCTCTCGAGTAGTATCAACATGTGTCACGGAACGAGCCGATAGCTAAGTATACTCAAGGTCAGCTCGAGGTCCAACCTCTAGTTTTGGTGTACTAGATGACGTCAAAGTGTTAATATTACTGAAATGGGGGTTCGGCACCGAGTTTCCCTGTATTCGCCATCCAGTTAAAACTCGGACCGACTGAATTGCTCAAGAGAAGAGTGGATCTCAGCCTCTGAGCAGGCCTACCGCGTGCCAGGCTTACCTCGGTCATGACAGCCGCACTCAAATGTCCAAGGTTACTCACCTCCTCAGATGAACGAGGGTCTCATGCCCCCCCCAGATCCTCCAAGTCCCAGACGGGTCCAGGGCATCCCAGCCTCCCGACATGTGGGCCTCAAGGTGCAGCTCGAGCGTACAGCCGACAAACTCCATCATGTCCTGTGTGCGGGAACAAAGGAGACGAGAGGATCGACGGGTTAGGGTTGCTAGGGGGCAACGTCACATTATCACTTGCGTAAGTACGCATGAGCTTCTCCTCTCCGCACGGTGACGACCTCTCGTCCACCCCCACAAAACTGCACAATCCAGGTGTGGGGGCTGCAAACTAGCTGTTGGTGCTCGTGCTGCTCTGTCTCGTGTACGATACCCAACGCGCGACAGGACCCACCCATGCTCCCTCCGCTTGGGCACTACAGTACATGAAATACATACTCACGTCGCAGTGCATGAGAGTAGAGGTATCTTACGCCATCAGCCCGCGGCCACGACCCTCATCAGTCCGTACGCAGGCTTCTTGAACACGAACTCGACCACGGCAGCCCGACGGCCTTGTGCCACTGTGCACGCGAAGATTGCAGTCGTGCGCGAAAGAATTACCATGTATGTGTTTTGAGCGGCGAGAAAACGAATCGACGACGATTCGAACGGACGTTCAGGTACACATAGATGGAGGGATATCTTTAGTCTCAACGAAGGAACCACTGAAAACCCCGGTAGATACATCGATCTCTTGTGGACAGACGGATCGATGTACGTGGCGGGTACGTGTGTTTACTGGGTGCAGTATCACTGCAGCGATAAAGAAAACGTAATCACTCTCCAAGGCAGGCCAAGAGTAATCAGCCTGTCCGCACGCGTTCGGGAAGCGACTGGTGTACACGTGCAACGAAACAGGTCGTACGCCCGATTGCAACGCAAAACACCGGGCATTTTCAACAACTTGGTGTGCGACGCCCGAGCAACTCTGCTGCATGTCCAGACTCAAGTACGCGCTGAACAGACGAAGCAGCCCAAGCTACCGTAATTCTGTTGGAGAGAGAGGACACGATCACCGCAGCTGCCCCGTCAAGGATTTCTGAAGATTTAGCTTCAGTCTCATCGTTCAATATCCGTGGAGGTTTCATTCGCATGCCCCACCCCTTGCCCGACCCTGTCTAAAATGCTGATCTGGAGCTACAGTGCAAATGTCGTGGCGCCTCGAGTGTGGTTCGGTGTGGAATCGCAAATCATGAGCCGTCCCCGAGTTTGAGCAGCTTCCGCCTCCTGTGGCCGGCAAGAGTCGACCTTCACTGTTCCTTGCCCTATTTCGCCATGGAAACGGCCGGTTGAACAGCGGAAGAGGGTCCTGCGTGCTGCGCGCC
>FN648915.1:0-21532 GCA_000310025.1 Ectocarpus siliculosus | reverse complement strand
AAAATCTTCGTCGGCAACCAACGTTCCGTCGATCCTGAGACTCGTTTGCGCCGGAATCTCAACGCAGACAGCCACTCACAAAATTCAAGAGCCCCGAGAGACGAATTTTTTACAGCTGGCAGGGTAAGAATCGCGTCCTGGCCACCCAAACCTCTGTTCGGGGTGGAGACCGGCACGGGCAGGGCAAAGCGTCGTCCGGTGGTTCGTACCGAAAAATCACCTGCTCGACTCCAGCGGGGCCTCCGTTATGGGTCACGAAGTATCTATCTTCACAGCTTGCATCGTCCTCTACACGAAGCTCGTCAAGTCTACCATCTTGCTGCCAGGCCAGATAAACCGCCTCCAATGACAACCACCTGTCCCAGATGCCTATGTGCAGCGACACGCAGCGACGGGCAAGTCGAGCAGTCTTGAGACCGACAAAAACGAATCGAGACGTCAGCCTACTCACAGTTCGACGAGGGCCTGGAGCCCTGAAAACGTACCAGCCTCCAGCGTCGTGACACCAGCGCCCCCTAAGCTCCTGTCGTATGGACGAGGAAGAGAAACGGATTCTGTGACGCTGGACGTCGCTGGCCGGGAGATTTACACACCAATTCGTTGAGTGAAAGCCTTGTTTGTTCGGGGCAGGGACATGCACTGCCTCACTAAGTTGATTGGAGTTGAGTTAGGTCCTAGTCCTGTTCTGTGTGACGTGACCCGAGTCTGGAGTACTCAAGTATGCAACGCACGACACAGCCTGTGCCCCCACTAAGTAGGACTTCCCGACACTCCGCATACCGCATAACTGAGGGTCCTCTACCGCAAGCACACCGCCACGAGCTGAAACAGTTTTTTTTCGAAACAGCACTTTCTTAAGGGCAAACCCCTTCCACATCGCAATCATCACAAATCACCTGCTGTTACTGTTTCCGACTTCGTATTAAAAACCGTCCCGTTCTCTCTACTCAGTACCTTCTTCTGTCCGTACTAGGCAAGCACTTGACGCGGACGATTCCCGTGGTCACAAGCGAAGTTACCCCGAAAAGGTACGAAAATTAGATGGACCCGAAGGGTCCGCAAGCCAATAGAAATCAACGACAGATAGTCTGGGACCCTCCGTTCGCCTCTACCCTCTATGCAAGGTAACAATAGACTGAAACAATATTTAACAAGCAAAAAACAACAACAAAAACAGCAGAAGGAAGAGGGAGAAACAGAGACACGATGACAGACGCCAGAACCACTACCGTAGCGGCACACAAACAAAACAACACAAGCCAATACAAAACGCGTCGCTCGAGACAGCAAAGGCATGTAACTACTGCTGGGGGGTTGATGCAATGGTGTAGTGACAGGGGCGGGGTTAGTCCATCAATCAAGGGGTTCAATCCGGCACAGCAATGTCGCGCCACTCGGTCCGCCTCTTCTCGTTTTCTGTCTTCCCTCGCCGTCTCGTCCGTCTGCTGCACCCCTCCCGTCCCATTGGGTGTTGACCTGTCCGTGCTGTTGCCGGGCTTGTTGTTTCATTTGAGCGCTCGTTGTTGACTAGCCTCCTCTTCCTTCTTGTGTCAGGAGGCCATGAACCTCTCAGCTCCCTGCAGTGAACCCGTATGCCACGGTACACCCCGCTCCATCTTCGCTGCTTCCATCTAAGTTGTGACTCCGAAGACACATGTCTCGGTGTCCGTAGATCCTTGTTCTGCCTCGAACAATTTGAGGTCGTCCTTCAGGTATATCTGCCAGTTTTGCTCCGGTTTCCCCCTGCCTGGGCCCTCCCCTCCCACCAGTTCGCCAAGCATCAACGCGTGTCTGTCTGGTTACACCCACCAACAGCGGGCGCCGTCCCCGAAACAATGGCTTCCACGCTCTGGCACCTACCCTCTTCAGGGTCTGGGCGTAGGAAAGCTGCCGGCAGGTGCCCTTGTTGCGTTGGTAACCGATAACTCGCAAGAGAAGCCGGTGATATATCGACGGCAACAGCCGGTAGTGTTCGCGACGTGGGGCCCACGTCATGCGGCCGTATAGTAGTGCCTTCATCGCCTCGGCCTGGAGCAGGCGAGTCTCGAGTCGGAACGGTTTTCTCGGCCTGTCGAAGAGCTCCCGATCATATCTCCTGACGCACGCCCACGTTGTTCTGCTCCGGTAATTGATCTCCCGGGAGAGGTCGCCTAGAGTCAAAACAGAACACTCCGAAACCCGTCGCTGCGAATTCCGTGTGCCCTTTCCTCCGTGTCTCCGCCATGCCTATCACCGATATGTTTTGCTTCCTTGCCTCGTGCAAGATACGGTAGGTTCCCCCGTACACATTTCCCCGTTTTTAGCCAGGGTCCACGCATTCCAGTTTGCTACCCCAAGACGTCGACCCTGCTGTCTGCCTCGGGCGGCGCGTGCTGCTCTCTTAGTCAGCCTTCGCTTCGCCCGTCCCCTCCTTTTCCTCCTTCGCGCCCTCTTTTGTTGCATTTCTTCAATTTTGTTGCGGGCTCTCGGGCTAACGTAAGAGTTACTCCGGTGCCTGCTATTTGTCCCACAGAGTTGTCTTCTCGTCCCGGAGCGGTGCGGCCCTCCAGCTCTGGACTCGTTCGTTTCCCCTCTCTGGTGCTTACCCCCACAGTATTCACCGTGCTCTCTGCCGCTGCATGGCCCCGGTATCCAAGCCGGGGCATCTGGATCAGTCCCACGTTGCAGCTACCCGAGTTGGTAAGGTCAGGAGCTACCCCGGTCTCACGACAGCCGTAGTTCCCGGCCACCAAAGTCAGGATTCCCTTCGGAACAGTAGTAGGGACTGAATATCCGTGTTGGATGCGTGGTATTTCGAGGCCTACTCCCGCTTACGGACCTCGACCCAACCCAGTAGGGAGGCGGGCAGGCCGGGGGGAAAAGATATTTTTGCTTTGGACGCCTTCGGGCGTAGAACCAAATACTTCGCAAGGGTGGAAACGAGTACAATATCGGAAGCGAACGTTTTCGCCAGTCTTCAATCAAGCACCAATCAACGGATTGCCATGTGATACACACCCTCATTTCAGGATTGCCGCTGCTCATAGGTGAAACGGCTAAGGGATACGGATAGCTAGCGCTAGAGCTACACGACATGCAGGTAGGCCTTGCATGGTCACTCACAAGGTTTGGAGAGCCGCCAGTCCGTTGAACGCCCCAGCTGGTACGTCGCCCAGCGAATTCCAACAATATCCCTAGCGGTAGGAGTAGGGTTAGTGTCAGAACACTAGCAACAATAAAGGGGTCGTGTAACGATTGATTCCAGAGATGGTGGGCACCGAAGTCGTGGTTGAGAAATTCTGAGACGCAAGCTGCGCCAATTTTCGTGTGAGCACGCTTGACGGAAACCGGCTACCAAAACTCGCTCCCGAAGGTGCACGAGAGCACGGCAGACGCTATTTCACGTAAGACACCACGCCCGTGTAGGCATCGAGGGTTTTGTACTGTACGCAGGGACTTTTCATCTCGAGGGATTCTCAAAACAACAGCAATCGATGGAGACCTTGTTTCAACTCACAGTTTCTTGAGACTCCCGAGGTCTCGAAAGCATCCGACAGCGGAGATGTGATTCCAGCCTGGTTGAGGGCCCTGTCGTGGCAACCAAGGGCGGCAGATGAGGCGGGAAGCACAAGTTTTCCTTGGGATTCTCATCTTCTAGTTGGTGCATCTCTCCCTGGGCATGGTCGCCGACTTGAACAATATTCGAAAAGGCGCACCTACCAAAGTTGCACCTTGACAACGGTTGGCTCGCCTGCGCACGTGTAGTGACCAAATCCGTTGTTTTATCAGAACACAACGGAGAGCATGAAAGACGTCAACTCACAACGTCAGAAGCGCAGCCAAGCCGTTGACCGACCCGGCTGGAACATGTCCCAGGGCGCCGGCGAATATTCTCCTTCGCGGGCACAACAAGTTGCACAGTCGGTGAGGGGTGAGAGTTCCCAACGATCGCGCTGACAATCGTGACGGGGTTACACCACAATCGTGTTTGGCACCTTCGCGACCACGATTCAGAGAAGATTTGCCAAAGCATCTTTCTGTACGTCAGCGCTATGGTCAGCCTGTGCCATGCGGAGTTTTCGTTGGTTTCGCGGACAACGGCATGCGCAAGTTTCTGGGAGGCTCCCCGTAGACAAGGCAAAGCAACTCCGCCTTTAAGTTGCAGGAGATGGAGCTATAGAGGTCAGCCCGTGGGAGGAATGGATCGAATGTCGTGTAAAACTGTTGCTATCAACTGGCATTGAGAGGTGTCCTACGTATACCTAAAGCATTCCGTACTTGCCATATAAATTTCCAGCAGGCTACCTCCACATCATTGCCGCAGTAGAGAGACTGATTCTTTGTGATTCATTCCCCTCAGCCGACGGCAATCGATCGAGTCAAACAACAATTCACTTACAGCTCGTCGAGGGAATCGAGGCCTGGGAACGTGCCAGCTGCTAGGGATGCAACACCAGCGTAGGAAAGGTATCGGGTACGGGCGTGGGGGCGCGGAGAGAGGTACTGGAAGGCTGGAAGCGGTCATGCGGGGAAGCTGTTGGCCCTGAGCAAGTGTACCCCTCTTTCGCGAGAATTGAAGTTTATGACGAGTTTCAAGAGGGAGGGGGGTATGCAGACCCTATCCCAACCCTAACCCTGGCCCAAACTCAACTTCCCCGATTGTATGAATATATAATTTTCCAAAATGCTCGCAAAGTAGGAATACATTGCGAAGGCTACTGAAACAAGCACAATAGAGGTAGTGTCGGTTGAATAGTGCCGGTGCATGGTATTGGGCCGGCCAAATCTCTGGACACGAGTGTTCACTCCAATACTAACCCTAGATACCCCTTATGTTCTGAATAGCGCCGGTGTTCTGTAAAGGATAGGTGAATATTCTGGGCACATAACGGCCCAAAACGAGCGCCCCAACTGCATGTGGAGCACAGCTCGTTGGATAAGCGCGAGAGGGTTCTGATGTGATGAAGCACAAGGGTCTGTGCACATGGAGAAGGCGTGCGGCAGTACAACCATTTCCTTACGCCCCTTAACGTAGACCGCGATGCTTCCCCCGCCGTTTCCACAATTTTGGGATAGTCGGCCATGCGTATATCGGTCGTCCCTCGAAAGCGAGAGCCTTTTACACGGACAAGACAACACGGAACTCTTGTCGTGGGAAATGGCGAGACTGCCACGAGCGTTGGGGCTTGTACACTTTCGTACTTTTCCATGAAAAGTTTCATGAAAGACCATGGATTTCCATGGAATTCCATGGACTTCCATGAAACTTCCATGGCCTTCCATGGAAGTCCATGGAATTCCATGAAAGTTTTCACGGCATTCCGTGAAAAGTTCCATGGATGTCCATGACATTTTTGTCATGAAACTTTCCATGAAATAATTTCACTCCTTGTCATGAAACTTTTCATGGAACAATTTCATGGACGTTCATGACATGCTTTCCTGAACGCCCGTGAACGTTCATGAAATGGACGCCCATGAACGTTCATGAAAAAAAAAATCATGGAGACCCCATGGGGGTCATGAAATATTTCATGATAGCCCATGAACGTCCATGTAATGTTTCATGGACGTTTCATGGACGTCCATGGCCTTTCATGAAATATGTCCTGAACATCCAATGGTCTTCCATGAAATTTCATGAAATATTTTCATGAAATATTTCATGAAAGGTCATGGACGTCCATGAAACATTTCATGAACATCCATGAACATTCATGAAATGTTTCATGAAAGCCCATGGGCCTCCACGAAATGTTCCATGCGAGGGCGGGACGCCGAAGCGCCGGCGCGTCGGCGGAAAACCCGAGGATACATGGGGATATGTCCCCGCCCCCCCCAAAATGGAACAAAATTACCCCGATTTTCGACTATGTAGTCTATAACTAACTGAGTGTCCTGAATTTGTGTTCACGACACTCCCTTGGACAAGGGTTTCGGAACGCACCTCACCTACCTCACTCGGCAATGGCTAGGTATCGGTTGGAAATGTTTTTCCCTTTCGCCTTCTTCCGCCCCTCCATTATTCGACGGTTCGCCAGATCGGGGCTGGCTGTGATGGGACACCCATTCATTGCTGAACGCGACGAGCTGGCGGTGGAGGCCGTCGGCGAGGTTGTTGTGCCCGGCCGTTTGACTTCTCCCGCGGCTCTGCTGATGGGCGGAGGATGGCGTCCACCACTCACTTTTCTTTCGGCTTGGAGCAGATGCACCCTGAGCCCGTCGTCCGTGTGATTCATCTCAATTATTATAATGGTAGTTTTATTCATTTTTTTTTTTATATTTTTCATGAAATTCCATGACGATTTCTATGGAAGTCCATGGAGCTCCATGGAACTTTTCATGAAACTCCATGGACTTTCATGAAACATTTCATAGGATTTCATGGAACTCCTTGGACTTCCATGAAATATTTCATGAAGAGTTCCATGGACGTCCATGGACTTCCATGAAAAGTTTCATGGAAGTGAAAGGAGTTCCATCAAGAGATTCTTGGAAGCCCATGGAGCTCCGTGGAAACAAGTAAAAGTTTTCTTGGAAGTCCAATGAAAAGCCCATGCACACATTTCATGGAAATTAATGTCGAACACTGCCAAGGCTCATTGTCAGCATTTATCAACCAAGTTGGCGTCACTGGATTATTTCTTGAACGTCCATGAAATGTTTCATAGACTTCCGTGATGAAAGTATGTCCATGGAAGGAACTCCATGGACTTCCATGAAATATTTCACTAAAAAATACTATAATGTAGATGACTGCGAGCGTTCCTCAGTGCGTTATGTGTAAATCGCCTGTACACACCCGAAGGTATCAGACTTTCACAGCACCCGAAATGTCCCCGTGGGAGAAGCGAAGGCTATTGCCCGCCGCGAATCCCGAATGTATCGCCTGGACTGGCGACTGTAGAGCCCATCTAAACCTTGCGATTCTCGCAGAGCGTTTGGAGTCAATCTTCCAACAACCATCCGTACCATCCCGCAAATTTTCTCTTCTCTCACTTGGTAGCGCTGGTTTGGAGAGATTGGCGTCCAGCATGTAGGTTCAACGGTACGTATGTGTCGATCGCGTAGACGGTTGAGCCAACGAGATCACAATACCCTCAACGTTTCGGATTTCGGCACCGCAATATGGGGGCGCTCATCTCTAGTCATGTGGGCGGATCGACAGAGCACCTTTGCATGTCTGCAACGACCCAAGTGGAAGGGTGGCGGCCATGGCTACAATAGACTCTCACAGCTTTATGTAGGGCCGAACGACCGTTGAACGCTCCGGCTGGTAAATGTCCCAACGAACTCTCAAGGCCTATACCCCTGTATGTGAGTTGAGGTCGATGTGTTAGGATTCCCCAAGGTGAGCATCATCTATAGGGGGGGTGAGAGAGAGAGAGAGAGAGAGAGAGAGAGAGAGAAAGAGAGAGAGAGAGAGAGAGAGAGGGAGGGAGAGAAACAGAGAGAGACCGGCAGGAGAAAGAGGGAGAGGTAAAACGAGGGGCGGCGGACATGGAGCAACGAAAGGGATAGGGAGGCTATTTTAAGATAGCAACAAAGCATGGACGAAGGGCCTCAATGCGAAAGCCTGATGAAAGCACCTGGGGACTATGATGCATATGGACAGTTGAAAGGTAGGTCCACATCCGATCCACAGACCACCAAGACATGATGCAGAGCTTGCTTGCGAGAATGAGAATTGTACAGACTGCTGTAGGCCTTTCGAGCAAAGAGCTCCGTTCGCCCATCACACGCAACGCTGTGTCCTCACGACGGGCCTCATCTGTTCTACTGAGGATGACCTACGCGCCAAGGCCATGCTGTTGGAACTTCCCATCGCAGCGCAGACGGTGGTAAAGAGCACCGACGAAAGGGGTCCGCACGTGGAGAAAGATTGACAGCTTAAGACAGAATACACCAATTTCCTGTCAAGCCTTTGATCAAAAGCAACACCGAGGAGGGAACACAAGCAATACTCAATTGGTGCTGCACCCAGGCCGCTTCAATTCTGCCAAGAAGGTACGTACAAATACCAGGTGATACCCCGATACCTGCGTGTTTATCCCATTCCGAGCGGATTTCTCCGCGAGCAGAGGTGTGGACGCATGACACACACTTACCGGTACCAAAACTGTAGCAGCTACCAGGTAGGGGTTTGTGAGGTGTGAGCGCTGATTCAAAGAGAGGATATTCATGTATGTATATACAAAGAAGGGGCCTTACAGATGAACGAAAGCCTCGAGGCCCAGGAAGGCGTCGGCCTCCACGGATGTTATGCCGCAGTAGTAGAGGTTCCTGGAACGGCATCGAGGACGGCGAACAATGAAGTACATGAAAAACAGGTGCTGGCGTCAATTCAGGCATCCAATCGTATGTTGCAAGGTTAATGTAGGCCCCCGCCACCTAAAAATCGACAGATTTCCCTTCAACGACAAGAACGCGGGGACAAAAGACAAAGGAGGTGCTCCATGGTTAGCAAGCTACGCCTACACAGTCGACAAGACAACATTGCGCCACTTGCCCACAATCACAAAATTTGCGAAAACAATCGTGAAAAGCTTCGGAATCACCCAAATAAGGACTCTGACGAGGCACCTACTGTAGGGTGCACGAAACACAAATTTGTCGGCACCAAGCACCCAAATTCTTATTCGAGTCATTCACGGGGGGGGAAGTCAAATTCCAATATCAAGCATTAGGGCACCGAGGAGCCCTGTAGTTGCCCGGGTACGCCATGCGCGAGCTAGAGTCCCCGTCTTGCGAAGCCCCAAGCCATGATCACACGAAACGGGTGCGTAGCACATCAAGAGAGCACCCAATCCGCTCAAACTATTCGTGAAACGTCGTTCCTAGTAGCACACGACGTGTCCCCCTTACATGGCTTGGGTGAAGTGTGCTCTAAGCCCCAAAGTAGGCCACAAACCCATCGCTATTTACGACACCGTAGTATTTTCGACACGGCTCTCAGCTGTCGCGTAAGCCCTCGTTGGTCCCATAGTGACCGGTGGCTGTCGAGATATGGCCCAACATGATGTCACGGCACCACCTCCGCGGTGCCGTATTAATGCTTATTTTCTGACACACCGCGAAACTTTCCGAAAACACCTCCAACGGGCATGAAATCAATTGAACTGTGTTTCCATGGCCCCCAGCTGTCATACAAGCCGTCATTTCGCCGAGTATGTGGTTCCCGAGATACGCCCAAGAATGTGGCCGCAGCACCACCTCGCCGGTGTCTTATGTACGACACCGCACGAAAAGTTCCGAAAACATCTCCAATAGGCACGAACCCATTTGCACTGTGTTCCCAAGGCCCCCCACTGTCACACAAGCCGTCCTTCGGCCGAAAACAATTGTCGTAAATATGACTTATGCACGACACCGAGTAAAATATTCCGAGAACGAATTTTACGTGGCCAAAAACGAGGTTGCTGGGTTTCCACGGCCAACAGCTATCGCGCAAGCCGGTATTCGACCGAAGCCAACATGCGGTTGCCACTCTAACATGCTCCCTTTCTACAGCCTTACGACGGCCGAGAACGAAGGCACAGGTGGATGGGGGAAATACAGGGAGAACAATACGGAGAAGATATGGGATTACGAAAGGGATGCAGTGGGGTCGGCAAGATGGCCGGAGAAGGTGGACTGCAGACGGTGGGTGGTACATCTTCAAAAATGGCGGACACGGGTGGAATTCCTGCAGGAGATTGGCGTACGGGCCGCAAGGGGGTAGCCTCACTTGCCCACCACCCTCAGTCCACGGCAAAAGCGTGGGAAGCGGGGTGGAAAGTCAAATATCCTTCGCCGAGCGCGCCGGAGGGCATCAGCGACGGAAACGCCGCAGCGGAGGAACGCCAGCAACAGCGTGGGGGTCGGGAACTGCTTCGGACGGTGCATAAGTTTCGGAGAAATGCGATTGGGCGGGAGCGCACGGTGGGTTGACCGATCATGATTTTCTCGCCTGTAGCAGTTGGTGTAGGCTATTTCTCCGAATACCGCCCAATCTGCTGCGAATTTTATGAAAGGAAGGAATGAAATTGATCGGGTCCGTTTCCATGTAGCCCAAATATTTCACCAAAAATATACTACCTTACCTTGGATAATCGTGTTGGTTCGGCAGTATTTTCACATCCAGATATTCGAAGGAATGTCGTGCCACTGAAGTACTAAAAGGCAGAGTTTTCACTCCAAACGCTCATCGGTTCCCTCGACGAGGAAGCCTCCTCGAAGCTGACAGTAAAACATGTTTCGGACAATGACACCCTGCGATGTTATGTCATTGATTCGATCAAACAAGGGAGAAATGCATGTCGAAGTCGGAGCTCGGTGTGACATCGGGACTTCGGGCACAGCCTGCTCTCAGTATGAATGTCATGGAAAAGAAGGAGGGAGTGAAATTCTCACGGTCAGGGTAACGACAGTGAAGCACCAATGTTTGAAGAAGTCGGGACTCGATTTCACACCCCAACATGGACACCGAAAACCCTGCCTATGAATGTCGTCAACAGAATGCACGAGTGAACTTCGTCCAGACTGTTTTTGCGCGGAGGACATTTGCTCAACGATTAGGTACAATATTCTTCGGGATTTCACATATTTTGACGAACTTCCCATGTCGTCTACCGGAAAAGCAGAGTATAGATTCAGGCGCATCTTGGTTCTCTCGACGACTAACCATTCTCTAACCTCACAGCGAATTGGAACTGGGCAAGACTTTCCGAAAAGATATTTCTGTCTTCGACCCGATCAAACAAGGGAGATATGCGTGTCGAAGTCGGGACTTGGTTTCACCCGGACCTCTGGCAGACAAACCCTGGCTATGAGTTTGATGGACAAGAATTAGGGAGAAAAACTTTCACACAGGGGGCTCCGACAGCGAAACATCATAGTTGAAGAATTCGGGGCTCGGTTTCACACCCTAACCTGGGCCACCGGAATCCCTGCCTATGAATGTCGTCGAAGACAACGAATGAGCGAACTTCTTCAAGACCCTATATATGTGCAGATATTTGTTCAACGGCATGGTACCAGTTTCAGTGGGATGCCATAGATTTTGACCACCTTCCACTCCCAATTCGAAAACCCTGTCGTGCTACCGATAAGGCAGAGTTTGTTTCAGTTGCAAATTGGTTCTGTCGACGAGTGGCCCTTTTTGAAGCTGACAGTGAATATTGTATTGGGCAATGACATCCTACGAAGATATTTCTGTCTTCGATTCGATCCAACTAAGGAGATGTGCGTGTCGGAGTCGGACTTCGTTTCATCGAGGACGTCTGGCACCGATGACGTCTGGCACCGATAACCCGCGATATGAACGCCATGGATAAAATCGAAGGAATGAAATTCTCACGTAGGGGTCTCGAACGTGAAAGAGATATTTGCACGGAGTGCGGATCCGGTTTCACACTGCAACTTGGGACACTGAAGACCGCCTATGAAGTCATCGGCAAGAATGAACAAGTGAATTTCTTCAAGACCGTGTTTTCGTGGAGCTCCATCTCTTCAATGTCATGGTACTGTTTTCTTTAGTATGTAGCAGAATTTTGGCAACACGTTCATTCTGACATCGACCCCCGTGTCGTGCTACTGAAAACGTAGAGTTCTGTTTCAGATTCATATCGGGTCCCTCGACGAGGAAGTCTCCTTGAAGCTGACCTTGAAACATGTATTTGGCAACGACGCTCTGCGATATGATCCCTTTGTTTGGCTCAAACCAGGGAGATATGTATGTCGGACACGGAACTCCGTGTGGCATCGGGACTTCGGGCACAGCCAAGCCCCGCGTTGTGAATGTCATGGACAAGAAGGAGGGAGTGAAATTATCACGGAGGATATTACGAAAGTGAAACATCATCATTTCAAGAAGTCGGGGCTCGGTTTCACACCCCAACCTGGGACACCGAAAGCCCTGCCTATGAATGTCGTCGAAGAAGATGCATGAGTGGATTTGGTCAAGCCTATGTTGCCGTGGAGCTGTGATTCTTGAACGATATGGTACCGTTGCCTTTGAGATGTCACAGATTTTGACGAACGTTCGCTCCCAATTCGACCAACCTGCCGTCCTACCGAGAAAGTAGGGTCTTGTTTCGGATGCATATGGGTTCGCTCGAGGAATAACACTTCTCAAAGCTAACATTGTAATGGTTTTTGGGCAATGACATCCTGCGATGACATGTCTCCTATTCGATCAACCGAGGGAGTTTTGCGTGTAGGAGTCGGGACTCGGTTTCACACCATGACCTCTGGCACAGATAACCCTCGATATGAATGCCATGGACAAGAATGAAGGAGTGAAATATCAAGTAAGGTTTTGACAGTGAACTACAGTAGCATGTTCGGTTGCAACACCCAAAGCTGGCTATGAATGTCGTCGGCAAGAATGAATGATTGAATTTCGTCAAGACAGCGTTTCCATGGAGCAATATTTCTTCTACGGCATCGTAAAATATCCGTTGGGATGCCACAGAACGTTTTCAAGAAGTTCATCCCGACATCCGTGTCGTGCTACTGAAAACGTAGAGTTCAGTTTCACATGCACATCGGTTCCCTCGTCGAGGTCCCTCCTCGAAACTGACCGTGAAACATGTATTCGGAAACGACGCCCTGGGACATGATGCCTGCGATTCGCTCAAACCAGGGAGATATGCGTGTCGGAGTCAGAAATCGGTTTCACACCGGGACGTGGGACACCGGACGTCTTGGCTTTGTACCGACTCGTACGATGTGGTTATCGGTTCAAAAAGTTGGATGCAAACGGTTCTTGCTGGTCTCGGCGACACAGACGGAGCACATGCCAGAACGATGCCGGTACCCCAACAACCACCAAACCGGGTGGAGAAAAAGGTGGCCAGGGGCAAGAATCCGGGGGGGGTACAGTGGATGGCAGTGATACTGCCACCAACGAGGGTGGGATCGACGGCAGTCTGCCGCAGAAGAGCGTGGAGAGGGGAGGGGAAGCGGGAATGGCACCATCAAGGGGCATAACGACGACAGTGATGACTATTCGGAAAATATTAGGAGTAACAGCGACGACCACGGAGGATGCCGACAGTGATGCCTACATAGGCAAGGGTAGGCGTAGCGGCGATGAGCAGGAGGATGGCAGCAGCGATGCCTACTCGGGCAAGGATCGGAGGAGCGGCGATGACGATCATAACTGGGGCCCTACGTTCGACGATGGCCATGACAACGAGGCGGTGCACCCCGAAGAACAAGGAGAAGAAGCGGCACAACACCGGGAGGCATTCGATCAGCGCCGAGTCTTCGCCACGATTATGGCGAACAGCAAGGAGGACGTGGGGCGAAGTCTTGCGGTCAGTTTCGCCTGACTAAGCCCTGGATATGCATAGGTTGCGAGAAAATACAGAAAATATCACCGAGCACGCCAACACCCGCCATCCCGTCGTCACATACGAAAACCAAGACTAGCTTTCCAGGGGCCCCGCGCGCCCTGCCTACGTCACAAGATGTTATGATGGCATATGCCTCTCAGCTTTTGCGTACCATACCCCGTGGCTGATAGAGAGGGATTGTGGGGTCCAGACACAAATGTAATTCAGCCGGGATATACCATCGACAACGTCTGGACTTGAGTTCCGGACCAACTAACACCCGAGCGCCTTCTGGAAAAAAACGCCTGCAACTCGGGGTCGAGGAAGAATACCGTGCATCACAATAGTATGTTTCCAAGGGTGCTTGATTTAGGATACCCACAGAGGTGTACCGGGTGTATTTGTCCGGGTGTCGCTCGTACAGAATGTTACAGACGACATCTGTGACACTTCCAATACCCTAAAAAATACGTCCGCTGAGTTCTAAAACACTTTCAGTACCCGAAAACGTACAGACCTCACAGGCCGAGATAAACTTCCAAATACAAATCCGTCCGGGTAAGGGGGCTCACACATGAGTTGATCCGAGGGGTCACGCAGTCCTAGGGTTCAAGCAGGATTTGATCGCACCTGCCGCGGAGTAATGCATGTGAAACAATGGAGCTAGACGGTGAAGAGAGCGGTATTTGAGATTTCCAAGTTTTCGCGGAAAGCCTTGTCCGCACAATACACTTAGGAAAACAAACCCACGGCGTGCCTCATGTCTTGCTTCATTGCACACAACAAGCCACAACATGCCACAACAAGTCATCGAAAACAACAAAAAATCACGTGACGACAGGATTCAACCGGCGTCTTTCCGCTCGATGAGGTACAGGCTAGGCTATAAGGAGTCGTGCGCCCTTCAGCGTCGCGGAAGAGGCGATACAATGACGACCTCCCAAAGGGAGGGGCATACATCGCTACGGCGACAACACCGCCTGGATCTTTTTACCTGCATCAACGTGCAGATTGTCGGCGGGCGGGATAAGGGTAAGAGATCTGCATCAGAATCAAAATCGACCAAGTCCTCCCTCAATTGCTGTCTTTGTTTTCGGTTAACTGCCTTCGTGGGAATTCTCACCGGTGCCTCGGACGAATGAAAGACCCAGCGCTCCGTAGAAGAGGCGCATGCTGACGTAACGGCGTGCGGAGAACTTCGAGTGTCCAGGCAACCAAGAGTCGAGCTGAGGGGAGGAGAAGAATGGAAAATATCGAGAAGGTGATAGATCCGTCAGATGCATACAATTTTCCCCCGAACGGGTTCCCTCCGCCATCGCTGGTATTCGCGACAATAGGGCATGTAACACAATGAGCTCCTCTTCCTCGCCAAACCTGAATGCACCGTCGGTGAACTGACCCCATAGGCGAAATTTTCTGTCGTGGCGACGTTTCTCCGGTCTTGCAACACATCTACTACAGGGGTTGTCTCCATTTTGGCCTCAAACTAGCTTGACTGGCGGTATTGACGGTATATTTGAGCACCAAGCAATATCTCGCTACAGGGGAGTGAATTTCTACCCACGAAAGCGAGTCAGCGACCATGAGACGACGCGTCTCTATGCCGCTCCAGAGAGACACGTCCCGCTGCAACAGGGTTCAGCTGACTCACGACTTCGGGCAACAGCAGACCCATCTTGTTGTGGGTCTGGGCAAGTGGATACGCTGACCACCACAGAATGCCTGATATCCTGTGTACCGCGATGGTTTCGGCCGTGACCCATAATAGCTTGCACTCTAGTGTCTAATGTTTCCACTATAACAGTACCAAAATATCCACATTCCCGCTTTATTAGTCCTCCTTTTGTTTTCGATTTCACATTTGGTTATGGCAAGTTTGCCCGTGGGCAAACCCAGACTCCCGCATGGTATCGCTAGAAACAACAGTCGTGCGCTAGTCATACCCTAGCCCGTTGAGCTCAAAACCGTGTGTGAACGTTGCCGTAGCAAGGGAGCAGCGCACCGCTAGACAGAGAGAGGCGAGAGCAATACTATGTACAACAGACGAAACAAAGCAACGCACGGCCAGACAAAGAGGGGCACCAGCAATACTACAGCAGACGAAACGTGTCGAAGTAACGCGCGGCCAGAGAAAGGCAGGAAACGGCAGACAAAGCGGCGATAAGGACGGTGAATGGGTTCGTGTATACGTCCAAGACTAAACATCGAAAATGACCTCTCATCTACAGGATCTTTAGTCGTTGTTGTTGTTTGTGTTGTTGTGTTCGCTTAAGACCGCTCCGATCTCTCCATCCAGTACCTCCCTCTGTCAAAACTTGTATAACACTCAGTGGGGTTAGAGTGTTTTTTTGTTGCGCTAGGAACACATCAGTAGAAGGCAGTGTTCAGAGCCGGGCGAAGTTAGTGATACTCTCAGGCCTTCTCCTTGGGCATTGATACCAAAGGCTGTCGCCGGGCGTTAAAAGCTTAGAAAAATCTGGACCCAAACCAGCCTATCACAATCAACTGCGGTAATGGCCGCTGCGTAGCCAAAACATCCTGAAGCGGGGGTCGTCCAAGATTTGAGCTACGGTTTGTAGAGCTGGAAATCGGGAGGTTGGGATTGTGACGGTGAGTACGGTACAGCAGGGGAAGGTGACAGGCGTGGAAACCAGATGCGCCGCACACGTGTTGTGTTGGGACTGCGAGCGCAGCGCCCGAAAGCCCAGCCCCATTTCAAGATGTCACATGCAAGCAGCTCCTGCATGGTGTCATCCACATGTCGGGATTTCCAACGGTTACAGGTCGATCACGGGTTTTCAGGTGGACATGGGCAGGGCGATAGTACCATTCAGCGGTAACTGTTTCTGCCGAAGGGGGTGTTTCGTTTTTCGGCGGTAAGGACTTTGGCGGAGGCGGTATAACGAAACCAGGGGTAAGGCGGCGGTTTTCCAATACGCCCACCAGGGCGGTATCTTCACGGTGGAAAAAAAGCCAACATTACCCATGGAACTTTGGAGGTAGGGTGTGCAGGCCCGTTTTAAGAACTCCCCGTATGCTGTTCAGTCTTGAAGTTAGACTGTCCACGCGAAGGAGCGCGGATACTACGGTGATGGAGACAAAACCCAACCGCTACTCTGTGCGACAACCAACGGATTTTCTCATGCCCAAGGCTGCCCCACTGGACCGCCTTTGCGAGGATGCACAGCGTTGTACGTGAAAGAGATTAGGGGGCGTCGGAACCCGAACCCTTGCACTACCCCCAACCAAACCCGTCACCTCTACTATATAAAACATAGTTTACTACCCTCGCTAAGGCTACTGGCCCCACTGGTCCAGGGAATCTCGTAATTGACTGCTGCGTGCCCGCTCTGCCGATCTCAAAATCAATCTTGGTTACGCGCCCCTCAACCACGTATCGTTTCAAAAGGCTCGTTGGCTCTCGTGCTTTCCGGTCACGCGCGGCATAGCAAGGAGTCTCGCGCACTAATGGGCACAAGCTTGAAACTATGGCCCGATAGTTGGGTGGGACGTCGAGGCACAGCGCCACATGTTGGTGTTGCGCACCAGTACGCTTGCGACGGCGCAACGTTTCTGCTCATCGGCAGGAGTACCAAGTGAGGTGGTGTGCGGAATAGGTCGATGGAAAGGAGGGAATTGGAAACACTGCCATACCAGCAGTGCTGAGCTTAAAGCAGCGGTGGCAGCAACGACCGCACAACAACGACTTAACTACAACGACGACGACGACAACAACAACAACAACAACAACAACAACAACAACAACAACAACAACAACAACAACAACAACAACAACAACAACAACAACAACAACAACAACAACAACAACAACAACAGCAATGTGACCGCAAGGCATGCTTTATGATTTGGAATGCTTGGTGCATGCTCCAAGGGGCGCCAATGAAGTTGTAGAATACCACGCCCGGGCAAAGGTCAACGTCTCTGGGCTTCGACACCCGCATTCTACGGAGAGTACGGGGGGTTCTTCCGGCAAGGGACTATCCGAAGGGGCAAACACTGTTCTGTCCTATATCAGAGGATGAAGCTACTGCGAGCTGCTGTAGCGGCAATCCTTACCTACCCAAATCTGAGGTGATAAATTGTTTTCGGCCGTTGGAGGTGGTGCGTTTTTCGGCGGTAACGACATTGATTGGCGTTTTTCAAAGGAAGCATTCTGAGCGGAGGTGGAAAAAACTAAAATACGGCAGTGGGTGTTCGGCGGTAACGTCATAAAGCGGCAATTTTGGCGGTAGGCGGTAATTTTAATTATTTAACAAATTTGGATAAGGTGGTAATACGGAAAAACGGCGGAATGTCGCTAACGGTCAAAAGGCGCTTCTTCACGAGAAAACTGCGTTCGATGTTGTATGCATAGTCCACTTGACAGAGAACGGCAGCGGTAGTCGCGTTTGTACATAGTCCGACACTCCACCAAGCAAATAAGAAGGAGCTTGGGGTTTCTCATTCTCCGTTCATTCTTCCGGGATGAGCTCTACGGCTTCGGGTTGCCACAGCTCACCATCATTTCCGGGTGGAGGTAGGCCAACACATTTTATGCATCCACAGGGTTTAAGCCTTGCACCCACACCTTTTTACCGACGGAAACCCTGTGTGGGGAACGAGCGTCACGAGCATGTATGCGTTTCTGCCACCTGCCGCTCTTCTGCAGGCAGGCGCAGTGTGCTGTCCCTTCAACCAGCAACTACTGTACACCGGCTGAAATCCCAAACGCTAACCTAACAATAACCCCAAACCCACCCGGTAGGTGCTAGGTTGGCGCTGAGTGGCTCGATTCTATGTAGGCTGGTGTGCCGGCATTGGCGCTAGCTTGGAATTGATGGAATCATCTCTAGGTTGGTATTGCTTGGATAGGTGCTAGGTTGGTGCTGACGTGGGTACGTGCTAGGTTTTGTAGGCCTAGGTCCCTCTTGGTTGGGTGGTCCCGTCGGTGAAAGGTGTGGGTGCATGGCTTATGTGCGTCCCCAGGGGTGCATCCAATTGTCGGAGGTAGGAAAGCAGCATTCATGGAGGTTGATGTGTTTTGAACGATGTTGACCGGCTCTTTACCGCGCCGTGCAGCATTTCACCGACCCCGAGATGAGCTTCTCGCGTGATGTTTGGGTGTGACGTGCTCTTCCCGACGTTCGCGTTTGGTGGTTGATGAGTTTTGAACGAAGTCGCATTTTTCCCCCATGCACCCTCACGTCAACTACAGTATGTCCAAAAAACTATCCAAAGGGAACGGAAGGCATCAGTTGCACCAGTACGGACATTAGAAGGCACTGAGCGGAGACCGGAACGGTTATAAAATGTGAAGACAACAACAAAAATAACAACATGGATCCTGTGTGGCCACGCGGATGATCGCAGAGACCGCGGACTCAAAGCGACAGCAGGATTCTGCGGACCTGGCTGGTTGCCAAGCAACTGTTAATCGACTAAGACAGAAAGTGAGAGGGAGAGAGCAACAATAGAGAGAGAACGAGAATTTGAGAGAGAGAGAGAACGAGACTGATTATCGTGATTGCGGAGCATTGATGCGAACGACTGACTTGCGCACGCGGATAACTGCTGATCGATGCGCGCAAACGAAAGGGGAGTGTGCGAGGTGCAGGCGAAAGTAATGCAGCGCTAACGGGAGCACTGGGCGTAAAGCTCCGAAAGCACTCGGTGCAGAGGGGCCGAAGACAGCGGCAAAGGCCACAGCGAGCGATTGTGCGATACTTGAAGTGACAAACAGCGACAGCAAACAACGGCAGAGCGGACCCCGAAATGCTGCCCTGTGGTGCGCCGAGAGAGGAGCGAATTTCCTGCGATCCTGGAAAAATGATAAAACGAATGAATTCTACAAGGCTGTTGGGCGGCTTGCGCCGCCACGCTGAGAAAAGCGTTCCGCAAGACGCTTGCTATCGTCGTTCGTTGTTATTGGATGGCCGTCTCTTGTTGGTGTACTTGTCGTTGCGCTTACTTACGTACGTGCTGTAGTCCGTTGCGACACCGAAGGGGTGCGAACCGATGCGTCCCGCGCGGAGTCCACAAATATATTGGACACGCGCACTGAGGGCGAGCGCACAGGCGGAGATCGAAAAAGATGCAAAAAGCCCGAAGAAACCAAATAAACGAACGGCCGTATGCATAGGTTCGGAGATGAGGGGCTCACTGACTGAATCAGAAGGAAACCTCACGGAGTCCTCAATGAAGAGAAAAAATACCCTCGCACTGCATCGCACGGAATAGTACTACAGTACATGAAGCATCTTAATGACTTGCATCCGCTTCCTCCTGGAGTGCTCAGCAAGCAGCAACCGCTTTCTCTCTCGCCTGGACCGCATTTTGGAACATGCGAAAGTCCGACGTGCTGAAGGGAGCAAGCAGACTACTGGCGTGTTAGCGCGGAAAGAAAGAGAGACTGGACTACAGTAAAGCCCTGTGAGAGGCCCAGTTAAAAGAGATGCATGTATGTGTGATGGGGTGGTGGGGAGCAGAGGAAAGCGCCAAAAGTCTCCTCGAGCGAGCGAGAAAGAGCGGGAAAACGGGAGGGGTCAACAGAGCGGAACCGAAAACGGGAATTAACAAAATGCTGCTGAGGGACATGTGAGAGGGAGCGCCAGCCTGCTGTTATTTGTAAGAGCCGACGGCAGATTGGTATATGAGAGAGGAGAGAGAGACTGGCACGAAACAATGTGACGTGTGTGAACGGGCGAAAGGTTCCGTGCGATCGAGCCGGATGTGATGAGCGACTCAGACGCAAAATGAGAAGACATGAGAGAGAGAAACGGTGAACGGAAAACGACAGCGAGCTCCAACGATCTGAAACAGATGGAAATGAGAACATGGAGCCCTGTGAGAGGCCGAGAAGACTTGAAATGGAGCCCTCTCGGCGTAGATTCAGACAGTCAGAGAGGGAAGCGACAGAGCGTCAGACCTCGTGCCTCGTGTGATCGGAGAGCCGCAAATAAATGTGTGCAGGGGAGAACAGGGCGACAGACGTCGTGTGATCGGAAAGCCGGAACGACCGGGCCATCTAGTCAAAGAGATCGGAATATATTGATTGCCTGTGTTTGCTCGGAAGAGCCTCTGTTTGGAGATATTGGATGGACCCAAACTGAAAAAAATGCACACAACAGAGTTTACAGGCAGCCACGCATGTGTTGGAACACGCATGTATTGAGAAAGCACAGCGCTGCTCTTATTGTGCTGTTGGAAATAACAGCGTGTCGTCATGTATACACCCCAACGGAGCACGAAGAAGCTACATGTGAGCGTAGGGCGGTTGTAGAGGGAGTGTCTGCGCGGGGGACGAAAGGCGAGGGGAGTACCAAAGAGCTGGGGCAACAGGAACTAATCGCAAAAATTCCCCGGAAAGAATGGGAGGGATAATAGAGAGCCACAGACTTTGAGAGAGAGGGAGAGAGAGAGAGAGAGAGAGAGAGAGAGAGAGAGAGAAAGAGAGAGAGAGAGAGAAAGAGACCGAGCCCAGAGAGGGACAAAACGAGAACTACTACTGCCTGCTGCTCTATGTAGAAAGCACAGCGTGTTGTAGCTGAGAGAGCGTGATCATCAGAAATAAATCAGAAACGGAAAATGAAAGGCGGTGTTTCAACGGCCGAGAATCCGGAATAAATGCTGTCCGGAGGGCGTCCCGCCGGAAGTGGAAGGTTGTGTTGTACAACCCGGTGTTTTGTCAGAACGGTTAGGAGATAGCCTGGCATAGGCAGGTATCACGGACAAGAAAAAAGGAAAGGGAAAAGAGATGCACCTTGCTTACAACAGAAGAAACATCTGAACGCAAAGGAGCAAGGCAACAAGCAAACTAGAGGAGGAGTAGAAGAGAGACAGAGGAAGAAGAAGGAAGCGAGAGTAAGGAGGGGAGGAGGCAGACAGAGAACGAGAGCAAGAGCATCGTCGGTTCATTTTGCAGAAGAGCAACGTCGGCCGACCCGGCGCCTGAGCGCGGGGTCCAATGCCGAATATGGTAAGGCTTGGGACGTTGACACCGATGTGGCGCCAAGACGAGGAGGAAGAAGAGCAAGGCGGATGGCAGGGCCAAGGAGGGGGAGAGGACCGGGGCTCGCCGCCGAGAGGCGGAGTCGAGAGCAGGAGGTCGTTGAGCCAGGGTGAGCGAAGGGTGAGCAGTGTAGAGGGCACGTGGACTTCGAGGATTGAGTCACGTCTATCGCCGTCCGAGCACTCAGGGGGGAGAGCGCGCCACGCAAGGTCTAGGCAGACGTGTT
>FN648914.1:11817-22440 GCA_000310025.1 Ectocarpus siliculosus | reverse complement strand
GATACCCCCTCCCCCCCCCCCGCTCCGGTGTTCCGAGCAGCCGGTCTCTTCTCTGCTTCCGCCCGCATGCTGTCCAAGGGCAAGTCGGGCGCCGGCGCCTCTGCGTCACCCCCCGCCAAGCGAGCGAAAACGCCGCCCAAGGTGAGCTAAGCTTTGGTTCAGCTATAGTAGGGGTTCGGAACGCCGACACTTCGGGGTCTGAGTCTTCACACCCGGAAGGAAGGTGGTCGATCCGCCCAGGACTGACCATGTGCTGTGTATTCATGCGTACACGCAAAAGAGCGTCGTTCGCTGTTTGCTCTCTGGTGGTTTGTTTTCGCTTTATGAGCACCGTGTTGTGCGTCGCAGGATAACTTTCGCACACGAGATGGCAATCCCCGTTTGGCGGTATTCCATACACCGTGGTTAACATTTTTGCGGGTCAACATGAGCTCAAAAGACATGAGTGCTTTCTCGGATCAAGTACAGTACTTCAGCAGGGCGACAAAGGATGCCAATTGCCCCCACAATAAGAAACACCGGGTGAAATTGTTTTTTGGAGCCAAAACGTTAGATATCACCGGGGTTATTTTCTTGCGTAGTGTACGGTATATTGCTTCATTAGTCTAAGCGTTTTTTTTCTAAGTAAGCAAACATACTGGATAAAGTATACAGTCGGCAAAGTTGGGGTTGGGGGTTAGGGTTAAAGTCTGCGTGCCCCCTGCCTGGTCTTTCCCGTAATTAAGTTACTTTCTTTTGCGTAGGCAGTCCTATCGCTTTGCACATATGTTGGTCGTTCCCCTACGGCTACTGCCCCGGGTCGTTGGTAGCAGGGATCAACCGGCTTCTTTTTTTTTGTCGCCCCACCTTTGTCGCATCTCCCGTTCCACCACCACCGCCGCGAAGGCTACCAAGAAGAGGAAGGCCGCCGAGGTCGAGGAGGAGGAAGAGGAAGAAGAGGAGGAAGAGGAGGAAGAGGAGGAGGAGGAGGAGGCGTCTGGTCCCACAACGGACGAACTTAGAGTCAAGGTAGGCAGGTTGGGTTTGATGGAGGAAGAGTCACTTCGGGCGAATTTAGAGCCAAGGTAGTACAGCAGTGATTGGTTGAGTTTGAGGGAGTCTGGTCCCACAACGGACGAACTTTAGAGTCAAGGTAGGCAGCCATGGTGATTATGAGTTGGTTTTTGATGGATGGATGTGGCTACATTCAGCTTCATATATATTTTCCTTTCATTGCTGTTTTCGTGGAAGTGCTGGGTGTCCGAGCCCGTTGCGCGCGACACGTCGGCGCCTGCTGCGAACGAACGCACGCACGCAACGGCGGACCATAAAAGTCTGCACATTATTCCGGCATTCTTCAACCACTGAGATGGGGCCCCGCCACTGCACACACGCACACGCACACACACACATACACACACATACACACACACACGCACACACACACACATACACACACGCACACACACACACATACACACACGCACACACACACACACACACACACACGCACACACACACACACACACACACACACACGCACACACGCACACACACGCACACACACGCACACACACACCGGCCCGCGCGCAGGTGGAGGAGCTCATCGCCAACTCCCAGGACGTGTCGAGCTTGACCTTCAAGATGATGAAGAGCCAGCTAGAGGAGCACTTCGGGATACCCCTGGCGGACCGCAAGCCGGAGCTCATCGACATCTTGTCGGAGGCCATGTAGACTGTCGTGTCATGTCGTGTCGTTTCGTTTCGTGCCGTAACGGTTTCTGCGAGCTTAGTTGACACGCTATCGGAGGCTATGTAGATTGTCATGGCATGTGTCATGTCCTCTTGGGACCGTAATTGTTATGAGCTTAGTCGACATGCCATCGGAGGCCATGCAATGTCGTGAGTTGGTTTCGTCAGTAAGAATAGCGCGCTGCTGTGTTGGCCGCGGCATGAGACGCCTCTCTCGCTTTGTTTCCGAACAACCCCTTCGGGAGCGCTCCCCCCGCGGCCAGCAAGTATGTACCAGGTGGTCCCGTGCTCAACGTGAGAGGGCATGCCTGATTTGCCCGCTGTTCGGGGACAGGGAGGAGATGCTCACCGAGGGATGCTATTACTATTGTTGCTGTTGTTTTTGCCCTATATTTTGTAGGCAATCGCTTGAGGATAACGACGACGCCGTTACTCGTGCCGTCCCACCGACAACGCCAAACCAACGGTTCGGTCCTGTAGCTGGGGGCAGTGGTAGGGAAATGCGCGAATGGCGTTTGTTTCCCTGTCAAAAGCTCGGAGTGTGTGTCTCGAGTTAATAGGGGACACGACGTTTTTTTTTATGGATTTCGACATGTGTGTTGGGAGAATATTACGTACGTAATACTGTAGTCCGGTAGATGATTCTCGTGGTGTGTACAGGTTACCTCGGTTCGGGCGGGAAGGGCTCCGGCTTTCTCGACCCGCGCAGCAAACATGCGGTTATTGTCTGGGATGGAATCACGCTTAACTTCCCGGTTCATGTTTCATTTGTCCTGCTTACGTGCATGTGTAGGAACCACAGGGGGGGGGGCAGCGTCTATCATAGTTAGTTTCATTAATCGATTCCTATTTAAAGTCATTCGTTGAGCGATGTCGAGCGGGGCATGGTGCGCGACAACATGGCGGTAACAGCCGTGGCCTCGACGGGCTCGGCTGTGTGAAGAACGTGGGGGAAAAGCGCATTAGTCTCATGTATTGGTAAACGACGGACACAAAGTGTGCTTGCTCGTGTCGGAGACTGCTGCGTATTGTATGCCTCCTCCAGGCAGTCGATTTCGTTCTGTCTGACACGTTTTGTCTATGGGCGGAAAGGAAAGACGTAGTTTTGGAGCCGGCGGAAGGGGGGAGGGTGTCGATGGTAATGCGGCGGGGGGGAGTGTCGGTGGTAATAGAAGCACCCGATTAGGCGTTGGGCAAGCGATTTTGGCCAGCACCGGCGTGTGAGCAGTGTGTGCAGTGTCGTAATGCGAACAATGACGGCATCGATTGGTCTGAAGGCAAGGTATACAGGGTCGCACATGAAATAGCTCAGGACGCAAGGACAATGCTGGAAGAGATGAATGATGTACACGAACAATACATGTTTGATGATTCAGGCCGCCTGCTGTGTGCAGTGCGAGTGTTCAGGTTGTTTATCCATGCTTCTTGATGAGGCGGTGCTCAGGATGTGAATGCGTTAAGGCCCTCTTCTCGTAAATGGGCAAGGACGCCCCCCCCTACCCCCCCCCTGGAGTCCCCTAAACGCCTCCGAGCTAATTTCTATCATCAGCGTCCACACCCCCCCGACACGGGTATGTAGTCTTGGCCGGCCACCTTTTACAGCCAATGTGTACCTGATGGATGTGGTAAATTTATCCGAAGGTTGTCAACGATGGATCACCTATTATAGTGCCGTATGATTTTCAGAAGGGTTTTTTAGCCTTGTGGCAATGCAGACCAGGCGGCACGTCGGTGTCTTTCGCCACGGATGGAGACAGTCGACGTTTTGCTCTTTCGTGCCTGGGTATGATTCCTGCTTGGCGACCCCGCCCCCCCCCCCGGGACAGAAGGAGACAGGCACCATCGTTCACAAGCAGCAGAGGGAGTGGTATGTGGGACGATTGTATGAAGCACCATTTAAGGGAGTTGTGCCGTGATAAATCGAACAACAACTGCTTTTCCCGACACGTTTTTGAACCATCATCATGTGGATGTTTAAACCGTATACAGTGCTGTCAGCCCTTGGACGTTGGCCCCTTGAGCATGCACCGCCTTCGACGATATACCTTGTAGCGATATTATATTAGCCGTCAACGCTCCTCCCTTGAAGATATGGAAGCACCAAACAAAAAAGACGGTCATTTTAGTACCGATTCTGATATAGTGGGAAGGTGGACCCTCCAGGTTCTACTACGGCATTTTCCTTTCGTCATCACCCAACATTCTATCACACTTGTACCTCTACACCTCACGACAAAAATAGACGTTCGTCTGTACTTTCTCTCGTCCAACGCCGTTATCCATGTCATATTTTTCTTCACAGCTTACGCGCAAGTCTTCGCAAGGTTACGTTTGTAGAAGGACTATAATCGTCTAATTGAATGCCACTGAGACGGAAAAGACCTTGAAACAGGCACATCTTACTCACTAAGTAGCTTCGGGCCACAACAACAACATATACATACGTTGAACAATCCCCCCCTCCCTCCCCTCGTTCCCGCTGCTCGGGGCTCTCCTTTAAAGGTGCTAGCGGGATTCTACGTAGCTTTTAGCATCACGAGTCGTCTGATAGATCCCGCTACGACCTCAATCCGAAACGCCCATCATCCCTACACATGCACACCTTGCAAAACTTGCTGCCGTGCTCAGAAACTTGTCCTCAAAAGCCTTTACAACGTGTCACCATCTACAAGTAAGTTCTACTGCAACCATCCCCTACACCATGTTGTTGCTGCACCCACCCAAAAATGCTGAACCTACATATATACATACCGAGCAGAGACCGGAAGGGTTAATAATGTGAAGCCAACAAGAAGACAAACATCGGTTGTTGACACTACTGAACACACAGACAGGGGACCTATTGTCTACTACGTTCATATCCAGCCAAGAAACGTGTAACTCAAAATAAACCTTGTATCACCCATCTAGGGGGAGGGTAGTTGACCCGCAGAGCAGCTCAACTTCGTTCGTATCGAGGATACCTTCCGTCGGACACACGTTCACAGCGGAGTCTCATCGCTCATCATATCGATGATAGCGTCGGTTTAACAGATTTTCTGTCGGAACGCTGCTGACAATACTGTAATCACTAGGTTCCGGTCGATGGACGCGCGAATCGGCAAGCAGCAGGGTCGGGCCTCTCCTATAAAAAACGTTTTTTCACAAGAAATCCAGGCTCATATATTTGGAAAATAAAGACAACTGGAACAACAACGTAACAACACGACACGAATTCATCCCTAAACAATTAACCCTGGACTCTTCGCTATTAATTGATAGAGATGAGCTTGTTTTTATTTCTCCCGTAAGAAAAAAGCAAACATACGAAAAAGACACACAACTAGTCGGCGTAAGGGCTCCGTCGCCAGCGCTACTGTATATAATATCTTCATCGGGGCGTACCTAGCATTTTCCGCCTGTGCTCAATCATTGAGTGAGACACCTTGCAAGCTGTTAAAGCCTTGCTCAATATACAAAGGACATTTACTTCTATTTAGGGGGCCGGCACTGTTCTCGACGGTATAACTCGGGGAATTCCCGTGCTTGGCTACACTTGGTTATTTGCTTCTAGCGGGCCACACTGCACTCGGCGGAACAACTTGGGGCATTACCTACCGTGCTTGGCTACGCTTGGTTGGGTGATCGGCGATACGCTTTTTCTTTCCTACACAATCGCAAGCGTTCGACGAACCACCCCGGCAGTCTCTTCCGACAGCCTCGCCTTGTGCACGGAGCATATCCCGAGGTTCCGGAGGGTTCGCGAGACGTCCGGGTGGTCCGTTCCAAGCTTCTCCTCCCTGATGACGAGCGCTCGCAGGTACAGCTTTTCGGCGTCCTCCATCCGCCCGGCCTTCAACGCGCACCCGCCCAGGACGTGCAGCGTGTCCGCCACTTCCAGGTGCACGCTGCCCAGCACCCCTTCCCTCGTGGCCAGCGCTCGCAGGAGCAGATCCTCGGCCTCCTCCAGCCGCACCGCATCGTAGGCGCAGACGCCGAGGGAGTGCAGCGTGCGCCCCAAGATCAGCGGGTCGGTGCAAAGCTTCCCCTTCCTGATGTCAAGGGCTCGCCGGATGAAGCCCTCGGCCTCCTTGACCTTCCCGGATTTACGGGTGTACACCCCGAGGGAGTGCAGGGTGCTCGCGATGTGAGGGTCGTCGGGGGCCAGCTTTTCCTCCTGGATCGCCAGGGCCCGTCGGAGATACCCCTCGGTCTCCTTTTCTCGCCCGACCTCGCAAGCGCACATCCCCAGGTTGTGCAGGATTTTTGCCACGTCGGGGTGGTGGGGGCCGGCGGTCTGCTCCTTGATCAGCAACAGGTTGGAGTACTTGTCGAAGGCCTCCGACCAGTCCTCCCGGCAGAAGTGAAACTCCGCGGCCCTCCGCAGGGCCTCCAGGAGCTCGCCTTCCGAATCGTCCATTATCGCGTTCAGCGCCGCGTTGTACGGGCTACGGACAAAGCCCTCCCCCTCGACCTTCGAGAGTTTCTCCCAGACCTTGTCCAGCCAGGCGCTCGAGTAGGTGTTGAGGGCCCTCACGCTCGAGATGTAACGTCGCCACCGGGGAAGCGCCGTGTCCCGCGTGTAGTGCTTTGCCAGGGGACGGTCGAGGACGAAGTCCACGTGGTTCTCGTGGACGTGGTACCACCCGCTGTTCTCCTCCAGCGTCAGGATCGACAGGCGTTCGAGGGTGCCCAGGACGGCCTCCGCCGCCTTCAGGGCGCTCTCGGAGAAGTCGTCCCCGTACAGCAGGATCAAGGCGACCTCCGGGGGGAACGCTAGCCCCGTCGGCAGCAGGGCCAGGGCGTAGTAGAGCTCCGTCGTCTGGGGGTTGTCGCTCGCGAGCACGCCGAGCCCAGCCCGGAGGACCGCCGCTCGCCACGGGAGCAGCTGTCCGCCGTCGCCGCCGGCGCGCTGGGTCTCTATGATGCTGTCCAACGCCGCTCGCCACGCGCTCTCGCAGCTTCTGCGACGGATGTTGCCCCACCGACCGACCAAGGCCAGGTCCAGCACGGCGAAGTCGCACCGCTTCATCAGCTCGTACGCCGCCGGGGGGAGGCGGGCTTGCTCGCCAAGGTCGGCCGCCCGCCGAAGCATCTGTGACGGATGGACAGGCGATGGTTTGGCAGGATGGTTTGGGGTGGCCGTTTGAGTTGTAGTGTCGATGAGAACTCAAGTCATCACTTCTGATCCCTGAATATCCACGAGAGAGAGAGCAGTAGTCAAAGGGAGAGAAAACACAGGGTGCGAAGGCGACTCACTACCAGCTACAGAGCAGCAGCCTCTCGATCAGCATGTACCGAGGTCGATGGATCCATGGACGGACGCGCTTGAAAGGTAGTACTGCTGTGAGTCTCGAAGGTGGCTTGTGGATGTGGGAGGAGGTCTCCAGTCGTGGATGCGATTTTTCGCCTTGAACATCGCTATGCGCAGGAAGGAATGCTTGGCAAGGTTGGGGCACCCTTGCTATTCAACTCGGGGCCCCGCAGATGCACAGAACCCCACGCTACCCCGCGGGGTTATGTATCACGCAGTAGTCAAGTAACGAAACTCTCAGCATGTGGGTACATCCCAAGCGCCAAAGAAATCAAAGTCCATTCCATGGTACTGTTACGACGGAGCACTCATCGGACGAATGCCTACAACAACACAAAACGTAACCGTAACGCACCATCTCGGCCTCCTCCTCCAGGACCTCCTCCAGCCTTATCGCCGGGGTTCCCGGGAACAGTTCGGTCTTACGGGTGGTGTAGATGACCCACGCCCCGGCTCTCCTGAGCTCCCCCAGCACCTCCGCGTCCCAGACGTCGTCGGCTACCACCAGGAAGCGCGTGTCGCCCTTGCCCGCCTCCTCGCGGATGTAGGCCGCCCCGTCCTCGGAATTGATGCCGACGGTCGCCTCCCGGGGCCGCCTGGCCATCTTCTGCAGCACCGTCTCCCGCACCCTGTTCGCGAGCTCGAACATGAGCGCCGGCAGGCGGTCCTTGGCCCCCTTCCCCACCGAAAGCCAGAGCACCCTGCCGCGGAAGAACGCCTGCACGTCCACCTGGGTGACCACCATCGAGGCGACGGTCGACTTCCCCGCTCCGCCGGGCCCCGCCAGCCCGACCATCCGCGGCTGCTCTCCGGGGAAGGAGGGGATTCCGTTGCTTGTCCCGATGCCGAGGTGGTGGCAGATCTGGGTCGCGACCCCGACCCGCTCGACGTACCAGTCCCGAATGCTCGGGGCTCCGGAAGGAATGTTGACCCTGCCCGGTCTCTCCATCACCGCCTTCAGCGTTTGGTCTTGTACCTCCAGTACTCTGGCCACGTTGTCCAGTTTGAACTGTTTGTTGCGAAGGTTAACGAAAGTGGAGGCAGGACACGCGCGCGCGCACGTACAAAGAGGTGAAACGGTCGCTTCTTCCCTCGGGATACTCCTGTTGTCTCGTCACGAGTGGTCTCCGTGCAAGGTCTGCCGTTCGTTTAACTCTTGCTTGACGCGGAAAAAAATCATTTAATTAAAGTAGAAGAGGAAGAAGTATGTACGGAGTACTACAGACCGGGCCACCACTTTAAGAACAGCTTGCTGTTGCGTGAGGCTCGACGCTTATTGGTTGCTGCCTGAAACCGAGGCCATGTCCTTATTTTCCAAGTTCTTTCTTAGAGCAGACATCCACCTATCCACCTAGGATAAACGTAGCTCTTGTTCCTATTTCTACGCCGATTGCCCCATGCAGAGGACACAGACAGGTATTTCTGGGGGTAGATTTCAATTTCAACGTAACCCTAAGAATACATAGAAGCGTCAACACCAGGAGCAAGATCGGCCACCCCCCCCCCCCCCTTCCGCGCGTACAAGGATTATTTCACGAGGTGCCCCCCCCCCTCTCGCCCCGAATCTGAACTACCTGCTGTTGGGGTCACCCCCCGATTTCTTTCTGAGTTATTATCGTGCAGCCGTCGTGTTTCGGGGCTCCGTTCTTATCTGTATGCGCATTGGCACACGACAAAAAAAGCGGTTTCTTGATTTAGGCCAAGTTCTTAGGTTGTGGACTGTTAGGCCCAAGTTTAGGGCAGATCGCAGTACCTCTTCTTTAAAGCATCCAGGAAACCCCTGCTGCATACCTTGGTTTTCCAAATTCTAACTCCAGTACGGATCTACAATCAATCGCAACCGAACGCTGACCCCCCCTCGTCTACAATGATAGTCTTGAGATTGTAGCCCTTGCGATACACTACACAATAGCGGTCCGCGATTTTCCAAACGATCTTTGTGTCATCGAGATCGGTGAGCTGTACACTGTACACCCAGGATTTGTAAGCTGCTGTGTGTGCCGTCCGATTTTGAAACGCTTCAAGCACACAGCAATGACCGCGAATCACCGCCTACGTGAGTGTGTGTTTCCCCGCGGAACTTTCTGTTCAAAACACGAGGCACGTACGTACGTCATCCAAAAACTGTCGGTGCCGTCGGCTCCGACCGAATCCATGTCCTTTGCAGCTGCTTCTTTCTCCCTAGATTATGCATACACCTAGCTTCGATAGAGTGCCGAGGTGGTGGCTACTCCCCTGCTCCCGCTTGGGAGGGGACCCCGTATTTCCGTAGCAATTTATGCATACCCTAACAACGACGTTACAAATTCGACTACTTTCAATAAACCTTGATTTGTTTCCGTCTGCTCCTACAACAAATCTCCCCTATATGTGGAACCGCTGATCAACCCTCCGCAGCCGCTGGCGAACACAGCCGTTCATCTTTCCATATTTTTTGTTGTTACAAAATAGATGTTCTTCGCCCCATCCGTAAGCAGCGAACGATATATGACACAAAACACCTTTGCGTTCATCTCGCTTCGAGCGCCGAAACGTTGACTGACAATATTACACATCAAGTGACCTACGAACAGCACCACAGGCAGCAAACTGCAAACCCAAGCCGGAATATTTCTGCCGTGGAAGCCCAGAAGCACTAAAATAGTTTATGGTTGCACCACCTCGCGATAACTCGCGGTACTTCCTCCTGTTGCTCTGCAACCTATAAGTAAATACGAACCGTCGTACCGGCCGACATCCCCAACCATGTAAATAAACACAATTGACCACTCACTCCTGATTCCAAATTCTCATGCTTAGTCGAAGCTACAGACACTCTAGAAAACAATATCCCCCCCCCCCCGACGAGATGCTAGAGAGTAGGGAGGAGACAACCCTTCGGAAGAAGGTACGAAGCGAAGACCACTTGGAGATATACGGGAAGTTGAAAGAAGGGATAGGGATGAAGAAGTACTTGGACGGCCCCATGGACTATGCGAAAAAGCTGAAATTGCAATTTCGAGTAGGCGATCTGGACTTGCCAGAACGGAGGAAGAGGAGGATAGACACACATGTCCATGTGGCAAATCGGAGGAGAGTAGACCCCACATAGTTGGGGAGTGTGAGTTGTACAGGAAGGAAAGAGAGGATCTCGAGGAGGAAATGAGACAGAGAGGGTGTGACATGGACAAGTTTGGTAAATTAGACAACACCGAAAAAACGATGTCCATGTGGCAAATCGGAGGAGAGTAGACCCCACATAGTTGGGGAGTGTGAGTTGTACAGGAAGGAAAGAGAGGATCTTGAGGAGGAAATGAGACAGAGAGGGTGTGACATGGACAAGTTTGGTAAATTAGACAACAGCGAAAAAACGATCGCGATAATTGGGGATAGATGGTGGGCACAAGAGGCCCTAGAGGACGGGGATAAGATGTGCAAGAAATTTTTATGGAGTTTGTGGCAGAAACGTAAAGAGCTCCCAAATGTTGGTGGTGTCTCTAGTAGGTGTAGGAACGGTGCTCCGTCTCGAAAGGGACGCGTGGTCAATGGTCAAATGACTACGGCAAGCAACAAATGAGTACGCCCCCCCCCCCCCGACGAAGACGACCAGTTTAAATGTGA
>FN648913.1:11717-21944 GCA_000310025.1 Ectocarpus siliculosus | reverse complement strand
GGACGCTTGGTACCGCGAGTTTTCATCCCATGGTGTGTTGGAACGCCAGTGCTCCAATGCTTGGCTTGTCCTTTCGAGCTCTTCGCGTCTGGAGCACGAGGTTGGGTGTGTGAAGACGTTTTCGCACAAAGGCGGCGTGTTTGTGTGCGTGTGTATGTGCGCGCGCGCGGCGTGTGTTTTTTCCTACCGGGGTTGTTGGTGTTTCGGTTGAGGCTACGTTTTGGAGGGCACACACATGTTGACAGCGACAGCTTTGCACGCTTAGAGGTCCCGAGTTTCTGCCCCCATTGCCTACGCCGCTGGCGTGTGTCGTGTGGAAGATAGACACGCTGGCACCCTGCTGAGGTCGATGACCTCTTGCTGCTCCCGGTGCTGTATCTGCTCG
The DNA here is from genome assembly GCA_000310025.1 of Ectocarpus siliculosus. Taxonomy (NCBI): domain Eukaryota; class Phaeophyceae; order Ectocarpales; family Ectocarpaceae; genus Ectocarpus; species Ectocarpus siliculosus. Next base: position 21,559 of record FN648913.1, on the reverse strand, counting down.
CGATGATGACGTTGACGAACACGATTTATTGCGAAAGTGCTGGCGTGCTTTTCGACGACGATGAATGTACTGTGTTCCGTCTTGTCGAGTTTTTTATTTTTGATGCTTCGATTTCCCTTCACCACGTCCTTGTTCTGTGCTTGGTTCTTTTTTGTTGTTGATTTTCTCAGGAAGGAGATCGAGCGCGCTATCGACTGCGCAGAACGAGCGCTGGCGCTCGCGCCTAACCTCGAGTCTGCCCAGAAGTTGATCGTGAGCAGTAAATGTACTAGCAGGAGAGCAGCAGTTGACAACCGTAACTTAACACAGAAGCGCGAGTGGTCAACATAGACCGAAATTTCGTGTGTAGTAGGTCGATTGCTCCACAAACCAAGGGAGAGAGAGGCTGTTGCCGGAAAGGGCCCCGGTTGGAAATATGAATCTCGTCGAGAGCTAGTTTGCGTTCCCTGCTCGTGTCGTGTCCGCCAAGTTGAGCACGCTTTTGATTGTGGAGGATTCGGCTTAGATTGTCAAGCCTCACGGGGGGGTCGGGGGTTGCGACCACGTGCACTATTATTGCGGTAACTGATTACATATTGTTGTGCCGGTTGCGTTGACAAACACCATGGCAGTACGTGCATGCACGCAGTCGCAATGTTGGAATTCTTGGGTTTCGCGGAACTTTAGCACAAGGGCAAAACGGTATTTTTCTACGCCGCGGTTGTTGTGGTGGCCGACGGCCAGTGTTCCAGACAACACCACGGTAATTTTCTGCGCAGCGGTTCCATGACTTGACCGCAGTATTTCGGCTCCTGCTTCTTCCACCGCCGTTGTGATGCCGTTGTCTCTACTGCTGCTGCTGCTGCTGCTGCTGCTGCTGCTGCTGCCTCTGCTGCTGCCGCTGCTGCTGCAGCTGGATGCCCTCGAGCAAGGCCGACGGCAGTGGGAGGAGGCCCAGAGGAGGTGCGAGGTGTGGGCCCACAAGCGGGCCAACTGCGACTTCGAGTCGGGCAGGAATAACCTCGCGGGGTACGCGGAGGGCGGCGGCCCGCCCGAATTGTGTATCGCCGCCATGCACGCCTCGCTCCAGGAGGGGTACTGCAAGGCGTTGCGGTGAGCGGGGCGACGATGCCGGGGGGGGGGGGGGGAGGCGGGGGAAGACTCACGTGTTCTATGCCTCAGCTGTTATTTGGCCATTTTTACCACCCGTGTCTCCTCGAGAGGTCGAAGGGGAGGCCTGCAACAACGACCTCCGTCCTGTCCGTGGTGGTACAGTGGTGGCGCGAGGAGCCGCCGGGGGAGTGGACGCGCCCACTCGCGCACTCTCGATTAGCCCGCCCGCCCGCCCTGCTGTTTGCATTTTGGTGTGAAGTACCTGAACTAAAAGGCAGAACCTAAGCAGTAGGCCTTTGCGATTCAAACCGGAGCCTGGCCTGTCCCGACCACTCTCAGATCAAAACACTCCTCACTTGTTATGATCGCTTTTATTTCAGCGGGGGACTCCTGCTTTCGTGATTCTGTTGCCACCCCCCACCCCCCCCCACCCTATGTGTATGTATTGCTGTAATCTTGCCAAGGGGTGTTTTGTGGGGTATTTCGAGTGCTCCGGGAAAATTCTTGGGTATTCTGTGCTCGAGCCATTTGATAATGGTTGGGTAAGACTATGTACTGCTCAATCGCGGAGTGCAGTTAAGCAAAGATGGAACATTCTTTTGGGTATGGTTGAGTATACACTGGTACACCGGGCATGGTTTGGGTTCATCGGTTTTACGTCAACTCTCTCTCGATGCGGCGTTTTCTTGGCAGCGAGAGCTCGGTTAGTAACGGGAGCAGTAGGACCGATTTGATGCTTGATACGTGGTTTATATTTTAATTTTTTGTTCAACTCTACCCCGAGCGTGACCATCACACACCGGCTGCAAAACACAACCTTGACCCTTTTGTGCGTGCGCGTGCTCATTGCCGTCCCCTGTTGGTGTCGGTTGTTGTACAGCAACGCCGGTCAGACGGACAAGTTCAAGGAGGCGCTGGCAGCGGCTACAGGCACCGGCGTGCCGTGGGCCATGTCGATGACCAGGAGGCGACAGGACGTGATGGACAAGAAGGAGGTAAGAGACTGCAGAAACAAGACGCAGCGATTGTTATGGAGAGATGGGGGGGAAGCGTAGAGATTGTACTTTACACGCAGCTAGGCAGCTGTGAGAAGTGTGCACGAGCTGTTGTTGGTGTATTCGCGTTAACGAATTGTCCTGGTCTCTGCCCTCTCCCCGTTCTCTCTCTCTCTCTCTCTCTCTCTCTCTCTCTCTCTCTCTCCTCTTTTCAGCGAGCTGGCAAAGCGTACGCGAGCAACAGGTACCGCCTCGCGCACGAGCTCTACTCGGAGGCGATCTGCGTGGACCCCCAGGACTACTACACCAACGCCCTCCTCTTCGCCAACCGCGCGGCCGCCCTGATGAACTTGGCCAGGAACAAGGACGCACTCAAGGACTGCATCGAGGCGAGTCATTTGTTGTTGCTGTTGTTGCTGCTGCTTCTGCCGCCATTCTAGCTGCTGTTGATGCTGGTCTGGGGCTGCTGCTGCTCGTGTTAAGATCCGAACGTTGAGCGGTTTCCTGTATGCCCATTGACTCTCTCTCTCATCCCACCCTCCTCATGAACACTCCCCTCCCTCCTTTCGTGTACGTGACTGAGCTGGGGGAAGTAGAAGGAAAGCACAGGGAGATGTTTGAGGTATAGCGTAGCCAGGATAAGACGTTAGCTGTACTGGGGCATAGGAAGTGGGTTGAAAAGGCGGGAAGTGATATCGGTAGGATAGATAGGGAAGACATTTTTGAGCCACCTTTGGCAAACTAGGAAGGAACGATTGGCCATCGGTGATCGGTCCTGTGGGAACAATTCTCCGTCCTCTCTAGGACGCGTGGTCAATGGTCTAACCGCTAAGGCATGCAAAACATGAGAGTACGCCCCCCCCCCCCCCCCCTCGTCCTGTTCAGGCGTTGCGTCTGAAGCCCAACTACCCGAAGGTGTTGCTGCGGAAGGCTCGGCTTCACAAGCGCCTGAGCCAGTGGGACCTTGCCATCAAGGTAACGCGACTTCATTTAGATTGGGAGGGCAGAACAGGCGTGCGACTCCACCCCCCACCTTACCCTGCGCATCCATCCAGTCTGGTCCTATGGATACCTAGGAACCAGACCACAGTTGTAGTTGTTGTCTTCACATTAAAACCGTTCTGTTCTCTCTGCCCAGTACCTTCTTCTAAAGAGAAGAAATTACGGTAGGTGGCATGACGTAAAAGAGGTATCACACCCCCTGGACCATTTTTCATTTTTCAAAGTTCGATTTTTCCACAGCAACAAATAGTGGCGACGTCGAAAATGGCGGAAGGCGTTGGAACCGGCTCGTCGAGAGCTCTCCGAAAATAATTGCTTTTTGTTCTGGTACAATCCTGTTTGTCGTCGGAGTACTCGCGCTTTGAAAATCATTGCAAGGGGTATGGTATCTTTGTGTCACCTACCGTATTCCACGGGTACGGTGCACGTTTTGCGAGCGCACCCCCCGGGTCCCCTCCCTCCATCCGCACTTCACATACACGCTCTCCTTCCCGTCTCTTGTATCTCCAGGACTACGAGACTTACCGCAACAGCGTGGGAGTTCTGCACTCCACGTGGGAAGAGGCCGCGAGCGAGCTCGATCAGTGCCGGCTGAGCCAACGCAGGGCCAACGATGAGGAGAGGAGGAGGGAGGCGGAGGCGAGGGCGTACGAGCGGGGGGACTACTTCTACGGCAGCAGCTCGCGCAGCGGCGGCCGCGGCGGCGGGGGGAGCCGGCACGGGCTGTTCGACGACTCTGACGATGACAAGGACGACCACGACCCTTTCAAGTTCTTCTCGGGTGAGGGGGGGGGTAGGGAGGGGATAGAGAGAGCCAATAGAGAGAGAGAGAGAGAGAGAGAGAGAGAGAGAGAGCGCTTGGCATTGGCTTCTCTTTTGGAGAGACTAGCGGAACAATAGCAGTACTAAGAATCTAACCACGTACCTGTAGTCACGAAACCTTGTGTGGTTGCACTCGGCGCTGAGGAACCGTTTCCGTTCTCGTTCCTCTCCACCTGGTATACGAGTAAACCTGTTGTATTGCTTCCTTTTCTTTGTCTTCGTACCCCGCTCCCGCGCTGGCCCGATGCCCCCCGCCTGTGTCGCCTTCTCGTCGCCCCCTAGTTTGTACCATGTCGTCGTTTACATCAATCGCCCATTCCCTTTGGCGTTCTGTTGGTTGTATTTCTACACAGGTGGGAGTTCTTGGAGCCGGAGAGGGAGAGGTACCGGCGGCAGGTCGAACTACGACTCCCCCCCTCCCCCCGGTCCGGTGCCTACATCCGGGCACTACACGACGCTGGGGATAAAGTCGACGGCGACGACGGCAGAGGTACGAAGATGTTTGCAATCGAGGGGGAGGCGAAAGGGAGCTATTATTGAGGCGGAGGAGCGGAACGTGGCGACGAAGCACGTGTGCTACAGCTATGATGCCGTGGTATTTGGTGGTTACAGCCCGGGGGCACCCAACCAACCTATCTAGTTTGGCACAACAACCGCAAGATGATGACCGCCTTCGGGCTCATCCTTGTAAAACTTAGCCTGGGCCGGTCGGCGGAAACCCGGCATACATGTCGTTCCTTCCCGGCATTGCGAGGTCAATGGTCTGACGACTACGGCATGCGTTTACATGGGTACACCCTTCTCCTCCATGTCCCCGTCTGGTGTTTTTTTTTCTCTCATCCTCCGACGACCGACCCCCTCCGACGTCTCCCCCGTGTTGGGCGTGGCAGGTGAAGAAGGCGTACCGCAAGCTGGCGTTGCAGCACCACCCGGACAAGAACCAGGGCAACGAGGCTTCCGCCAACATCTTCAAGGACGTGACGGCAGCCTATGAGGTGAGTGACTACTGCTGTATGAGCCAGAGACAAGAGAAGAGAAGAGGAGAAATACACCAGGGACCGTGTTCGTTCATGGGTCGGGATTGTTGGCGATCGATGAATGCTGCTGCTACTGCTGCTGTATGGAAGTTGATGCCGGCGGTCGGTTTCAACATGTTCCGTCGACAACCGCGGTGTTTGTTTGCTGTGCGCTCATGTGTGTAGTCTTGTTTGCGCGCGTGTTTTGTGTGTTTTGTTGGTTTCCTGCTCTGCTGGCGCTGCTGCTTGTCGCTGATTTCCGCCAACGCTTTGGCGCCTTGGGTGCCCCTGCCTGTTGTCTGCCGCTGCCGCTGCCGCTGCGGCTGCCGCTGCTGCTGCTGCTGCTGCTGCTGATGCTGGTGATTATGCTGCGGCTGCAGGTGCTTAGCGACGAGAAAGAACGCCGCACGTATGACGTGAGCCTCCGGTTGGCGGGGCAGTCCCCCGGTTGGCGGTGATGGTGATGGATGCAAAACAAGCGTCTTCGGGGTGATGATCCCTTGTTGAGGGGAGGAGGGGGATGTTGATGCTTCGTGGGAGCTCGGTCGGTTGGTGCGGGGGAGGGGATGTGAATGCTTTGTGGATGCTCGCTCTCCCTGCTTGTCGAGAGAGGAGGACGTGGGTGCTGTGTGGATGCTCTCTCGGTGTTGTCGGGGGAGAGGATGTGGATTGTTCGTGGATGCTCGCCCTGTTTGTTGCGATACGTAGGGGGGCGTGGATGCTTTTGTGGAAATTGTGTGCGTCAGCGAGGGCGCGGTACTCGTATTGGTCGGTGTAGGCCGACGGCTGTGGAAGTGCTTCACGCCGTGGCTTGCGTGTCGAGCTATGCATATGGAGCTCTTTGTTGAAACCGTCGTTGGTGGAAGATGGCGTGGTCTCATGACATGTTCGAACAAGGCCGTCATGGCGCCTGAGTAGCTGTAGGCATCCCCAACACCTATCTCACCCACCCGCATGATGATGATATGGCGGCAGTTTTTTTTTGCTTGTTTTTCACTACTTGTCTCCTTGATCGGGCCGAGCGGGGAAGAGGCGCGCTCTGGTTGCGTCGGTGCGATCGCCAGAGACAGCACAATTCCTGGTATCATTGTGTACGTGGGTCTTGAACATATGCTTGTGTGTTCTATAGTTTTTTGGTGCGATTTGGGGCAACTGAACCAAGTGAGCTGGCCGGCTTTCGATGCGTTTTTTTTTTTTTTCCCCGCTGGTTTCAAGCATAGTCTTGAGCATTCGCAAAAAGTGAATCGTGCTGTCCCGAAAAAGTGCTGTGTGCCACATGCAGCTCCGGGCTGTTCAGAAATAAAGAGAGCTATTATTCGAGTTCTCGCTCCTTTAATTTTTTAGATCGCCCACCCACACGTAGCACCGGCGAGATCTAGAGTATGATGTTTTGGCAAGCAAACAGGAAAAGGAGGGTGTTGTCTAACGTTTGAGAGTGGAGTGCAAGATGGTTTTTTTATAGGTGTAAGGCATTTTTGTTGGGGATGGGGATGGGAGGGTGGGTGAAATGGAAAAAAAAAAGTTGCTTTGCGTAAAAGGGTGCACATATTTGTTTACCACCGTTCCTTTCCCCCAAGTTCAGAAACCGCAATGTGAGGAGAGAGGCGAGTGTCTCTGTGTGTGGGCATGTGGGCGAGAGGTTCCTTGCGGCACACAGCAGCAGTGTTGGGCCATTGCCGGGTACCATGCGGGAGGGGGAGGACAATAATGGCATGTGTGTTTTTGTGGTTTCGGTTGTGTGCATGGAACGAGAGGCAGTGTGATGAGGTAGGAGGAGTTGAAGGAGATCACTGATCAGAGAGGGTGTTTTGAATTTGGTTGAACAATGCCAGATCATGCGATCATGGTTTGTGTGGTCGTGAACGAACGTTTTCGGCAAAGTAAGTGACGGGAGTAATCCGAGGCCTTTCGGACAGGACGAGGAACGAACGCGCGCGTGTTTTCGCGTCTTATCGTGCATGCCCGAGGTTATTGTGGACGGTACATCCACTCGAGTTCACCAGAGTATGGCATGGTGTGGCAACAGACCCTTCCCCCAGAGCATTCCGACAACCTTTGCTGGGAGTCGGCTACCGCTCGCGGGCGCGTGTTGTCCGTGCAACAACTCTTCCATGCCTTAGAAGGCAACTTGTGGGCATGGTCGCGCGGACCCGCGTTGAAGGCTCCGCCAGACTCGCACTCTCCTCTATGTGGTAACCCTTGTCTTCACTTCACCTAAATCTCACGCGAGACAAAGCTGCCGTCCGTCAGTAGCGAGCTAAAGACAACTTCCTACCGCACCACCTTGGGGACCGACCGTTCTTCAATCTCTTCATGTTACGAGATGTTTCTGATTTAAAGGGCCTCTTGAGTTCTCCTTACTACTTCCTTACTGCAGGGTGGATCGTAGAAAAAAGGCGACTCTCTTCTCTCTCGAGTCATGATTAATGATCATGATTCCATTCTGAACGACGTTAGCCACAAGTCGATCAAGTGATTTCCACCAACGTCAGAAAATTCTAGGAGTCTTCCCCGAAAGCCACGAAACGCAAAAACCACCAGGTGCTATGCATACGGTACCCAACAAAAATGGGTTGTTGATGTCGCTGAACTCCTGCGCCCCACACCAATAATCGTGGCCCAATTTCTCAGTGAAGCCAGACCAAAATAATTTGACACACGACTGTGAACGTTGATTCTCCCAAGTACTTTTCATCGCAAGATCGCTGGAGACGAGAAGGGTACGGCCGTCACTTACAGAGATGAAACTCTTGAGGACCGCGCACACAACCCGGCAACGCGTATCACACGGGATCAGGCGCGACTAACTGCTGCTGAGGAGGAGGTGGCCGCCATAACAAATAAAGGGTCACGCCTGGAGATCGATTCCAGCCTTTCCACGCGACGACTCCGATCGATTCCAGCTTTTTTACACGACGGCTACGATCGACTCCAGCCATTTCACACAACGACTCCTTGTTGAGTGGTATTTCCCGGCAAGATCGCTGAAAAAGAAGGGTCTCATCCGTAGAAAATGCCCAACCCTTGAGACTGTTTTGCTCTACGTTTGACCCCTCTCCCCATCCCTCCCGAATCTGCTTCTCACCGAGCACAACCAGCATTGACCAAACGGGCCACAAACAAGGTTCCCTCGCCCAACCGCGACGGCACGCATATTTATAGGCCTCTAACTGCACCACGAGACCCATGGACCAACAAGGGTACAACCCTTATCCTTCGTTTGCATCATCACCACCACCGTCCCTGGACGAAATCTTCAGGGCTCAATCTTCGAAGCTTGGTATGATACTAATAATCTACAGAGTCCGCAACTTTTGAAAGCCGTAACATTTATCCGTGTACAGAGCCAGCGATACATGTTGCCGGGTTGTTGTTGCCTGGACACCCTGCCAAATGCCCCTCTTCTTCTCACCGCCGGGCAGACTAGGAGACACACACCAATCCAGCACGCACGCTTGTGGCGCAATAAACAAAAATCTCGACCATCGTGCCTAGGAACCTCTGTCTTGTGGTCGGCTTTCGTCCACCGGGTATATCCATCTCTGGTAGAGGTACACGACGAAAACCACATCGTCACGGAAACACGACTACAAGCAGCCGCGCCACAGAGACAAGCACCAACACCAGCACCAGCACCAGCAGCGGCAGCGGCGGCGGCCAAGGCAGTTAAGACGGACACGAGACACGGCGGAGAGGCAGTCGAGACAAGGTAGCCAGGAGACGGTTAGTTTCGGCAACAAGGGGAACGTTTTCTCCAAATTAGTCATCTTCGCGTCGCACCAGTAGAGTACTACAATTCGTTTCGACAAGGTTTACGTTTCCCCGCCTTTTTTTTGTCCCTCTCACCGACCGAGCGGTGCATCGTGTGCCCATCACCGGCGGAACTTTGTGTGTCGCTTCATTGCCGTAGGCATGACGTAACACAACACACACCCTGATCCGATCTTCATAAAGCTCAGCTACTCCACGACAGAAGAGGATATATAAATGAAACGATACAGCAGTTGTGGGAAAGCTCTCCACGACATGGTGCCAACGCTCGCTGCGATTGGCGGCACCGCCACGCTTTCCGCCGTGGAGAAAATCGAGCCTTGAAAAATCGGGCCGGGGTGTGTGATATCTTACGTCATGTCGCCTACGTTGAGAAACGATTTTAGATTGAGTGCTGAAAACTGTTGCAAGCAGAGAGGAAAAACAACTCGAAGATACAGCCCACAACAACGCCTTAGGCCTATCAACTCCCGGTCATTGGTTGCCAAGTGGACCAAAAGATTATATGATTCTCCCGACAACCTTGGACGGCGGTAGTGCGCCCCTATTGTCTTCTTCTTGTTTCGCCCTTTATTCTCCCTTACCAGGCGGTGCATCGTCGGCATTCGTATCACGAACGCGAAGAGGTCGTCGATCACCGTGTTGAGGCTGCGGTAGCACAGGAACCGCCATGGCAGGTGTGCCACGCTCTTGAGCTTGTAGTTGATGTACAGCTGCGGCGTCATTAGGACGAAGCCAAAGGTGTACACGAATGCCTGTTTCAAGTTCGAATAGGGGGGGGGGGGGAGGGGGGTTCTGGTTATGAGGGAGGTGTGCCCGGGAGGGAGGGGGGGGGGTCCTGAGGGGTCATCCGGACGAAACCGAAGGGGGACACAAATGCCTGTTTCCAGTCCCTATTCGGGGGGGGGGGGGGGGGGGTTTTCCTCACATCGTGGTACTGGTGGGCTTTGGGGCCGGGAAACCGATTCTTCGTCCCAATGCCTTGAAGCCAAGCCCGCTGCCGGGGGCATCGCACTTTGAAACCTTTGCTCTGTTGGCCCGATCACTGCCATGGAGGGGGCAAAGGGCCGGTACGGTGGTCGGTCACGGGCGAGTAGGGTGGGGAGGGAACAAACTTGATGCCTCAAACAAAGCCTTCGCACCA
>FN648913.1:0-11617 GCA_000310025.1 Ectocarpus siliculosus | reverse complement strand
CCGCGTGAACAGGAAGCCCCCCCACCCGATCTGCATGCCCGTCGCTCTTCGAACTTTCCAGATCTGTTGGTTCGTGGAGATAACCGACCGTGCGGGGATTGATTGACTCACATGGCATGGATTTAAATTAAAGTTCAAGAACGCAGAAAAGGGAGGCGAGAAAATAAATGAACACAGGCGTACCACAGAGTACAAGTTGAGGCGGCCACGCAAGGTGGACAAAAAGGGCTAAAATGGGGTGCAGAAGCCGAATTTTGATGTTGACTAATTTTGAAATCAAATGCAAGAGCACCGGAAAATTGCACAACAGACACACCAGACCAGTGGGAAGGCAGCGCGAAAAACAGAAATCGTTGATTCTCGCACAGGGCGGCAGTAGAGGCTGCTCAAAACATACATTTCACGCATCTACCTCCGCACGCCTCCTTTGAAATCAAGTTAAAAATTACTTCACACCATTCTAAATTCTGTTCATAGAGCCAACACGGAAGGCGCTCAAACAGGGTCGACTTTGAGTGTTTGGTGTCGCATATATTGTCATCAGTAGAGGACATCATGAAGGTGCGTCGTGCGTGCTGGCACGTTCAGGTTTGCTACTGGAGCTGAAATATCGAAGGTCGCAGCAGCCTGTGAAAACAGTCCGAAATCTGCGCCGGAACCAAGCGGCATCCAACATTTGTCACAGCCGTGCTCGCCGCCACTGGCTCCAATCCACTGAACTGCGGGTTTACAGCAGTAGCTGATACCACTACTGCTGACGACCCGTGGTTCAGGGGTTTAGTGTCCGTCTGTGACAAATGTTGGATGCCGCTTGGTTCCGGCGCCGATTTCGGACAGTTTTCAGAGGCTGCTGCGACCTTCGATATTTCAGCTCCAGCAGCAAACCTGAACGTACCAGCACGCACGACGCCTCTTCATGGTGTCCTCCACAGATGACAATAGAATGCGAAACCTAGCCCTGGCGGGAAGGTTGTTTTCTTTCTTTGTATAGGATTAAAGTATGGGAAAAAGAGCCAGCGTCACAACCCCTTTTCTGCACCTCCTTAACGACTTGACAAAGGCAACCACACAAAAATATGTTCGCAAACTACTGCTCATATATATGTACAATATGAAGGAGAACGTTAATGTGCTGTGACCACGGATGTCGGAAGGTATGGTAGGTACTGAGCAGAGATCGAAGACAACAACAGATCGAAATTTCGGCCAGCAGGACTTAAAAAAACAATCGAAAATAACAACTTCTCCGAAACGCTTTCATTAAACATTAACGTCGACCTCTAGCCTCGAAACAAGCTGGCACAATTGTCGTCACCAGAGAAAGTCAAGAGAGGGGGCCAGCTACAGTACGCTTGACACGTGCCACACAAGTACCACATACGTTTCACATAACAAGTACTGCACCCATCGCGCCACGGGGGCTCCCTGTATCACCTGGATGAGTACCCCCACGCCGGCGGGAACCGTCACCAGCAAGGACGCGTCCTCTTCGATGAGCGACAGCAAGATCACCGTCTGAAAGAAGACCTCCATGAAGAGGGTCCGCACGGACAGCCCCCTGAGACTCTTGTTTCGCCGCCAGAAGTCCACGTCCGACTTGAACGCCAAGAACTGCTCTCTCGCGTCGGCAGGCAGGGTTCGTGTGCCATGGGCACGTTCCGTTCCGTTGGTAGGGTGAGACGAGGGAGTACGGAAACAAAGGCCCCGGGGGGTAAGGAAGGATAGGGAGAGAGGTGGGGGATGAGGAAAAGGGCAATACACAAGGGAGGGAGGTGCACAGAAGGGAGAAGATGGAGGTCGACGCTGCGGGACAGGAGAGCGAGAGGTGAAACGGACTGCCAAAGCGATGCCATCCCACAGCAGCGGTACGCAAAACGCGTAGGCACCAAAACAGAGGCAGCACCAAGACAAAGGACACACCGCAAGAGAGACTGCGCTGCGGGCCAGAGTTAAAACAGTCAACGGGCAGGACAGACAGACAAGGCTGCCCTACGTACCTCGAACAACAGGTGGAGGGTGGACGCGAAGAGCGTGACGATGAGCAGGTAAACGTTGGTGTCGCTAATCAACCGGCGGACGTCGTCGACGTCCGAGTCCTGGAAGCCGAAGCTTTCCTTCTGCTGCTGCAGAGAGTGCTCCATGCTCTGCGTTCCGAGGTTTCAAGGTTCGTGAGGGAGACAGGGCGAGGCGAAGCGTTCCAGGGGGTCAAGAGGTACACAGCGCCCGCCCGCTATACAATACTAAAAAATCCGATTAATTACCAAGGCTCGAGCTCTTACAGCGGTGCCTCGACAAAAGAGGCGTGCGCACCTGCATGAGCTGCCAGCGCTGCAGGGACATGGGCTCGATGGTAACCTTAAGGGGTAGCGAGGAGAGGGTCCTGTTGAGGGGCACGTACTTGTCGGACGTGAGGCCTATCTCGTCCACGTGCACGATCGGCTTGTACGCCTTTTTCCCGTCAAGGGGCATAAATCAGACAAGACGGTGGCAGCGGCGGCGACCGGCGGAGGGGAGGAGACCAGCGGGATGGCGGCGGCGGCGAAAGTTCGGGGAAGATTATGGCGCGTTCTCGTGTCATTGGACCCAAAAACACGGTACCCAAAATTTCCTATCTGAGGGGCCGCCGAACAGTGAGAGCATAATCCTAACGCAGGGTGCGGCTAGGTTTTTTCGTTTTCGACAGGCTGACATATGTTATGTTGTCTTTCTCTCGCGTCTCCGCCCATCCTCGGGCGCATGTTACGCCTAAACAGCAGCAGACCCTCATGTATGCGTACCATGTGTGAGCGACAAAACGTGCTTCACGGATGCACCGACCCCGGATTTTCTTTGATTTGATCGTAAATACTTTCACCAATCTCTCTCGTGTACACGTGTACACCCAACCTCGATCCAGCGTACGTACGTAGGTCGACGATAGATCCACCCTTCACCCAAACGCTCATCCATTCCCAACCACATTGGTGGCGACACATTTTTCAACATTGATCACAGCACTGGTACGTGGGACCTCCGCAAAGCTCACCAGGCTGTCCCAGGCGCCATTGGCCCACTGGCCGTCCTTGGTCAAGCCGATGATCTCGGCCGCTCGCTGAATAGTCTGGGGAAGGTAGTTGTGCGGGTACTCCGTGAAGTCCGCCACGACTCGAACAGCCACCTAAAGTAAACACGAACGGATTCGTCGTAACGAGCTCGTGGATTGAAAGAGGTTGCGAGGCAAGGGAATTATACCTTGTGTTCTCGAAGGGGAAAGGGTGCTTGTCTTAAAAATAGTGTACCCGGTATTGTTGAGGCCACGGGTCTGTTCAAAGAGACGAGAATGGTCGTGGAAACAGCACTACCACCGCCGCTACTGCACCACCAAAAAGGCCAACACAGCCATCATACCAAAACAGCAACAACACCTCCCGGCAACAAGCACAACCGTCAACAGTAAGCAAGTACCACAAGAAAACCAGAAAACGGACCTAAACTCGCCCATACACCCACCCACTCACCTCCGGCTTCCAAAAGGATATATATTCTCCCTTCCTCGACGACGCTCTAGAAGAAGACCCGCCCCCGCCCCCGCCCCGGCTATCTGACTCCAAGCTGCCGTTACCGCCGCCGCCGCCCCCGATGCCAAGGTCGCCGAGGAGAAACCTCATACCCCTCGTTTTCGTCGCCGGTCCGAACTTCACGAGAGGAACCGAGTCCAGCAGGGTCCACAGCTGCCGGTCCTCCGGCACCGCCTGGGTCTGCGGCGGTCTTTGTTTGCCGTTCCGTACCACCGTGTGCGAAGACGACATCGAGTTCCGAGACAACATCGAGTTCGAGTTCGAGGGCATCAGCGAGTTCGAAGGTATCATAGAGAGAGTTCCAAAGACACGGGCAAGTGGGAAGAAGGGGGAAATATCGAAGCGCAGCCAGAGAAAGAGAGAAAAGGATGGAGGTCGTTTTATCTATAAATGGGCCAGACAAGCGAAGAACCTCCTCCAAAACGGGACAGGTCTGATACCCGCAGTGTTCGGTCCATAGACGGCACTTCGATGTCTTTGCCGCGGACAGACGGAGCGTTGCTACGCAACATCCAAGAGAAGGTACCGCGACATGCGCACTGTCGGAACACGAACAACAACTCGACAAACAAGTGTTCATCGTGTGAAGCAACAAACAACGGCCGAATCAGCTACGTAGGCCGCCCGTGGTTGGCATGAAGCGGCGGCGGCGGCCGCAGCAGCAGCAGATACGACATCACTCACTCCGCCTCGAGGATGACGTGGAAGTACATGGTCTTGTTGGACATCAAGCCGTTCCAATCTTGGCTGTCGAGCTGCCATGCAACGCGCAAGCGGCAGAGACGACAGACAGAACGAACGGACGAACGGGAGATGTGATGCGATGCGCGCGTGGGTTGGGGTGTCAAAACGATCCTGCTCCCTCCCGCAATAAAAGGCAACCACCACCACCACCACCACCACTACCACCTGTGCCGATCAATTCGCAGACATCGCCGCCTGCTACCTTGAACTTACGTTGCTACTGCTAGATTTACGCTCCTGTTATTTGTTATTTACCACTCGAGAGTCTGTTGGGGAAGAAGGAGGCGCCCTCTCACCATAGTCGTGTTGGGCCACGTCTCGTCCGCTCCCGCAGCCAAAGCGGTCAAGTTCAAATCGAACGAGTGACGAGTCATGTCGTGGTCAAACGTTAAACCCTCCGCCCTGCGTGTTGTTTGTTCCGTTCGGTGGCACCATGCCGTTTCGTGATGCGCCGTTTCGCGTTTGGGTGCCGTTTCGAGTTGTCGTGGCGTTTCGTGATGTGCCCGTCCGGCACGGCGGTGTCCCCAGAAGCAGTTTGAGTGTGCGTGTGATAGAAACGGCACCGACAAAGAGCAGGGGGCAGGGAGCAGGTTACAAGAGCGTGGAAATACTGTTGTTAGCTGTTGCTGCTGTTGCTGCTGTTTTGGTTGTTGCTGATGCTGTCGGTCGTGAGAGTAGCTGTGGTCGTAGTGCTCTTGTGGTTGCAGCGTAGGTATAGGCGCGGCAGCTTGCTAACTCGATTACCAGATCGGTGCGAGACTCAGTATCAGGCAAGAGCATGGATGACGATGCGCCAACAACAAACCTCTCTTCTTCTGCCAACCCTACGGACAATCAACCAACAACAACAAAGCGCACCAGTTTGGTTCCATAAATAAACTCAGTTGTTCCAGCGGTTGTGGCTCTGTGGTGGTTGGTGACGTAGCAAAATAGACACAGCAGTAGTATATATGCCGAATACAGACGATTGGGGCGATCAGTAAAGCAATAGCACGGTACTGCCTTCTGTAGTTGTGGAATTTGTAATTGCTGTCACTTGTCACCTTCCAACGAGAGGTACCCTGTCTGCCGATGGGCTCGATCGATCTAGAAACGACTGGCGAAACGTTTTGCTGGCGGCGAGGTAGCACGTTGCAGTCATCTGTGGCGGAACAAAACACGCATCGAGAGCGAGAGAGAGGAGCGAACAAAGAACGAAATAACAAAAAGAAGAAAGAAGGGACAAGGAAAACAACTGAGACCGCGAGATAGGTTACAATTCAGCGTTTGCTCTCCAATAGGAGTACTCGGGATTACAAGCCAGCAAAGCAAGAAATCCAGCAAGTTTCGGCAGGAGAAGAGCTCTAGAATTGGGCCCAACCAACCATCTCCGCCCTACATTAAGACAGGAGTCGAGAACTCCCCCGCCCTTTGTGCCCCGACGGGGGCAGGCGGTCCAGCAGCATCAAAAGTGCGGCAGAATTGGAAGGGTAAAGCAACGAATGCAGACTGAGAGTACCCACGAGCGTAGACAAAGCCCTTTCGCTTCACCCTGCCGTCTCCGGTCCCGTTGCCATTTCATTGCGTGCGTAGTACGATATGTTTTATGCATAAATGCCGGTGTGGTCCTCTCTTCACCACTCTCGGATCGATCTACTGCAGACACAATCTTAGTCGTTAATTCTTCGTCTATTGTCTTCAAATTTCGTGTTGAGTTGTTATTGCAACCAAGCGACCCCGATCTCGGGTGACAATTTCTGCCCCCCCACCCCCCCACCCCAAGGCCCCCGATCCCCCCTCCTGCGGTGCTTTCCTAAACAATGGTTGAAGAACACCATAGCAAACACAGCATCGATCATGATAGTTTTAGGTCAGCCGTGCTCGCCTTTGTCCCCTCGCTCCAGAGCGGTTTGATGGTCGGCGCTCCCGGCTCTATGACCGCGTGCCTCATTGGGTTCATGACCCCGTGCATGTTGTACGCCACGTAGACCACGTATACCCCGAAGAGGGTCGTCTGCCGATTTAAACACCCATCATACCAAAAGGGCACGGCATAGAGGGAGCACGAGCTGGTTAGTTCGGGCACAAAGTTGTGCACACACACACCCCAAAAGGTTTGGCGGTGTGCCAATAACACGTTAAGGCTTTACTGATCCTCCTCCTAACGTAACTACTTCAGCAGTAACGTTAGAGTACCAAAATGAGTAGATAGGACCGTACGGATTGAGTACCTTACCATACGAGTTGAGTACTTGTGAAATCGGCAAAACGGTAATTTATAGGCTGCGGTTAAGCGTATGCGTGTATCATCTTCACTTTTCACTTCCTTAGTGAAAGCAACCCGATCATCTCAACTTGTTCCTCGACTGCTGTGATTCACCCACAAAGAGCAGCGGAGCCCCGATGACAAACTCAACATGAATGCCGTTGCGGCACTGAACCTCACGCGCGAAGGAGCAGGGGACTCCGAGCGAGTAATTGTATCGCGGTGCGACAACTCCGATATAAATACGGAAATGAAACGTACATAATCTGGCTCTTGATTGTACAGAAGTCGTCCCTTGTCTCGAAAACTGTCCCTAAAGCGACGACAACGACTGACTGTAACCGCGCTCCGATGCAATGGTAACTCCGATGGGTGCCGTCACTCGCACAATAACGCCAACAGTTGGCCATTAGTTACTCCTTTCGGTTGCAAATTGACCATAAATTAGTACTTTCAGTTGAAGAGGTGTGCGGCACGCTATGGGTATGAACGCCATGATATCAAACCGACACCTTCGCCGGCATAGCCTCTGCCAAGAAACGAGCGACGAAGCAGCCGCAGCCTCAGCCGCCGCCGCCGCCGGCACGCAAGGCGGAGATACATGCACGCACGAGTCACGCAGCAAGACTTTCTTGCGGCGCTTTCGTGCACGAGATAAATAGGCCCAATCTCCGGTAGGCTTACTCGTCAAAATGAGTCCGTTACACCACGCGACAAGGTGTTCTGAGCTCGCTCTTTGCGGTCCAGCAGTCTGCGTTACATCAGCTGCTACAGGCTCAGCGTGCTGAATTTCTTGAATACTCAATAGGTTCAAATGAATGATCAGGCAGTTGACACTTTGTGCCTACATAGCACGGTACGCATACGTTGCACAACGCCACAACGGCATCGTCCAGCGGCGTCCGTTGTGCCGACACGTCGTGCCATCCAGCCATGTGCCGCTCTTGCCGGCATCGAGAATCCCATCAACCACACACGCCGACGAAACGCAGCCCGATGGCAGGCGAGAACCAATCAATATCGTGGCACATCCATCGAACATCACTTCTCCTACTCTCTCCGGCTTGCACGTGCGGACGATGTGCATTGGGTGCATGCCAGAGTCGAGGCCGGCGGTTGCACCCAGCCGGAGCAACACGTGAGATGTCAGCTAACAATCCGCAAGGGAAGCTTAGAATAGCCACTCTTTACGTCAAAACCACATGAAGTCCACCAAGATCACCAAGTGGCTTAAGCTGATCTGATTTCAAGGAAACAGAAACAATCACGCTTCGAGGATGTGCCACCTGCACTACTGCTGTGTAATATAATCTCTTTCCTAATAATCGTCTGGTCCTTATATATCTTGCAGGCATGTGCGGCATGCGTGGAATATGTCGCTCCTCCGCACGTTGTGGAATGCACGACACTCACCGACAGGCAGGATACATTGAACAACCCTTTGAGTCGCCCACCCTTCTTGCGCTCCATGACTTCTGCGCCCATCACCGTCCTTCTTTCTCTCTCTTTGCCCGAGGCGCCGATGCGTGGAGTGTGGAGTGAGTGCAGTGTGCGGCGCAATTAAAATGGTGGAGTTCCACAACGTGACGAGGCGTTACGCGACGTTTCGTTTTTTACATGCAGACTGTTCGTCTTCGACTGCTGTGTCGGTAGAGAAAGAAAAGACCTGCTCGTATTCGGGGATCCGAAACAGCGCGCGTACAAGGCAGCCTCAATCTGCTACCCCCTGCAAATACCGTGTGATGTACAAGGTGTTGCTTGGACAGGGTAAGGAAGGACGCGTCAGAACCCCATCGACGGAGGGAGAGCCTCAAACATATGTCGTCAACTATCGTCCATGGCAAACAAACAACACCGCCGCCCGGCTTCTCTAAAGGCGGGCATGGGGAGCACTCAACGAGCTACGCAATACACGCGCAGCCGCAGCCTCCCGTTCACCCTCCTGCAGCAGCATCTTCCGCCGCAGTAGGGGTCACGAACCACCCAGTAGCAGGAGCAGGCGACAAGCGTTTCACGACAGCGTACGGGAATGTTGTGTGGCCGACTCTACCGGGGCTGTCTTCGTCGCCAGAGTCGGCCCCGATGGCTGAGTCCGGCACAGCGACGAGGCCTGGTTCCGCAAGCCTTGTTCACCATCATCTTTCAAGCGCCACTGCAGCTGCCCCTAAGACAGCCCAGACCCTGATTCCGGCCACGACGGGAATGATGGCAGAGCATCCGAGTGGCCCCCGCTGTAGTGGACCTTTGGTAGGTTTGCATGCACGTGTTTCCGGCGCATGCTTTCATTGATGTCAACGAATATCGGACGCTCTGCGTGCTCTTGCTCTAAGCTACGTGTTCTTCCGTTTCACGTGTTTTGATTATATTTCTGTGCTATCATGTTTCCTCCGGGGGCGGTATGACCAACCCTAAAACACCACTGGCAATATACCGTGTATTTGCCGACACCGATGGGAAGGCGAACGTACTGGAGACAGTTGCACAAAACAATGTCCCTTGCCGATTGAACGTTGACGTTCGCGTGGGGCAAAAGTACCGCTCACTTTTTTTAACATCGCGTGAGTGTCTACTCGCAAGTGGTCGACCGAAGCTCATCGTGTTGCAAACGTATAGATCATCCCGCTCCACTCTTCATGCCGTATGCAGTGCTACCCATGTGATATGCGTGCTGCCGCTTCGAGTGAAGAAATTGGCTAATCTCCAACGGGGTCGGTTGTTCGTTGCTTACCATTGAATAAGATGCCCGTCTGTCAGAATTTGGGAGAATGTGTGTTACCTAGTGAATAGTAAACGCCGTCAAATACGACCCGAGCTTCCACGAGAAACGCATTTCTATCAGGCCATGAACCGAAGTGTAGGGCTACCGAGCCAACGCAGAAGTACACGGCGCAAGGCCGCCACGATGCATATTTTTCCCAGGTCAGCAGCAAGACAGTGCTCTTGGAAGTCATACTTTCATTGCCAGCACCCTCCCCTCGTTCTTCCTATCTCACCCCCCCCCTTCGCCCCTTCGCCCCGTCCCCGCACCCCATATCGTACTCCACGCGACTGATTGCTCTTGTGAGTCTAGTACTCCACCAGCAGCACGATGCTCCTTCGTTCTGCCTGCGATGCATGCCATCGAATGAAGCGCAAGTGCGACGGAAAGCACCCGTGCACTCGTTGCGAGCGGCGCGGCCGCGACTGCGTCTATGGCTACAAGCAGAAGTCCGGCCCGCCCAAAGGCAGCAAGCGCAAGCTCATCGAGGACGAGGATGACCTCCTCGAAAACAGGCCGATCAAGCCGACGCCAAGAAGACTCATCGGCGTCGGCGGAAGCAACGGTGTAGGTGGTGAAGGCGGCGGGTGTTTCCCAGCCGCCGCGACAGCAGCAGCCGCCGCAGAGGAAGCAGTGGCAGCGGAAGCGGCATCGGCATGGCCAGGAGTCGCTAACAACGGCAACGAGGTGAACGAGCAAAGCAGGAGCGGCGGCGGTGGCGGTGTTAGTGGTGGCAGCGACTACAGAAGCCACCATGGCTCCTCTTCCTCCGCGCCAATCGTAAGCACCCAGAAACCCGTTCAGGCGCACTCTCAGCCCCCCGCACCGGCGTCTGCGCAGCAATCTGTTCCGGTGCAGTCGCCTCCGCTCGGCCCATCCCCTGAAGCCAGGGCGGCGGCAGCGGCAGCCGTAGCGGCGAGCCGCTTGAACGCCCTTGCTCCCGTCGCCCCCGCGCTGTCAGCCGCGGGCTTGCGCCCGCAGTACATGCTTCAACCCCCGCCCGCTCTCCCAGGATTGCCCGGCGGTGGAGGTGGCGCCGGCGTCTACTACCACCAGTACCCGCCAGAGGTGTACGCGGTGTACCTCGCGGAGCTTCGGCAACGGAGCACCGGCAGCAGCAGCATCAACAACAGCAGCAGCAGCAGCGGCAGCGGCAGCATCAACAACAACCCAACTCCCAGTAATGACACCTCCACAACGGCAGCTCCCTCTGTCTCCGGGCTCTGGGAGGGGAAGCCGGCGTTAGCTCCAGATTATGCTGCTGGTACAACCAATACTGGTGCCGAAGGCGGTTCGACTGGGATCGGGCCAGGCGCGACGGCAAGTGAGCCAGATCCATCAGCGAGCAAACCTGGAGGACACCTGTTGCCGGGCTTCGGGGGAGAGTGGGCCGGAAACAAGGGTGGTGGTGGTACGGCCAGCAGCAGCAGCAACGCCAACGACGTACAACCGAACGCCGTGCCCCTCGCGTACGTTGCACAAGCTTCCCGTGATGAGCACGAGAGGAGTAGCGGCGAGCGCTACGCCGGGCAGGCAGCAGCGGCGGCGGCATCATCGCTTGCCCTCGCGGCGGCAGTGGCGGCGGCCGTTGCGGAAACCTCTCCCACGGACAAGGACGACGCGAAGAACGGCTGCGCGTCGTCGTCTTCGGCGGTGCCGCCCAACGGTGGTGGCGATGGCAGCGGCGGCGGTAGCGGCGGCGGCGGCGGCGGCGGCGGCGGCGGTGGTAGTGGCGGTGATACAGCCCCTAAAGCCCCTCTCACGCCCACACAACGCAATCATTTTGATGCAGAAGGTTCGGGAGGCGGTGGTGGTGGAACTGGAACGGTGGCGTGCGCCGCTCCGGCAACCGCGAGTGGGTCGGCGCAGCAGCGAGAAAACACCGAGCTCGCCGCCGCGGGCTTGCTCTTGTACGGAGCGAGAGGCCAAGCTGGCGGTGCCATCGGTGGCGGCAACGAGAGCGACAGTGGGAAGGCTAAAGCAGCGCCACCAGCACCAGCACCACCAGCACCAGCGGCAGAGGAATAGCCCGGAAGGGTAGTCAGGAAGAAAGGATTGTTCCTTGTCTCACGAAAGAATAGCAGACACTCCCGACGAGCATCTTTTCAGATGCAACCAATCGTCCACCACTTTATTCGTGGTACGGACGAAAGGAGAGAAGCACAGGAAGGACAGAGTTGAAGAAGAGGCCGCACTGATGTGTTGTTGTTGCTGATGAGTACGAAGTACTCGGAAGCCCAAATACCCGCATGGTATGTTTAAATTGTTGCTCGCCCAGGGGGTATGTACAAAATCGCTTCCTTGAAAGCTGAG